>QLNU02014176.1:84719204-84772551 GCA_006491805.2 Dysdera silvatica
CTTGTTGATGCCCCAGCATTGAAATCCGCGGCAATTTGAAGAAGTGTTGCACGTCTATCTCGTTTAACGATTCTCGTCAGTCGTCGAAAGTCCCGTTCTTTCAAGGTCTTTTTCCGGCCGCACCGCTGTCGGAGATTTGATGTTTTACCGGATTCCTGATATTCACGGTATACCCGTGAAATGGTCGTACGCGAAAATCCAAATTTTGTCGCTATCTCGGAGATGCTATGTCCCATCTCTCTTGTGCCGACTATAACGCCACGTTCAAAATCACTTAAATCTTGATAACCTGCCATTGTAGCGGCAAGAACCGATCTAACAGCTTTGCCAGACATCTCTTGTCTTATATAGGCGCTGCCGACCGCATCGCGTTACGCTGATTGGTTGCAAAGCTCCGTTATTTGCATACGCACGCCTGTACCGGTTTTTCTGGCACTTCAGTGTATATCGTCGTTGTCTTTAAGAAATAAGTATCAAAAACATAAGTTCAAACTCTCCTCAGAAGTTGCAAATACGTTAATGAATCCTGAAGTATTTGTACATATTGAATCCGATGACAAATAAATGACGTCACTTCATGCATTTCGCTTTCCTTGCAAAAATTTAAAAAACTCATATGTTACGTCAGCAACACGTAATGACAATTAATTTGTCGTAAAATCATTTTAAGCTACATGCTACTTCCCCTGCATACAGCTATGCATACAGGAAAAGCAATCTGCGGCCAACAGTAAGTATGAATAATCAATAAAAACCAGATTTTTTTTTTACCCTAAACGATACTTCTATATACACAGCCGTACCAAGGGAAGTCACACGTAGGGGCTATACAAAATGACCGTCTTCAAGATGTCGCAACAACTGTGTCTTACAAATTATATGTAGTACATTGAAAAATTTGTGTTTTAATGTTACATTTCTTAACTTTGAAAATAATTCAGAATCAAAAGCTCAATATTTAGGGAACGATTAATTTTGTCTCGCTAAATTGGCTACCTAGCCCACAGTGCGCAGATTTGAATGCTTTGAAGCCGCATGTGTGGGAAAAAAAAAAACCAGCACGTGGTAAGCAACTAGGAGTAGGCTCTGAGCATTATGGTACTAATGACGTATTGCTCACGTGATATCCGATCAAAAAGTAGCGTCCGTAGACTTTTGTTCAGGCACTGCGGAGAAAACTGTTTTTTTTTTTTTGACACGTTTACGTGTTTTGTTTTAACACGCAAATATATCGATAGTTCACAACAAAGCCTTTTGTTAAATTTTAATTTTATGTAAAAAATAGGCTATACTTTTTATTTAATAATGAAACAGCCCATCTTTTCTATTTTTTTTTTTAGGATGGCCCCGCTGGTCCCCCCTCTCGGAGGCCCTGTGTGAGTGCATGGGGCCTCGAATTTATACGAGGCCCTGGGCCTCATTTTGGCTTGATCGAGCCCTGTATACAAAGTATACATGTATACTAAACCTCTATACATAACTATAACTCTATACATAAACAAACGAAGCTCGATTAGCCCGGCCCACCTGTAATTCAAAAAATTAAATGCCCGCGCGTGCATTAAATTCCTTATCAATACAATGTAAAAACAACGTTTTTCTCCAATAGAGGATGAATTCGCTTTACTCCTTTTTATATGCAGAACATAAATAATAATTCACAAAAGAATGACCGAATTAAAAAAAAAAGGCTACATTTGCGGATGCTTAATTGCCTTTCAATATTTCTTTTATAGTTTTATTAATCCAATTACTGCACAATTCAACTTCACAAAGCTATTATATCTAATTAAATATCGTGTTCAAGAACAAATATTTGTATTATGTTTGTATTTATAATAATTGAGAATCCATCTCGCATTTCTAGCTTATTCGCTCATTCACTTGCTGGTTGTGCTTCTAAAGCAGTGCTTCCCAACTTAATTTAAGCCGCGGACTACTTTTCCACTTCATTTGGATTCGCGGACCACTTTTCCACTTCAATTGTACTCGCGGACCACTTTGAAAAATTCTCACGAGTTGACTGCAAGACCTGAATAAAAAAGGGAGCCTGGTCTTTTTTTGGGGGGGGGAAACGTGTCTGTAAAATCGTTCTTTGGAGGAAAATAAAAGAAATAATAAAGAGAAAAAACCATCTAATGATAATACAGTCAAACCTCGTTAAGATGAACACGCTTAAGACGAATTACTTTTAATACGAACCGTTTTCTGAAATTCCGTCAGATTGTAAAATACTACAAATATACCATCAATTTCATTTTTATATTTAATTTTAATATTTAATAAATAATTTTTATAAGTACTTTTTTTTAATTTTTTTAAATAATGGTCCGTCTCTGGGACCACTTGGAACTTCTTCGTGGACCACCAGTTGGGAACCACTGATCTAGTAAGAGCCCCATATTTCTCGCCAAGGCCATGTGGGTTTTATTGCAAATACATCTAATCGAAGTGTTCACTTCGTAATTGTAACACTTGTAACTCTGCGGTCAGGTTTCGAGGAGGAAGGTTAGGTCGTATTAAATTCTGGAAAAGAATTTTGAAGAGTATGAAATGAAGTTAAAGTAAATGAAATAAATACGCTGCTTTTATATGACAAACTTTTATTTTCATTTTATCAATACAAATTTTAAACCTTGCAAATACTTCAATTGCAACTATTATTGCCGTACTCATTAGCGAAGGGCCTCGGGAGGGGCTACCGGGCAATTGCCCGCTAGGCCAGTCCATCCTGGAACGAGAAAAGGAACAGCGCTCCTTCTCCATATAAGGATAGGGTGGTACCCTTCGCAGAGATAACACAATTCCCGGAGGGACCCTGGTACGAATCCAGGATGGGGACGGCGTCTCCTTTTTTCATACAATAATTTTTGCCACCCACGTTCATATAGCTCAAACTAGAGCTTTTTTTATATTTGGAGAAAAAGAGGCGCCGTCCTCATCCTGGATTCGAACCAGGGTCCCCGCATTGAGCACGCGGTGTCTTGACCTACTAGACGAACGAGGACAAGAACAAACGCATTTTTCTCCGTATATGAGGATGTAAGATATTATTACCCTTCACAGGGATAACACAATTGCCAAATAATGGTCAACACAGAAAAGCCTCTGGGGCGAGATTTTTTGTGAGTTTTTCATGGCGAAATTTATTATACAATAATTTTTTTTGAATAAATAATTTTTTTTGAATATGAAAAAGCTCTAGTTTGAGCTACTTAAACGTGGGTGGCAAAAATTATTGTATAATAAATTCCCCCACGAAAAACTCACAAAAATCTCGCCCCGGAGGCTTTTCTGTGTTGACCATTATTTGGCAATTGTGTTATCCCTGTGAAGGGTAATAATATCTTACATCCCCTTTTCTCGTAAAACAAAAAAGCTCTGGCTTGAGCTACTTATACGTGGGAGCCTAAAGTTATTGTATATTAAAATATAATCCAAATATAATCCAAAAAAGCAGAATTGTAACTCAGAAATCCAAGAAGTTGGGATCTCTAATGTCAGAAATTCTAAGTGTTTGAAACTAAAATATGAAATTCCGAAGGCTGGAATTCAAAATCCTAAACATGATAATTTATTTTTATTCTTGAATTATTGTTAGGTGTTCTTAAATTATTTTAAGCATTTACAAAAAATGCAATTGGCAGTGAATAAGATGACGGAGAAATGCTAATTTAACTACGTCTGAATTTACTACGAATGCTAATTTAACTACACTTTTTGTAGAATACGATTAATAGTTAAAAGGATTAATAAAAAAAATAACTTTCTGTCATCAATTAACTCAGTGCCATAAAGATATTTTTATGGAACTCACTAAGTAACGTGTTAAAACTAATTATTTATGTCAGTTTCATGACACTCTCATTTTGAATTTTTAAACTTTTGAAAAAAAAACACACGTTAATGGAAGTTTCTAAAAATATCAGTAATATAATAGACAAATTGAAAATAGTTTATGTTTAAATGTCCTGAAAAAGCAAAAGACACACACACACATATATATAAATTTGAGAAAATTGAACGGGGAGAAAAAAATACCTTTTTTTTTAAATTTAACCTTTTATAACAAAGAAAAATTTAGCTTTTTCAAGAAGTATAATAATACTCAGTGCCAGATTAAAGTCATTATTGACCCTACGCTGAAAGAATAAAATGGGCTTCTGACGCAAGGGCGGACACAGGGACTGGTCACAGGGGTCATGACCCCCAAAATATATTTTTTCACTGTAAAAAATTCCAACTTTCATGATAAATGAAGGGTGTTATTCCAAGACCATGGCAAATTCTGTCCTTGACCCCCCCAAAATGAAAGTCTGTGTCCGCCCCTGTCCTGAATATGGTGGCCCTCGCAATATTAATTAATAAATCATGTTTTCTTTGAATTCACTATCTTCAACGTTGAGATTTATCATAATGAAAATTTCTTGGGTCTTTGTATGATAAGCAGGATTAAAATAACGTTTAAGCTTAAAACCACTAGGGCCCTACATCCTAAAGGGCCCTAGGCCTATACGTAAATCCGGCACTGATAATACTACACAAAATATCGAAGCTTGATAATGGAACTCGATGGACTTCGGCAAAGCTCATAACAGTTCCATGAGTGATCAGTGAGCTTGTCTGGGGGGGGGGAATTACAATAAACCTAAGGAACTACTTAAAGACATTGGTCACCACATGAGTTATGACAATAGCAGATCTACAAAAGATTTTTTGCTAGGCACATCGTACCTTTTAAAAAGATATTTGCACAGCTCTCAGCCCATTGGATGATGCTCGAAATAAAACAATAATTGCCAACAAAGACTATTGAGTATTAATTTGATTTACGTTATGCGCTTTAATGAGGCAAGAAAGAACAAAACAAAATGAGTAAAAGAAATTCAAAGTTTTCGTTTTAGTATAATTAAACGCGAATTCAAAGTGACTTGTACAAATCAAGACAAAACGTAAAGTGAATTGCCTACACGGCAAGTAAATCAACTGGCGTGCTTGATTTGTAAACATGGCAAATAGACTTACATGCAGAGGCGGCTCCAGGGCCGGACAATCCGGGCAACCGCCCACGGCCCTGCGCCGGGCCTTTTATTACTGACGCACTTGTAATGTAAAATGTTTGTCATTACATTGTAGACCCCTATTCATTATAAACGTAAACGTAATTTATTTGAATTTCAATAACGTTAAAATCATTTTTGTTGTTCATACTATTCATTTGTTATACTTTTATCAAATTAAGATTTTTATAATTAACAATGGACCACAAGAAGACCCCCCCGAACCCCCTTTTCTCTGAAATATATTTCATACCCCCAAGCTCCACGGTAAGGCCCGATTTCCAAAATTTCAGGGCCCGCAAAAATGAATGGCCCAGGGCCCCACAAAATCTAGGGCCGCTACTTCTTACATGGCAAATATATCTCAGATAAAACTATTTCATTTTGCTTCATATGATAAATTAAATAATTTACGTACACGTATCATATAATGCACTCTAATTAAAGACTGTGAAATAATTATCATTATTTTTATGTATTACTAGGATTACGCATGTTATAATCGTGTAGTCATTGTTATGATCGTCTAAATTATTGTTAGAATCGTGTAAATTATTATCAGAATGTAAAAAATTGTCATCAATATGTAGATTATTATTACGTGCGTTACTATCCCCAATCTGTAGATTATTATTACGTGCGTTACTATCCACAATCTGTAGATTACTATTATCATTATGTAAACTATTATAGTACATAAAGAATTATATAAATATATATAATGCAGTTTCTTAAAATAAAAAGTGACAGTTTTAAATTTAAAAACGAAGACCAAATTGATTAGATTTGATTGTATTCGGTTTGTGTAACCTTATTTTTCTTACAATAAAACTTTAATAACTCTCATTTTATAGGACGCTACAAATACCATTTTTTCCCACGCAATATATAAAATCAACACATAAAACAATTTCAATGAAAAATTTTCATTCGCAAGAACGTTAAAACTAAAAACACCCGGTGGTTGAAAATCAAGGAATGAGGCATGTCGGGTAGTGTGTGTGTGTGTGTGTGTGTGGAGGAGGTAAGGGATAACAATTACTTTTAGTAACCTTTTAGGTAGCCTCACGTTATCACCGCCATCTGTGAATGGCTGTTCAGCAATTACTGTATCTCTCTAAAGAAGTTTTTACTATTACCTTGCTGCGGTGCTTTGTCGCCTTATCATTCGCTCCTCTATTTGGTTCACCTACTGCCTCACATTTTATAAAAAAAAAAGATAAGGTGATCCCTTCCTCCCACCCGAGAAGATAAGAGCTACCGCTGGAACAGGTAGATGGGAGCCTCATCTTCCTATCGCTCACTCATTGTTATCGCGCACGAATGGTCTACGACGTGCTTATCAACCATATATTTTTCGGGCCATCGTGATGGGTGGCCCATCCCCCATCTTCTGGCATCCCACAGGAAATACCTGGTAAGCAGTTAGCCACATTCCTCCTCAAGATAACGGACAGAAGTTAATCTGGAACCCCGCTGCAGGAGGGGCTCCCTCTACATCTGTGAGAACACTTGATGACTGTAAGATCGAGATTGTCTTCTTCTTCTTCTTCCTCCTTCATGATCTTCTGTTGCAGCAATTGTTCACTCGTTCCACCGTATACTGTTATCGGAAAGGAATGTCCTGCAAAAGAAAAACCTTTCGGAGAATTGCTGAAAGACCGGGTGTTTTCCCATGTGCAAAAAGAACATTCCAGAACCTTCAGATGCAAGTGGCGATAACAGTTTTTCAAGCCGACTAAAGTGGAATAAAAAAGAGACTAAAAACTGGTCATTGATGCACGCTTAATCTGTTTTTGTTATTGTCTTTGCATTGTCAACAAATGGCTTTGTAGAATGACAGTGAAGGACGCGTTGTAGCATGCAAAGATAGTCGAGCCACGAGAAGATGAAGACCTTCACCTAGTAGTGAACGCCTCGGCGGCAGTCGAGTCGGTCTTAGCATGCAGAGCACAAACGCGCTATATTGCCGGCGATGTAATCCTGTCATCACCGCTTTGCTAAATCGCTCACCGTTCGACTGAGAGTTGCGATGTCGGAAATGAAAATACATAATTGAATAAAATATCTCTTTTTTATATATTCTTTGTAACAGATTTGTGGAAACGTTCACAATTTTGTCAATCGTGCCTAGAGACGGATGTAAGGTTTGCTGAAACCGGGAAAAGAGAATTCACAATAAACTATACATGTCTTCGGTTTATTCAAATGAAGTGTGTCCGCAGGGGGAAAAAGCTATTGTCATATCATCACATACTTAAAGAATCCTTGCTGAAGATAAGATGTACTGCCATAGACGTACACAGAAAGTTCGTAAAGGAGGGGTTGCAGGCTCAATGGGGTGGGGGGGAGTTACAGAGCTACAATTCTGCATATTCATATGCATTTATATAAAATTTCACCACAATAGCTGGGTGGTTATAACCTCATAAACACCCCCCTGCGTACGCCAGTACGTATTACAAATAATGGCATTGGTGCGCAGTCTATACTCACAAAATATATATAAATTACATAAACGCAATCTATGCTATCAAGCATATATTTGTGAGATTAATTTAATGCTAATGCTTTAATGATAATTTAATATATATATATATATCATCATCATCATATTCAACCATTATCTATCCACTGCTGGATGAAGGTCTCTCCAAATGCTTTCCACACAAGTCTATCCTGGGCCATTCGTTTCCACGTCACCCCAACCTCTTTTCTTATTTCATCCACCCATCTAGTTTGAGGACGTTTTCTAGGTCTTCGGTGGTCTCTTGGAATCCAGTTCAGAATTTCTGTTGTCCATCGTTGATCAGTTCTTCTTGCAATATGCCCAGCCCATCGCCATTTCAGTCCTTTTACTTTAACAATGATGTCCTCTACTCTAGTTTGCTCTCTCACCCAAGTGTTTCTTTTTCGATCTCTCCTAGTTATTCCAAGCATGCACCTCTCCATGCTCCTTTGCGTTGTCTGTAACTTTCGTATTGCTCCAACTGTTAGACTCCATGTCTCTGATCCATAAGAGAGGACTGGCAATACACACTGGTTGAAGACCTTTCTTTTTAGACACAAAGGCAATTTCCCCTTCAGGATAAAACTGTTTCTTCCAAATGCACTCCAGCCAAGTTTAATACGTCTGTTGAGTTCTTTCATAATGTTGCCATCCATTGAAATCAGCTGGCCAAGGTAAATATATGAATCAGCAATTTCTAGCTCAGTGTTGTCAACTTGTATTTTTGTTTCCTCTACAAAATTATTGAACATGATCTTAGTTTTTTGTAGGTTCATCTTGAGTCCAACTTCTTCACTTCTAGTTGAGAGCTCTTGTACCATGTCTTGGAGTTCTAATGGGTCCGTTGAAAAAATAACAATGTCATCAGCAAACCGCAGATGATTTAAATATTCACCATTTATTTTTATTCCCTTGTTATTCCAATTTATCAGCTGAAAAATCATCTGTAAAGCAGAAGTAAAAAGTTTTGGAGAAATGGTATCTCCCTGCCTCACCCCTTTGCCAAGTTTGATAGTTTTGGTATCTTTATGTAACCGAAATTTTGCACTTGCATTTTTATACACACGTTTCACCATGTCAATGTACACATCCTCAATGTCTGTTGATCTTAAAGAGTTGATGACTGCTGATGTTTTAATAGAGTCAAAGGCCTTCTCATAGTCAATAAATGCAACACACAATGGAAGTTCATATTCATGTGTTCTTTCAATTAATTCTCTTAATACTTGAATATGGTCCACTGTACTGAATCCACTTCGAAATCCAGCTTGTTCTCTTGGTTGAGCTGCATCTAATTTTTTCTGCAGGCGATGTGTTAGCACTTTTGTGAAGATTTTATAAATAGCAGGTAACAAGCTAATTGGTCGGTAATTTTTCAAATCCTCTTTATCACCTTTTTTATGCAAAAGAATTACTGTTGCAGAATCCCATTGGTTTGGTATGTTACCGCTGTTAAGACATTTGGTAAAGAATTTTGCAAGTATGTCTTCTACATATTCTCCAGCTTCTTTTAGGATATCTAATGTAATACCATCATCGCCAGGGGCTCTTCCTTTCTTCATACTTTTTATTGCAAATGAAACTTCTTCTTTTAAGATTTTAGGAGCTGTTCCTTCGACTATTTCAGTGTCTTCGTTTAATCCACTGTTACTTTCATATAGTTTTTTGTAGAATTCTTCAACTCTTCTAAGTATTTCTTCCCTATTTCTTGTTACGGTGCCATCCTCTCCTTTTAATGCAATGATGTGTTTCTTCCCAACAGATAAACTTCCTTTAACAACCCTAAGGCTCTTGTTATTTTCAATGGCCTTCCTTACTAACTCACAGTTGAATTTTCTTATGTCTTCTTTCATGCTTTTGCGCAGAGTTTTACAAAGTTCTATGTACTCAATCCTGGAACTGGTATTTCGATTGTCCACCTTCATATCTCTTCGCCTTTTCATGAGCTGTTTCGTCTTCTCAGATAATTTGCTATTGTGCTTTTTACAGGTTACACCACCAATTTCCCCAGCAGTTTCAACTATTGTCTTAACAATGTTTTCATTTGCTTCTGAGATGTCAACTTCTTCAATAAGTCCTTCCAGTGCAGAAAAGCGATTTTTTAATTCCAACTTGAATGCCTCGGTATTTTCTTTTAATTTCTTTAAATCCACCCTCTTACTTACTTGTTTTAAGCGACTGTGGTTCTATTTAGTGAATTTTGAAGAAAAAGAATTTCTGATGGTGAAGTAGCACCATCCATTTTGAAAATATTAATTTGTCTCATGAATGGAAAGTCTGCCCCACACCACTTGAAGGCGGGGTAGGACACTAGGTTACTGGCCTGGCCGGTTCCACACATCGTCACATACGTTCAGCGTGTGGGTCTCCTTCCAGTTAGATACCAGCAACCCTTTTGCAGGCCATATATATATATAAATTAATTACTTTGAATTTGTTTCACAATACTAGGCGTAAGTATGATAAAACATAAACTTTGTATGGCTCAAGATAAACAAAGATAATTCTGTTCCAAACAAGCTGAGATTATACACAGAGTTTTAGAATCCTGGCAGGATTGTAAAAGTTGACGATCATACTTCCATATATATATATATGTAAAGGTTATAATAATAATAAATTTTTATTCAACCCGATATACAATATTTCGTGATACATAGCTTGAGCAGTATAAAAATTATAGAAATGTAAGAGAAGATCTATATTAAATTATTTTAAGTTTTGAGGTTAGAAATGGAAGAGAATATAAAGCCGAAGCTTGTTCCGAGATTCTCCTCCAGAATGCGGTGATGTTGACAAGAGAGAGGGTAAATTTTCATATTTCTGAATTATGCTTATTTTAAAGAGTTCAGTTGTTGTATATCTTTGGTAGAAGGACGTGAAAACCATTGTAATAATTTAAAAAACAGACTGAGCGTCGTTTTTACGAATTAATGAGCAAGAAGTATTATTGTTATTTGGGATTTTCATGGGCCTCATTTGAGAAAATTGTGGCACACGTTTTTATTTTGCGCACGGTTTTATGTTGAATTCATAAAACTTCATATTATAAAATATATGGCGCATAAAATTGAACATTCCATTATAACTCACTCACTTATAAGGATACAACATACCGGAAATTTGGAGATCATAGCTTTAAACTTCAATAAACCGGTTTGCGTTTCATATATAAGAAATATTTGAAAAAAATATTGTCCAACGGATCTTATACTTGAACGCGTTATTTATTAATTGTATTTAAGATATGTAGGTATTAAAATCCATAGAACGAAAAAACATTTTTAAATATAAAATGTAAGATATTGCACAAATTACAACGCGAATGTCCTTGTTTCAATTGAAAACGCCAGTAATCAAGGACTCAATTTATTTTATCACTAACTTTATAAAGTAAAAAAATGACGTGATAATAAAAACTACGATTCAAAGGCTGACGGTAATTACCCATTATTTTATTACTTTTGCCGCAAAAATTCTTTCACTGCAAACTTTTTACTTTTATTTACAAACGCCATTCCGGCGCAGCATGACCATTGTTGTCTTTGAGCCTTAAAACCACAAAACAAACAAACAAACAAACGCCACTATATATAAAGTTTAGTTTTCTAAATAAAGTCTAAAGAATTCGATCGATAAAACACCCAAATACAGCTGCTATAAATAGACGTTTCCACAAATGATTCTAAGATTGCAAATTTATGAACTGCTGCTCGTTCTTAACTGGATTATTTGAATAGTTAGCATTACGTGCTCGCTTGTTATTACTAACTCTGAAACTAAGCTTCATAAAACTTTCGTCGTTAAACTAACATGAATCTTTACTGCAAATGGGGTCTCAAAAATTGAGTCAGCGGTAAGCGAAATACTCTGAAAAAACGTGCATTGAACGTCAAAACCGTATCTGCAAAAATAAAAACAAGCATCACGAATCATAAAATGTGTGTTTCCAGGCAAAAGAAAACGTGCAGTCCTAGAAAGGGGCAAATGGATCGTATAGCACTAAGAAATTGAGAAAAATATTAAAAACATCTTTAAAATTATATCTTCATTTATAATTACAACTTAGACAATTAAATTTTCAAAATAAAAGCAATATTTATTAAATGAGTATACCTTAATGTAATATTATTTCCTTGAAAATAATTGTGACGATTATTTGAGTCTTGCTTATTCGATCATGAAGTGTAGGATATGTTTAATATTTTATATTATTATTATTTTACTATATTAATATACAATATAATTTCATCATAGGAAATTTCTCAAATATTTTACTGATGGTTTGTTTTTTGATTATTTACAATGTATTTTACGGTACAATTACTAAATTAATATACAGCTTAAACACAAATATTCCATCGGGTTTCAAAACTCTTTCATTTAGAAGTATAAGACTTGCAAAGGTGGGTGATACATGAAAAGATGCGTACATTCACCAAATTTCAGGTACAGATGTTCAATTTGCGTGCCATTGGCCACATAGCGCACGTCCACACTGCATACATTCAATATCATGTTTCTGTCAACGTTCGTCACAGCAGCAGCAATGCGTTTCTTCAGTCCTTGCAGTGTTGTTGCCATTGAGGGCAAATACACTCTGTTCTTTGCATATTCCCAATGGAAGAAACAAGTTTTATACTTCTAAAAAAAGCGTATTTTGAAACCCGAACAATTATTTGTGCTCTGTTTTGTTTTAGAACACGTATATACCATGTCGCATTTTGGAGCCGAATGCGTAACCTAGAAATCAGTGTAATACTATCTTTAAATAAAATGTATGTATTATATAAAGCTATTAGCATAGAACACTAATGCTCAAATAATAAGGAACTAATGTAAAAAATCGCTTACCAAATTTAATATTTCGATAAATTTTAATGACGTTTACACGAAATAATTTTGTGAGGACAAAGTATATCATACATTGAAGTAATTACAAGCAAAGAGTGTAAGTATTGTGATTTTTAAACTTTGATAACTAAAAGCGGTATTGAAATATCGAATAGTAATATTTTTTTAATCATATTAGGCATCACTAAGCTGAAATGCAGCCTAGAAAATGAGGATTCTTTGTTGCAACGAGGCCGTTGTTCAAGTATCATAGAAATATTTATCAAGAATTTAAAAGAGCATAAAAAGAAAAGCGTACGAAGAAAACTTAAAAATCAGATGTATTTTACGTTTTGTTACTTGGTCACGTTTGTCATAGCCATCACGAATTCAAAAATCATTATAATGTCTCTTTTCCTTCCCCTCGAAGCTCTGTTTAGAACCCTTTCTCCTGTGCGCTGCTTGCGCCTCCTCCCTAGTTAGCATCCAGCAGTAATCTGCTATTATGTTAATATTTCACCAGTCCTAATACCTCCGTTCCATTTTCTTTATGTCCTGGTGGAATCTTTGTCCTTACTCTTCACGTATAGCGCCTAGATTTTCTGGGAAATAGCCTAGATGGAAGTTAAAAAAGTGAATCGTTAAGCTCATCAAGAAGCCCAAGATTTTGAAGTTCTCCATAATGTTTCCTACGACGTTCTTGAAGTCAGGGTCTTTCTGCTTGCCAAGAAAGCTTTAAAGAATTTCTAAGCCGATCCCTCGATGTCTTCCATTGTGGAATCAAGGATTTCGTCTTTCGTGAATTTTTTAACGTCAGCACCGACGAAAAGCCCTGTAAGCTTTCTTACCAGGTATTTAAAAGTACCACCATTTTTTGACAAGGCTTTCACAAACTGCTTCATGATGCCACATTTGATGTGAAGTGGAGGCAGGAGTACCTTTTCTGGGAGCATTAAAGATTCGAATTGCACCTTCTTTTTTTCTTACGTTTAGCGTCCTAGCCACCTCTTCTGTGTCTAGTGATTTGCTTTAGCACGACTGTACCATGTGAAGAGGAAACAGGGGTATTTTCTATAGCCACCATATTGACCAAGGATCATAGATAGCACTTTCAGATCAGTACAGAATGTCCATTCGTATTCCTTGTAATTAAAAAGGATCAAGGCTAAATTCTCATACCCTTCTTTACTTTACCTCTGAACTAAATGGACAGTTCGTATACAGGCATATCTGTTGCAGTTGTAAAGAAGGACAGCTTTAAAACTTCTTTGTGATGAGCCAATGAAGAGTCTCCAATCTTTTGCTTCAAGCCTCACATTCTCTTCCGATCCATTATGGTGTCGAAAAGCTTCAAATTACTTGGAGTTTATTACGTTGAATTATTTTTTAAACGTTCTCTGATTTATAATATCGTAAGATATTATTACCTTATATCGTAATATCGTAATCCTTATACGATATATCGTAATATCGTAATCCTTATACGATATATCTATCGTAGTCCTTATACGTAATATCGTAAGATATTATTACCCTTCACAGGGATAACACAATTGCCAAATATTGGTCAACACACAAAGCCACCGGGGCGAGATTTTTGTGAGTTTTTCGTGGGGGATTTTTTTATTACCAATAAATTTGACACCCACGTATTAGTAGCTCAAACTAGAGCTCTTTTTCTCTTTTTCTCCGTCTCTTTTTCTCCTAAACAAAAATAGCTCTAGTTTGAGCTACTAATATGTGGGTGTCAAATTTATTTGTAATTCGTAATATCATTTAGATTTGTTTTATTTTTTTAAAAAAAATTCTACTTTCTATGTTTGAATTTCTCCTTGATGAGGTAAAATTCCTATTTTCTAAGCAAAACTATTATTTCGACCCATTTTCGTAGTAGTGCACCTAGTAGGTAGGCAACCAGACAGAAATTCTCGATTTGTGTCAAAACTACAAGTGATAGGATATTTTGAGCATTTGTCCTGAAATCAACATCCAAAAATACATAAGAAACACCCTTCACTTTCAAGAAAAAAATTTCATCGCAAACCTGCGTTATTAAACTATCAAATTTGTAAAATATTAAAACCTAGATTTTCTATTTGCCCCTTAATTTTGCAAAACATTCTATTTTTTAGTCTTTTATATAAATCCGTTAGCACATCGCTAATGGCATAAACGGTTCTCGAGAAAATGATTTCTGTATAATAGCCAGGAATTTCTGCTCATCCCCTGGTCGTAAAAAACAAAAATTAAATGCGTTGCGGCGTCCATCTTGGACCTGTGACGTAATGCCTTAGGCTCTGCTCTTGCTGCCAGCATCCGGTTCCAAATTTCCCAAACGTAATTGCACAAATTATGAGATCGAAGGAAGAAAAAACAAAATGCTGAGAAAGAAGTAAAAGGAATATATCCGCCAAAACACAAAGGATAAATGGGAATATCGTGAAAAAATAGTAACGTATTGTAACTAAATGCTAGATTTCCAATTTTTGTGTAGGTCAGTGAAACATCTCTCTAGTGAAAGAAAAACTAAAGGAATTAAATCTTAGATCATGAATATAAATTTATGGATGCGCACCTTCACTCATATCGACATCGTTAATGTAAACGAAATAAAAGTAAATGATATTTCTTTTCTCCCATTGTCATACCAAATGAATATTTGCGACAACATATTACTAATAAAACAACCTATCGAAGGCCAGCTGTTAAAAAATAGGTTCAACTGAAATTCGAATATAATAACTGATTTTGACAGCCAGTGGCTGTTCAATGCGGTTGTCGTGTCGTGTTGCGGTAAAAAATGTTCCTGAGGTACAAAGCATTTCGATGTAATATATTTTGTAGACAGTCATCTGCAAATGACATGTTCAATAATTACTAAAACTTTTTTTCCAAGTCTCAAGGGTTTGAAGTTGACATGTGATAAGCAGCCTCTTGTGGGGCACTTCAAATATTTTAAAAAGAAACATTTATTTTAGAATTAAAAAAAAGGCTTGGATAAAGGAAAATACTCTTCTGGTCAATAAACGTGTGGTCTTAAGGGCTTTAATCTGAAAAGTACTTCATTGTTTTTAAATTTAAAGAAAATGAACATCCGAGGCACTTTGAGACGTGGATGATATTTTAATTGGAATTTATAATTAGTTTTTTTAGCAGAACCCATTGTCTGTTTCGAAAATAAAATTTTCAAATATACCCACTTTGGGCTATAGCTAACTGATAAATTACTTCATGGACGTTAGCTTTGTTTAGTACAGTTGAATGATGAAAAACATACTCAAATAAAATGCAAATTATTTTTATCGTGTAACAATGAGACATTATTCAATTATTTATGAGTCATTATGCAAATATTTATGTTATATAATGGGTTATTAATCAAATATTCATGATTTGCATTAATGTGTCATCACTCAAATATTTATGCTGTGTATTAATCAGTTAGTACTGAAATATTTGTGCTTGCAGTAATGAGTCATTACTTAAATATTTTTGTTGAGTAGTAATAAATCATTAGTTATATAACATGAATTAAAAAATTAATATATAAATGGTAATAATTTCATTTATAAATTAAAATAGATTATATTATTTTTTTATTTTAAATTAAGTTATTAATTAGATATATTTAATTTATTATAACTTTGTTTCCATTACGAAAATATTAGACAGACGAAGTTATTTCTGTAAAGAAATGAAACAATTCTACAAAGGACCAATTTTGTTGAAGCTTATAAAAAAAATAATTGAATTTTGCATATAATAGTAAAAACATTTTAGAAATTTGTATACAAAAAATCCAACGAACTGAAATCGGAAAAAATCAAAAGATTGTTTCAGCAAGCGCGCTTATTTACACGGACGGTAGATGTTTCCTTTTGTATAAAGGAACCAAAGTTTAAATTCATCCTGCCTTCAGACATTAAGAAGGAGATACACATTTTACTAAATTTTTACCTTTGTAATAGTAATACATCCCATTTTACGCAAAACAAAATGTTTAAAAATAAAAACATTCAGTATCTTTGAGGATGAAATTAGAAAATGAAATAAAGAACATGGAATAGAAATACATCACATACATTACAACATTATTATTATTACTTCTTCCAAAACGAAGATACAGTCGAATCTCTTTTGCGCGAACACTATGAACGCAGACTACTTTTAACACAAGCTGATTCTTGAATCCCCATCAAACTGCATAGGAATTTTATGCTTTCAGTTCTTTTAACAAGTACATTGTTAATACGAAATATTGTTTGGCACGAACTGATAATCAATGGCTATTGAAAATTTTTCTCCGCTTAATATGAACAAAAAGCGCTTTTTCCAAATCTTTCTACGAATCATTTTTCTTTTTCATAAAAAAAATCTGTCCTTTCTTCGAAATAGAGAGTTTCAAAATAATATTATCTTTAAAAAAGAACATACGTTATTCTAATAGCCTCGGAGAGCTGGAATGCCCAAGTAAGTCATTTTAGTCCGACTGGACGATTTCATTGTTTCACTTTCCTTATCCTTAAATTTTCACTAAGAGAATCTTTTAACAAGCTATTGCTTTCCATTATCCTCCATTTCTAATCTAATCATTGTATCAGTAACGTATCATCATCGTCCTCGTATGTAATTCATATATAAACTTACCATATGCAAATTCCAACATATATCGATGTTGAATAAATTATTATTATTATTATATTATTATTATTATCGAAGACAGATTCCTTCTCTCCCCTTTTATTTATGCTTTATTTGTACCGTCAAAATAACGCTATAACAGGTGACAACACGTTTACTGCAAGATATATTTGTCGTCAGTACATAACACATTCGGGTAAATAAAGGAAGTTCCCAAGGAAACTTCGGAATGGCTTTAACGCGCCTGAGACCCTAAATAAGATGCGACGTGTGACCCTAATAATAAATTGTGGGGCTGGATTCCTTCAGCTCTTTTGAGTGAAAATGAGCCGCGAAACGCTGAAGTCGTGAAATTCAGAAAAAGGTTAGGAATTTTAAAGAATATGGATTCTGCAAAAAATTAAATAAATCAGAAATTGACATAAAATTCGAGATTGTAAAGAGTATTTTATTGATGATTTTAAAATATTAAAGCTGCTTACATAATTAGTTTTTTGGGTATAGGTTGATAATTTTTCAAACCATCTACTGTATATAACAGGGGTGTGCACACGTGATATCAATGAGAGCATCATTCCAATTTATCGTATATTACAAAGAGTCGCACCATGGTTACATAGTATTAAATAAACAAATTAATATGGTTATATATTGTACACAAGTCTTAAGTGCTATGTAAGTTATACATATAAGGAAATATAATTAATATAATAAGAAAGATTATTAATATAATCAGACAGAAAATATAAAATAATTATTTTAGAATTTAATAATAATCCCCAGAAGGACCCATCGACGCAACCGAAGACCAATTTTCAAAGCGATTACGTACGATTTCTACTCTTCATTAACCGATTCACTTTCTTAGTCAATTTAACAAGATTCGTAAAAAAACTTCTGGAAAAAAAAAGGATTTAAATTTTCGACGGGAGCCGCATTTAATTCAATTAAGAGCCTCATTTGCTCAACTCTGGTATATAACATGGACTTTAAAGGCACGTGTATACACTACTCCAATTTTTGTTCCAAGCTATATATATGGTGCAATATAACATCAACCTATACGTAATTGTATTATAAAAATGGATAAATAAATATGTAAATGATAACCAAAGATGTGATTAGTAATACAATCCCATTGTTTTAGATAACGTGAAGTACTGATAACACGAAATGATTTTTTGGCCTCTTTGTTTTTCACCTGAACAAGATCCAATTTTTAATTGTAAGTAATTTAATGTTTATAAGGAATTTGAACGTGCAAGCAATAGCAAAAATAATAGCTTAGTAAAAATTCACATAAAAAGACTTACGATAATGATTAAGAATATTGAAAAAATAAATGTTTAAAAAAGACTAACGTATACAAAATATAAGAAATAAGGTCTGGGGCCAGTCGATTGACTGTTACTGTACGTGAAAGTTTGAGCAACAAGCAACAATGATTTTTTTGCTTTTCTTTTTAATTTATACATTTAGCCAACTATGCCAAGTTTTCCATGACAACACGGGGCGAATACCGTTTTATCTCCTCTATAAATGGATAGAGATGGTGTTGGAAAAAGTGGGAAGAACAAAGAGGATATTGAAAAGGGAATGATTAGAGAGGAGATGTTGTTGGAAGAAACTTGGGTGACAAAAAATAAAGTTATTAAATGACAAGTGGAATTGAATAGGTCATTATTGGTGTCACAGAATCGAAAAGGAGGAAGATCGGGATAGTGAGGCAATGGAGTGACATGGGAAAGTGTCGAAGATGGAGGGGGAGTAATTAGATTAGGGTGTTGGGTGTGCATGGGGGCTACGATACAGTTGGTTTCGTGATATTATTTTAGGAATAAGATGTATAGTGTTTGAACAAGGGCCTTTTGAAATACGAATAATGCTCTCACTCAAAAGCTCGTTGAACTGTTGTTTCACTGCCATTGTAGATCTTTACCACAGGTATTAAGAACGAAGCTCAATTTCAAGCTTACCCTCCTCAAGCTTACCACTAATAAATTAAAAGCAAGTCATTGTTAGGCAAACTTTGATACATAGTAACAGTCAATCGACTGACCACAGATCAACAGACTTTTAATAACTTTTCGAGTAATGCATAATTAAAAGCCGTGTGATATGTTTGTTATTTTAATTCCCAGACGATGAAACGCAAAGTTTCCCATTCCATGTCAAATCGTCTTAGCCACTTTTTCGAAGTTAAAACGATTGTTTGGAAAGTTTGCATTGGCCGAACAATGAATTTCTGAAATATATTCATGTTTCGTCATACAACAAATTTTATTCCGCTTTCAGGTACCAATTTTCGTCACAGAAACAGAATACGATTTTAGGGATCTACGTTTCAAAAAAATAATTGAAATAAGCTGCCTTGTGGGAAAGAGCAGAACAAGTATTAAAAATTGGGGAAGGTCGGAAAAATTCTAGACATTCAAAAAATTATTCTTCTAGGTCAAATATTTTCATTTATTTGAGAGAATAAATTATTCGCCCTTTTACATGTATCACAGAACTCCTTAAAATTACGATTTTCACAAATTCAGTTTTTACATAAAACCTGTTTAAAAACGTATAGTATGCAATATCTTAAGTATAAAACATATTTTGTTACTCCAGATCATTAGAAATACCTTTAGTCCACCCTTTTATAAATCTGCACATGAGATAACAATATTTATTTCCTTTCCTCTTCTTGAACATTGTTTTTTCTAATTTCTAAATTTTTGCACACGCAAAAGAAAGCTTTCACACAACCTTCCAATATTATATATAAACACAGTTGTCCTATTCCTTATCTGTTGGAGCTGTCAGCAACGTTTGCAAGTGAATTTCTGAACTAAACTTCTTTACTACTAAAAGAAATTAATTCTCCTAGAAAAGCGTTCGTGCGTACGGCACTTCCTTAATATTGTTTATTTTCTATGATTTTTTTAAAATTTTGGCGAAATTTTGGCGTCCCTGTATATAAAACTGTTATAATTTACAGAATCCTTTAAAAATGTTTTTCTCAAAAGAGATAAAGTTCTATACAGTTTAAAAAGTTGTAATAATAATAATAACAAAATATCCTGGAATGCATTTATGTTTCAAAATCCAAATATATTATATACTCGTACATATTTATTACTGAACATTCTTTCTTGCTTAACGGAAAATTTTAGCTACTTGCTTATTTTGTCAATTTAACGCAGACCAACACATTTTAATAGACTCTGCTGTTCTTTAATTCAAAGAAAATTTTATATACACTATTCCTTCATCATTTTCCATCATTTAAATCAATTCTGCCTTCACTTGACAAAGGGAGCAGTTGGCTCCCGAAACGTCGTGTTTTTAAACCTTACGCCAGTGTCGAAATAACTGTTTGTTATAAATACAGTTTATATCAAACAGTTCTATATTTGAACCTCAGGTAATTTACTTTATGCATAGCCTTATCTCCAAAAACTGTCAAGCGTTCCTTTATCAAGCACAAATATTTTTTCTCAAATTTGCCAAGACGAAAAGTAACAGAGTTTTTATTTTTCCTAAAGTGCAACTAACTCGATCATATGTATTTAAAAGTTTAGTATTAATGATTCATAATAATATTTATTCAAATATTTTTCACTAAAAATAAACAGCTACAAACATTAAAATTTCAAATATATACATTCTCTGATATATAATTTATGCACATAGTTGCTGTGTTTGGGATATAGTAATTCTTTTCTATATTTTTCGAAAACTTTCTATTGGGTTATTACGTTAAATTACGCAGGTTGTTTAATATACATAGTTTATTGTTTACTAGTCTGAACTTATACATTATTCCCAGAAATCTTTTAACAACATGCACATATTTTTGGCACATCTGAATGCTTACCAAATGACTGTCCTTCCATCGAAAATCTTTCCAAAATGCCCCTTTCCACAGTTACGGAAACACTTCGTCGACTCTCAATGAACTCAATTGCCAAAACCTATACTCTTGAAGCAGGTCTTACAAACCTGAATAACCACGATAGTTTTCGGCCTTCTATTGGTTCAGGCACGGGAGTGGCAGATGAAGATGGCAACGATTAATAACAATCGAGATCTTGGAGAAATCGGCCCCAGAATGCTTACACGATGCAGAATCGAACTCCGCCGAGTTGGTTAGTCGCGCATCGAGAAGTTTTCGGGATATAATAGTCTCGCAATGGAAATAGATGTTTCAGGTTATCAAGAAATCGTAATCAATAAACTCCTTTGTTTTGAAAGCAGGAACACGGGCGTCTTTTGTTGGGTAATTTATTCTTCCGATAACAATAGTTCAAGGATTCAATTGGGAGATGCTTTGCATGGAAGCTTTATTGTTTCTGTTGTTAGCGTTTACCATTTGCTATCTTCAGAAAGACGTGTGTTGGTATTCGGGATAACGGTTTTATCGACCTAATATATCAGCTAACAGTGATTTATGGATTCATTTCCCATACATTTTATTGGTTGTGTGCTTTAGTCAAGGGAAAATTGTTGAAGATAAATTTGAAACGAGATAGATATAAGAAACTTGGATTTAAGAAATCATATGCAATTATAGGTAATACGTATAAATGTAGATTCAACTAATCTAATAATTCTAGTGCATATTTTTCTCATAGAGAATAATTATTTATACCATCCTTCACACGTGCGTACACTGACTGCATAGACATTTTTGTATAATCGTCATGATGTCTCCTATAGACATCAAGATATTTCCGATCTGGGGCAACTTTTGAATCCTTTACTGTTGCGCGTTAGCACATCAAAAGTTATAAAATAGTTTCAATAGAATTAACAGGAAGAAACCGTTCAAATGAATTTTAATAAATGTAAATATATATAAAATGAACTATTTGTAATTGATGCTAAAATTTGAATACTACTGCTCACTTTCTTTTAGTATCCTAAATAACGAAAGGTAGACCATGAAATAGCTACGTGTTATTTTAAAATTTAATAAGATAAAAAATTTCTTCTAGGGAGATGATATTGCATCCAGTGTCAATTACAGATTAAAGCTTATTCTCAGCCCTATTAGTTGAAGTAATATTGACAACTTATTTGAATACGTTCAAAGTGAGAACAAATATATTCTGTTGCTTATACAAAATTCGATTTTCTATTATCTGCGTAAGTCCCTAATTTAGAAAATATATTACTTGTATAACACATACCGATACACGAAATATTTTTAAGCTATATTAATATAATCATTCTATATAGTGTATAGATCATATACGAGAACCATTTTAATTCAAAGACCATTAAATTAGAAGCAATTCCTTAACACTACGCTTAATGAAGGGAATAGCAGTTGTCGAAGTGTTGCAGATACTTTGCAGATGATAGGTTTTACCTTCTTGTTTTGTATTTTGTATATTCCGACTAGTGTCAAACATTTTACAGGCTATGGAAAGCCCTGATCCATCTTTTTATGTTGTTGTCTACTTGGAAGGTACCTCTACTTCAATGTCACTTCATTATATATATAATAAATACACCATAACCCCTATATAATGCTGCGCAACAGCGTACATAACAAATATATCTTATGCAAAACAGAACCACAATGTGCAGTAGGGACATAAAAGGTACCCTCGCACCTGGATGGGCAAAAATAATTTATTACATTATTATATCGTTCTTGAAATCTTTCGATCAAAGACGATATCAGAGATATTTGCTTCATTTTATGAAAATGAAAGCTTAAGCATTTATCTGAGTGATAATTGATTAAAACAATGTGTGTGTGTGTGTGTGTGTGTGCGTGTGCGCTCGCACGCACGCACGCGTGTGCACAGATAGATAGAGAGAGAGAGAGAGATGGATGGATGGATGGGTAGGCAGATAGGTAGATTTTTAATTTAAAATTATCCACATATATAACCTTTCTCTCTCTCTCTGTATATATATATATATTATGCATGTTTTGTTTAATTTGTGTATATATATGTGTAGGTGTATATATAGGTGTATGTTTATGCATATGAGCATATATATGTCTTTATTTTGATTGCACACTTCTGGGTCTATTATGAGTGCAAAGAAACAATTTGTTTATTTTGAATATATAAGTTTATTTAAACTTAAACTTATATATTTTTACTAGTTAATAATTAAGTGTTTATCTTGAGTGTGACATATTCATGTAAAACTTTTTTTTATAATTTTTTGGTATAATTAGTGAACTTTCCCACTTTATCATCTTCTTTTCTATTCTTATTAAATTTTTGCTGTTCTATTTCTAAACTCTTTTTAATTCAACTTTTACACTTTAATCACTTTCCATAGCTCTATCTATTTGTAAGTTTGCTTTTGGGCCGCTTACAACAATTGAGATTTTTCTTAGTATTAATAAAAAAAACCTCTAAATTATTAAAAATATTGTTTTAAACTAATTACATTCTGAACTTATACTGTCTTTAACTAATTTTTTGATCGATATTGTTTCATTCAGTATTAATCACAAATCTCAATTATTGTAGTCAGAAAAAACTAACCAATAGTAGAAATTTTCTACTGTCCCTGATGAATAACAAAATTTTTGGTATGGTTTAATCTTTTACTCCTCTTCACTTTTACTACTATAATTTTAGTTGTTATTCTAAGCTATTTCTAGCACTTTGATTTACTTGATTTTACTACTTTATGTGTAGTGTGTTTATGTATATTACATTAGAAGTTACTACTTGTCACAATCATACAACAATTTTAATACACATACTCACATACATATATATATGAATTAATATAACTTTTTTATATACTTAAAAATATTTTATAGTATTTTTCCTGCGCAAAATTGGAATGTACAGCAAATTTCATTCCCTCCCGGGCTATTTTGCCGATGGTATTCCAACTATTGCTTTCACTTTAATTTTGAACTCTTTCCATTTTTTTTATTTATCTACTTTTTTTCGCTACTTTTCATATACCCAAAACTTGATATAGTTACACGCATTTTTTTCCCATGATTCCGTTCATGCGCAAAATTATATGCATTCCCAGACCTCAAACCTGCGGCTGGAATTAAATCAGCTGCTTCATTCTTATTTTTTTCCCATGTACTTTCTTTGGTTTTTCTTTCTTTCTCCAAATCAGTTTTTATGCTTCCTGAAAAGGGCCGTTGAAGCTTTTATTTTCTCAGTTGGGTGCATCATCAAATTTCTTTCGTCTTTTGTCGCATTTATCTGCATCTAAAGACGCCGGTACAAACAGTTTTCTGATTTAATTCGGGTTACTATCGACGTTGAAGCGGAAACGTGTAGATACAACAACCCTTTCAACATAATTCGATATTTTCGCATTAATGAATTCAACGAAAGCTCTTTCTTTATATCAAATGTTTCAGTTTACCTTTATACGTCAATTAAATGGGATAGTTATATATATTTCACATTTATTTTTTAATTTAATATACATGTACATACTAAACGTAAATAAATTCTGGTACAAATATAATATAATTACTTTTAGATCATAAATTTCACCTTCTTTCTTAAAGACCTCATACAATTAAATTAAACTTAGTTTAGAATACGAATAAACACATATATCCTATGAAGTATTCTTGATACTGATTCGCTCTATAACACATCAGCAAACAGTGTGTTGGTATAATTGTTTCCGGAACGTTAATTAATGCACCTACTTGATAGCAAAATACCGAAGCTGTTTTCGCCATAACTTATAGTGAATATTATAGGTCAGGATTTTTTTTATTATGACCAAAGTAATTGTTGAGGGAATCAATGGATTTCCTTTGTCTTTTGTCATATTTGTCTGCATCGGAGTGTCCAAACGGGCGATTTTCCTGAAATTTGCTCAACAATCAATTAATTTTATACTGTGCTGCATGAAAATGGAAGAGCAAGATATAGTGTTGGAGAAGGAGTCACAGTCAATAGACATGCAACGACGATTCGAAGATGAACTGCCTAAGCTTCGAGTTAATGCTGCAAAAAATAGTTTGTTCCTAACCGAAACTACTTACCAGAAGTTAATAAATGATGTAAAAAAAAAGCCAAACAAATTGACTACTAAGAAGGAACCACTGGACTATTGGTTGCTGAATCGCTATGATGTGATGATTGTGGAAAACAAAAGTAAACTCATTTATCCTGTTAAAGAAGACGTCAGTACAATACAGTATTACGTCACGGACACTGAGTTATTTCACGTACTTCATGAAACTCATTTGGCTATTGGACACGGAGGATGGGATAGAATGTTGAAAGAACTTTCAACCAAATGCAAAAATGTTACACGTCATGATATTGAACTGTACATCCACCTTCGTTAGCCCTGCCATAAAAAACAAAAAGGTATTAAAAAGGGCACCACTGCTGTTAAACCTATGATTTTTTTTTTGAATTTAATTCCCGTTGAAAGGTAGATTTTATTGATTTTCAGTCTCAGCCAGATAGAGAATACAAATTTATTATGGTGTACCAAGATCATCTCACAAAATTTGTGATTCTGAAGGCTCTTACGTCAAAAAGAGTTGAAGAAGTAGCCTTCAACCTAGTGGACATATTCTCGTTGCGTGGGGCACCATCTATATTACAGTCTGTCAATGGTAAGGAATTATCCAATAATGTGATGACCAGTTTAAAGAAGTTTTGGCCAGCACTGAAGATCGTCCATGGGAAGCCTCGCCATTCACAAAGCCAGGGTAGTGTCGAAAGAGTTAATCAAGATATTGAAAATATGCTCAGCACTTGGATGAAGAACAACAAATCTGACCAATGGAGTGAAGGACTGCGATTCGTTTAATTTATGAAAAATAGAGTTTATCATTCTGGAATCAAAAGCACACCATATGAAGCCCTTTTTGGCTGCAAACCTAAAGTACGTCTTACAATGTCTTTTCTACCTCAAGATGTTTTAAAAGACATAAATACAGAGGAGCAGCTAGAAAAAATAATAGAAAGCATCCAAACGATGCAAAAAGATGAAACAAATCAGCTCATGTAAGAAACAGAGCCTGTTTCAAAAACTATGGATGAAATTACAGTCGATGGGGGATTAAATCAAAATGATGATGACATGCTTACCAAAGAGATTTCCGTTCCTGCTACCTGTTGTGCGTACTTAAAGGAAACCAGTGATGTACCCGCATGCACAAAGTGTCGTCAAAAAACTAATAACTTCTGTGGCCATGCTGATAGAGCTGGTGAATTTGATATTTTGTGCACCCTTTGTTTCAAAACTGAAAATGCTATTGAAGGTAAAATAAATTCTAAAATCAATCGGAAAATACAAGCCAAAAAAATGAAAATGAATTCGGAAAAAAATTTCCCACTGCTTCTTTGGGAACTACTATTCTTGTTCCTATTCCTAGCATCGACAAGGGCCGAGGTGATTCGAGCAATATTTTAGCAATTGTAATGAGTGTGACAGTGGACAGTTTCTACAGACTTGGAATTGCTGCGGGAATTTTAAAACATCTACATACGAGATTATAATTAATTTTATGCCCTAAGAACTTGCTTAGAATTGAAGATATTCCTGGACACGAAATTCCTCTCCGGTCAGTTGTAATTGCTCAGTCCAGTGGAAGCGGCCAAAGATTCGTCAAATGTATGTGTAAAACAAAGTGCCAAAATATGAAATGTCTTTGCATGAAAAATGTAATGAAAATGTAATTCAAAATGGCATTCAAGCCTACCGTGTTGCAACAAGTAAGTTAAATTTTATTTTTTATTTTTTATTACAAAAATTACATTTATTATATTTTCTTCTTTAATGCGTGTATTTTTAACAATTCTATGTAACAATATAAATGAAAGTAGTAAAATGATCTTGTTTTCTTTTTATACGAACAAAATTTCTTTTTTAATAAAATTCACTTTCTGGTGCAACAAGCAGGTTCATATCTTATTTTATTTAATAAAGGCAAACATTTTGTTTGGTACAACTTTAATTGTTTTTATGTATTTTTAATAAAAGCTTTTTAATGGCAATCTTTCCTTATTTTTTTCAAAATACCGTTTTTTATTTTTGAAAAACGAACGTCTTTTAATAGCCTTATCATGGCCTTTTTTTTCATACTTTGTCAAATAGCATTTATCATTCTATAGAATGCCTAGGTATTATATACAACACCTAAGAAAAGTATATAACTGGGATTGGCACGCATGAGTTAAATGAGAGCCGCATTCCAATTTATCATATATTATGAAGATTCACACCATGGTCCCATAATATTAAATACAAAAACTTAACTAATATGGTTACATATTACACACAAGTCTTAAGTGCTATGTAAATTATACATATGAGAAAATATAATTAAGAGAAAGAAAATACAAAATAATTATTTAAAATTTTTATAATAACTCCTAGATGGACCTATCGATGCAACCGAAGGTCTACTTTTGAAGCGATTACGTACGACCTCAACTCCCCGTTGACTGATTCACTTTCTTAAATAGTCAATTTAACAAGATTCGTAAAAAATTCTGGAAAAAAAGGGATATAAATTTTCGATGGAAGCCGCATTTGCATACTCCTGGTATATAATAATTCTTATATTTCATTCTTTGCCTAAAAGCGCCAGGCATTCTATAAAATGCCTTGGTATTCTATAGAATGCTGGCGTTTCATACATTGCCGGTAATATATGAACTGTTGAATGATTTCCCTACATACGTCAGTAAATAAAATATTAAGCTTACATTTTACGCCGAATATACGTCTTTATTTTCTGTATTAAAAGAAATAATAGGAAACCTTGCTTTACACATTATAGAATTTATTTTTGCTATGATATAAATATGAACCCTAAATATCATTAGGATTGTACTGTAAATGAATTCAATATAAATAGTACTGAATTTTATCGTTTACATCCTGATAATTTAGTACAAATATTAATTAGGTTAGGAATAATTCTAAACCATATGTGCCTAATTTGTAAGAGGTATACTTTTATTTATAATAACACAAGTACCTACAAAGTCACGATATATTCATTTGCATTAATGTAGTTGAGAATTTTGCTTCAAGCCTGTATTTGAGCTCAAATTTCTATGAAAGATGATTAAATAAATGAAAAATGAAAGAAAAAGCATATTACAAATGAAACATTTAGTGCCTAAACCAATTTTATTATTATTAGTTTTTGAATTTGCCCAAAATGTCGTCTTCAGATGCTGTGCAAAAGTCGTTTATTTCGCAGAAATTCTGTTTTAACGTTAGCAATACGGCAGAAGAAATATTTTTCCCTCAGTAGTTAATACAAGCTTTTAGTAAAAAATATTTAGATGCAAGTTGCGGAACGAAATTTTGCTTTTGTTTCTATTTTTAATTTTTCCAGAAAATTAAAGACTTTCCCTGGACTAAGAAATTGCTTTCATCCAGAAAGCGATGTGCAATTTGATGTATTTCTTAAAATTTATCTCGTAATGTCTCCTGTTCTATATTCCAGTGGCGCACCCAGAATATTACCAAGGGGTGTGCCAGATGGAAAAAATTATCCGATGTCACATTAATTACGATTGCCTTTTAAGCGCGGATGCAAGGAGTGGGGCATAGGACAAATGCCTCCACCCCCTCCGAGGTATAATCATAACATGGAAAATGAGATGAAAAGTACCGGACACTTGGCTGAGAATGATAGTCGGGAACAAATCGAAGCCCCCTTGAAAAATTTCGGGATCCGCCCTTGTCCTTTTGTGTGCATTTATCATTATTAAATTACTAATAATTCTACAGTGCAAGATACTTAAATCATTAGAAGTAGTACCAGATTATGTTCATAAAATTTTACAATGGCCAGCCCTTGTCCTCCATAAAAAATTACCGTTTTGATAATAGGTTTAAGAATAACCCTATTTTACAAAACTTGCTTTTGCTTGCCCTCTGTCTATTACTTCATCCACAGAAGCATTTTTCTCTTCCACGACCCTTAAAAAATCATCGCCTATGAAAACCGAATCCTTACGATAGAGAAAAATTTCATGTTGGTTGAACTTCTTCTAAGTCTTTCAATTATTAAATCCCTTTGAAACAAATTGACCCGTGGTTTGTGTCGATCTTAAATCGACTACATGGGGTGAAAAGAAAACACAAAATTTTCAATAGGCACTGTCTTCCACCTTTGAGTAAGCTATATACTTATGCTTACTCAGTCAAGGTAAGCAGAAATTTCGCCTGTGGTGAGGTTTTCCTTGACTTAATGCAGCACCAATGATAGTCGTGGGAAAATTTCAATTTGCATATGGTTCCCAAAGATTTTTCAGCACTGTTATCCTACCTTCTTCAGTGAGGTTAGATTTCTTCACATAAGTAAAAATATCTGCAGTCAGAATTTCCACTTCAACTGTGTTTGATATTATGTTTTGCTCTACCTTTACCTCTTACAAAGTTGTTTGAAGACAGTCGCGGGCCACTGCTGTTGCTTTTCTCAAGAGCAGTCTCATCAATGTTACAAGAGTTCAGGGAAATGTCGTTGGGATCGTCACTATTTTCAATCTCACTTTAAAAGAAGAAATGACCAGTGTCTATTTGAGTAATTATTTTTCGCTTTGTTAGTCTAAGGGAGCCCGGGCCCTTCGGCCCCCTACGTGGGCGTGCCACTGCTATATTCTGTAGAAAATCCATCCTGACATTTTTAGAACCATAATTGAATAAGCTTTCTTTCTATGTAAAGTAATACAAATAGTGCAATTTGTAATATACGAGAATAATTGGGTTTTATATTTTTAACGAACTGTGCAAATTTTCACAGGATTTTTTATGACATCAGAAGAGAGCGCATTTCAAAATAAATATAATGAAATATCAATAAACTTTCATCATTCAGAATAATTCGAGTCATTAAGAGTGGTAAGGCTATTCAGGGAAACCCTGTGCATATAATTGTTTCCCTTAATTAAGAAAGAGTATTTTTTATATCTCGCCGTTTTCCACAAACGTATGAAAATTTGGATTATTAGTTGAATTTGAGTCACATTTTGAACATCAGCTTCCATCTCAAGCTTTATAAAGCTGATCCAGTTTTCATTATATGTATTTATAAGCGCCCAATGAAAGAAAACAAGTTGTTTTTTTGCCAAATATACTTTGAAATTTAATTTCGAGTTTGTTCTGTCCAGAGACAGCAACAAAGGTTTCCAAACTTCCTAGATTGTTTTGAAAAGAACTGAATTTATCTAAAAAACGAAACAAGGTTAGTTAGAGACTGCTAGAAAAGAAACAATAGTTGGAGAGAGCAATTGAATTTCAGAACAATAATAAGCATTTCATTCGTATAGGTGTATGCCCTTTTGGTTGTTTTAGTGAGGCATTACGATTTCACTTTTGCTTTTATAGGTGTCATAATTGAAAATTTAATTTATGTATTTTTCACCATATTTTTTAAGTTTCAGTATTTTTACTAATTCTCTAATACGCTTCCTTTACCCATGTGTTTATTTCGTCTTTAATTTCTACATTTTTATGAGTAGCAGTTGAAATTTTACTTACAGCTCATCAATTGTCAAATGCAATAAGGACATCTGCCGTATTCAAAAGGTATTCTTAGTTGACCATAATATTTTGCAAACTCGTTTTAGTACGTGGAAGTATGGAAACATCAAAATTTGTAATGTGAAAATAATATTTTTAAATTAGACGGGGATATATTGGGAAATTGATTCATCATTATTTCCCTTTTTCGTTTTGTTAGAAATGTGATATTTATATTGAATACGCTCTTACAATTCAAGAGAGTATCCAATGTGATATTTATATTGAATACTCTCCTGAATTGTAAACCAGAGTTATTGTAATTTCATAGCACATACATTATGATGAGTTCCGCTATAAGGTAAATTTTTCAATAATATAGTAAATCCCGTTCTCCCATAAATTACCTTTGATATTAGTAATTGCACAATAGCAGAAAGAAAGAACGGAATGGTCAACTTTTATTAATATTATGATTCGGGACATTCACATTAAAATCCTTTAATACCAAGAAGGATTGTTTCTAGGCATTAGTTAATTAAAATTATGCACATGATGAAAATTTATAGAGCCATCCATTTTATGAATTATATGTTTATTCCGGAATGTAATTCATCGCTTATATTTTCAAAGAAATAAAGTGTTGTGAGGTGTTAAAGGAGTCATTTGGAAAAGGGTGCTTAAGATTGTAACAGAATAAACCGGAGATGCGGTTAAAATTCTTTCACTGATATGAAAATTAATGGTGCTCACTATAAGATCCCACATTTAAGAAGGCATTGTAAAACGAATGAAAATTTAAACTACAAATTAAGAAAGCATATAAATAATTGATTATGAAAAATATCAACAAATTAGCAGTTATTCTGTAGGGAGATAATTAACTACAGGTTTGGGACGTGTCAGGACAAAAGGAACAGAAACAGAGATGGGTCATGGTCTGCACCATAGCAATAACTCGGTATGCCAATACTTTCAGTTAATTGTTGTCAATATCCCAAACATTAATTTAAGTGCGTCCCACCATGTATTAGTGAAATCCATTTTGGTATTAAAAAAATTCATAGCCTTTCAATAACTGTTGAAATTTTTCTTATTTGCAAGTTTCTGGAATAGCGGGGTAAGCGCTATAATAAATTGAAAACTATATATTTGTTGCTTTTATCAGAGCACTGTTTGTGCGATAGCTATTAAGCTTATAAATAATATTTAATTTAGAATTCAAATTTTACTTTGTAAGTTTGAAAGTATATCTCATAAAGCCATGTCTTCGATGATAGATATTTGGCGGTAAATCACGAACAGCTTATTTTTTCGTAAAAAAACATTGATTGCAGTATTTCCGCAATACAATAAAAGTTATCGAACCGTTTATTCTTTTGATAATTAAATGTTTGCTCTAATACTGTTCGAAAACCTTTCATTTAATAAATATTGCTGGCCAATAAATGAGCAAGGAATAGCAAATATCGACAATACGAACTTAAAGCTTCGAATTGAGATATAAAATTTGTACTTTTGGTACAAAAAGTTTCACAGATCTCCATTAGGCTAAAGAAATTATCACAAAATTTAAACCAGCAGTTGCATCTGTATCCTTTTAAAAGATAGCTCATTCTTATATTTTTTAAAATCGTGTTGGAAAATTTCATGAAATGCGAGATAGTCAAATTCTATGAATTTTAGAAATAACCATCTGAAGAATAATATGTAGCAGACTTTTATAGGAATACTGGAGTCTTCTTAAAGACAATCCAAGTTTTTAAGACAGTTTATAGTATACCGTAGCGTCTAGCATCTACTTTTTCCCTCAAGTTAGATTTGATGTATTGCAGAAAATCTGCTGTCATTTCTTATTTGAAATGGGAGTGGGTTGAAAAATATATTTTAAATTGCCTATTCTCTGAACCTTGCAATCTATCAAATAATTTTATAAAAAATATTCTCAGACAACGGAATACAAAACCGTAGTTTCTAGTTTTTAATGTCATACAAAACATTAACCTCTGTTTTTTCAGCCATTCATTATCTATTAGTCCAAAAGGGATTTAACGCATTTGAAAACGAGAGCAGTAAGGATTTTTGCAGGACAAATTTTCACAATATTTAATTATTATATCAAAGAAAATTCATATGGTTATGAAAGTTGATATGAGGCTAAAAATTGAAGCTGAAATAAAATGTTTTTTGACAAAAAACATAAATATGTATGCACATATACGCTGTTTAGCCAAAACATCTCTGCATTATACAAATTATTCTGCTTCAAATCCACATCTATAGCACACAAATGTCCTGTGTTGGAGTTCTCTCCGTCAGTAATTAGTTTCACAACATTGGAAAAGTAAGAGATTTATGCGATTTTAACAAGGCTAGACCTTTATAGTACGACGTTTTGGTAAAAAAATCTCTCAAACACAGATATAGGTAGGCAGTTCACTCAACACAGTAGTTAATACCTATCAAAGATGAACCAGAGGATATTCTGAACCATCAATGTGGCCGGCCATGCATCGTTGATGGCAGGTGTTAACTCAAGCTACCTCGTTTTTCCTGCAGCCAATGAAGTTTACTGTGTTTGATAATACCTATAATTTCAATTGTGATAAGAGGCTCAATATATACAAACACACAGTTTAGTTGGCGCAGTATAGCCCAGATGCTCTTGCGCCATAAAACATCCAAACAAACAAACACAGTTTAGAGTACGTTATTGGATATAGGTTTCCATAGACGCCTGCTGATTCATGTGTTTATATTTACAGCCAATCGTCATCTTAAATAATTACATAAAATCGACATTCTACCATCGTTGACTGGAAATATTATGAGCAAACGAACTCCACGTTTCATTGCACAAAAAAATTTTAAAATTTAAAAATTTAAAAGTAAAATTGTGAGCTCGATTATGGTATTTGTCTGAGGAAGCGAGCTTACCTGTATACACTGGGTGAAGCTGGAACAATAGACAGATGTTTAGACATGTTTAGTTTAAAAAAACTTCCTTGAAGAATATTTAAATCATTATCACTCTGGAACAAACGCTAACAAAAACGCTATATATGCTTGAGAATGGTGACTCACCAAATACGCTCTACTTTCACGCGGGACTGTGTTGTCTGGCAGAGATTTCATCATTCAACAAGATGATGCTCCATGTTGCACGGCAAAGAAATTTCAGCAACGGTTTCGGAAATATTAAAAGGAATCCTCTTCAAAACAACGGCCTTCAACTTTAGCATTTGTAGTTTACTATGAAGACACCATCACGTACAGCATCATTCCAACCATATAATTAATGGCAATTAAGGGATTTTCTTGCAATCATATTACTAGCTGTCAAGAGAAAACCATGCTAATATCTCGTTCAACCTATGCCTCATCGCATGATAGTTTTTTCGCTAGCGGGAGGTACATCTACTTCATATTAGGTAGGTAGTTCTATCATTTTGTCTGATTAATGGATAATATATAAATATGCTAAATATAGTAATGTAAAAATAATAAAAAATGACTTGACAGAGAATTTTCAAAGCAAGTTCAGCCATCCATGGACAAAAAAATTGCTTAATATTGAAATTTGGTTTTCTCGATACTATATATCCCAAAAGTTGCAAAATTCTGTAGATTAAACTCATTAAACAATATTAATTAGGGAAAATTTTAAAACTTGTTTGTAAATTTTTTAATTTTCAATTAAGGAAGTGATTAATTATGTAATTTGAAATAACGGTCATTCATGAACCTAATTAAACTACTATCTTGAATTTTTCAAAATGAATTCCATTCTTTAAGAGTTCGTTTGTTTTAAAAATATTATGTGTGAAGAATCATGAAACTTTCTACAGAAAATTTGCATTCTTGGAAAGAAGTGTTCTTACACATTATAAGCTTACGTGCAATAATATTTGAAATGTGTAAAATAAAACGTAGTTTAATATTTATCTGATAATAGTATTAATTAATATTATCATTCTTGTTGACAACGTTTATTTCGAATAATCTCCATGTTTATTTAACAAAATGTGAAATTATAGTATGTTTCATCGTTGAAAGTACAATGAGTAATTTACGTATATCACTATCTGAGATGTCAAAAGCACTGTTGAAACTTTATTAATAGGTGTCCCTTTTAAGAAGGCATATTTACAAGGCTATTTTACTCAGTTTAAATAACTAGCACAATCTTATTATAAAATATTTTAAAGCTACCAAACATTATCTCGTAAAAACTTATTTATTTAATTACGCAAGAACTATGAAATGAACATGACTTCTATAAACAATGAAATGTATGCTTAACAAGGAACCCCACTTTCACACGGCTTTTAAAAATGCCACGTAAGCTGATTTCCTTTTAAACGAGCTGCGGCACTCAAAGGCAATTTCTAAACGCTAGTTTAAACTGATTCCCAGTAAGCCAACAAACGATTTCCCAAATCGTTTGTTTGTTTTCCGTCATCTGCATAAATATCGAATCATAATAATGTTTTTCAAGACATTATGGAACAAAACTAAATACAAATAAACCATTATTTTATGGCATAAAATCATATATACTCATGTTTGTAAAAATTGCAACACCATGAAGGACTCGTCCGAATTGAATGAAATTTAATGTACAAACGACCTGTGTTGATACAAATAAACGATTAAAATTACAAAGCAAAAAAAACAATATTACATGTCGAAAATCAGTATTTGGTGAAGCCACCACGCGCTGCAATAAGTGATGCTATACGACGTGGCATGGAATCAAACAGATGTTGAATGTGTGCCTGAGGAAGAGCATTCCAGATTGCTTGTATGCGACCCCAAAATTCATCTGTAGTAGCTATGGGACGAGGATCACGAGCGAGACGCCGACCAACGAAATCCCACACATGTTCAATCGGTGGCATGTCCGGCGAATAGGCAGGCCAAGGAAGAAGCTGTATCTGTTGTGATGAAAAGAAGTCTTGAACATTCCTGGCAATATGTGGGCGGGCATTGTCCTGTTGAAATACAGCTCCGGGAATGCCTTGAAGGAAGGGAACAACTTCGGGCTCCAGAACTTCATTGATGTACCGGTTGCTGTTAAGATTACCCACAATTCGTAGCAGCTGAGATCGTCCATGATACGTAATCGCACCCCAGACCATAACGCTGGGGGTTCGTCCACTATGACGTTGGATAACGCAGTTATTGCACGCTGTCTTGCACGCAGTCCACGATGCAGTAGACGCCGACGAATTGATGAAGCACACAATGATACACCTGTAGCAGTGCACCAACGTTCTGCCAACTGTCCAGATGAAGCAAAACGGTCCGTCACCGCCATGCGGACCAGGTGTCTATCATCCCGTGCTGACGTCACCTTTCGGCGTCCACTCCCGGATTTCCGAGTTGTCTGGTTCTCTTGAACCCACTGCTTCCACACTCGCATCACTGTGCTGCTGTTACGCCCCATACGAGCTGCTATTGCACGATAAGAAAACCCTCCTTCACGAAGGCCGATCATTCGTCCCCGTTCAAACTCCGTAACTTGCTGAAATGTCGCCCTCTTTCGTCGTAGAGGCATAGTGACGTCTCATGTAACGTTTACCACTAGCAGATAACCATACACGCCCCGCTACAGCCCTCTATTTATACGGATCCATCAGCAGTTCAGAGGGCGCTGCTCAGCCCACGCATGCGCGATGACTCTGAAATTCTAATCATTTGAATAGCATACCCTAATTTGCATTTCCTGGAAGTTTCAGCTCAGTCACGTGACTCCTTCATGGTGTTGCAATTTTTACAAACAGGAGTATATAATATGCGGACGAGCTCCAATAAAATATTCAATGAGGTATTGTTGTCGTGCAGATAATTAAATTACTCCTGCTAGCGTTTACGAAATTTTAAAAGCATATATGTACAGGAACAAAAAATACTACTTTAAGAGAGAGAAAATTAGCAGCATTCGAAACGTCTTAATCAACAATCGCCTTTTTTTTTTGTTATCCATGACAACACTACTATCACGAGCTAAAATATCACTTTTCGTACACGCGTATAACAAAAAAAAAGACAAATGGTAAAAAATGCATTGTTGTGTATTGGGTGGCGTTTTCGGCAACCAACCGTAACTGTAATTTGTAATAGAAAATGTCTCTGTGTCACTAGAGACGCGTCTCGGCCACAACTTAATCGGAAAATACTATTTTACAAAAGAAGTTTCTGGACTTTCTTATGTGCTGTGTATACTTATTATTTATGTGTTGAGATTCCTTTGCAAATATGTCGAAAATATAATGTCAGATTATTTCCTTTATTTTCAGTCACGTTTCGATAATTTAGTTGACCTTAATATGACGTCAAAGTACTGAAATATTTTATGTAAGACAGAAACTGCATTTATGATAAAGTACTTAGTTTTTTTCCCAATTTTCAGTTTAGCCTGTAATTAACGTGTTTGTGACTGAGAGCATGGGTGTAGGCAGAAAGTTCATAGGGGGACTCAATGAGAGGGTTTTTGCAGAGCTACAACTTAGGTATTCCTGTGTTAAACATACAGAATTTCATTGCAGTGGTGGGTGTTACAACACCACAAACTCCCCCCTAGCTAGGCTTAGGACTGAGAAGCATTTAACAGTGACTTCCATCTATACCACATTAACTGGGTGACCGAGATTTCAGGGGCTTGAACTGTTTATAACTTAACTCAATATTTAAAGTTACGAACAAATTGAGTCACAACAATTTTTATTAAACGGAATGCATTTATGTCTATGAAAACATCGTTTTATGTTTTCAAATGTATGTTTTCCTTCCGGTGCACCCAACCTCGTAGTTAGAACTTAATTTCGGAGGAGTTTAAACACTTTTACAGCATGTATCGATACAATCACAGCACGTAAGGCAATAGCCAAGGGTTAGGAGGGGGAGGGGAATAAAATTTTAACGGCATGAGTTGCAATAAACAAATTATGTAACTACCGTTCGATTTAAAAAATATATCGATATAACATATATTGAGTCATTTGCAACATATATATATATATATATGTGTGTGTGTGTGTGTGTGTGTATTTTTTAATTTGAAGGCGAACACTAAAAATATTTATACAAATATGCGAATACGAGAATATTTTCAGTAGAGAATGTGACATTTGTATGGCAAGGAAACTTCGAACTGCAAAAAACTGCCTCCTATACAAAAAATGGGTAACTCAAATTTGCACTCACCTTATCAAAAATTAGAGCGCCTTGAATATTTAATTATAAACGGATTTCAAAATTCGTCCGATTGCGCATCGGTCTTGCGATGAGTAGCTAAAAGTGCTAACCTATTTAGCCTAGTTTGTCCCTTTTAGTTTCTTAAATATGTTTTTAAATCGCTATAATGATGCAAATGTTCCTTTTTCCGTTTCAGTAGAAATCTGAATGTTTTTTCGAAAATGTGAATGAATGTTTTGTTGAATGAAATTTTGCCGAGAATCTGTAACAAGATGTATGAATTTGTAAACGATTAATCACATTGTAAAAGTGCTTCCATTGAATTAGAAGTTCTCAAGTAAACATCTATTTTAATCCATTTGTTCCTCCAAACGATATATTCAGCTATTACGAAAGTAAATCAACATTCTCGAAAAATTTGTATCTCCACAATAAACTATATCATCTAGTAACGTAGAGTTCATATGGAACAAGAACACCAAGCCTTATACTGTATATCCCCCAGCGGGGGCACTAGAATGCAAAGGATTCAGCAATTTTTTGCTCTACCCACTATCAATTATGACTTTGGGTTGGCATAAATTGCGATTGATAAACGGACGTCTGGGCAAGATGGCAAACGGTTACCAACTAACTTTATTATTGAGTTGGGACACAAGTACACCTATTGTTGGTGTTGCCAATAACGGAAAGTAAAAATAATAATGCAATGAAATAAATAGTGTTATCATACAATTTATAAATAAAACAAATCAGATTAAGTAGTGAAGCAAAGAAACAATTAAAAATACAGCCAAAAATACGGTCCTTACGGTATCCCTAGCACGAATCGCGGTTTAGTAAACGAATAACCTTGTAACTTGATAATTTCCAATTCCCTCTCGACATACTCATTTTTCCCCGAAACCAACGCTGCATTTTTCAATATTAACTATATACTTATTTTAAGCTTTGCTGTTATTGTATTATATTGGTCTGATAATTCCCTTAGTTATTTTCATACGAATGCAATACTGATGCATGTTTTTAAAATCAGACGTTGTTACCGATAACCGTGCAAAATCGACTGAACAGAATTTCAGGGAACAATACTAATACTTACCCACGAATAAAATATATAAAACCGTTAAAAATTTTCGTGTTTGCGAGCATTGTATCCAATGAGAGACGAATTGAATCAAGCCCCTAATAGTGTAAAAATTGAGGAGAGGCCGTACTTAGTTCGTAAGGAATATGGATTGACTAAACAAAGCGGCAAATATCAATATTTCTTCAAATCAGCTACAGACATATGAAAAATTAGTAAGTGCATCCGAATAATGAGATAATACTTGTAAGGTACTGAAAGAAATTAAAATATGCATACAGACAATTTGAAGGAGTTGAAATTAGAAAATGTCATCAAAAAATTTGAAATGATTTCAAAATTAATAATGATGGTGCGAACAACGGGACCCAGTAGGGCAACCCCCGCAGGGCCTCAATCCGAAGAGAAGATCCACATTGTAAAAGTTTTTTTATTAAATAATATATTTTGCTTATTGCAAAAATTGGAAAATTTTAACGTTATTGTAAAAGGATACTAAAAATACGATCGTGTTCAGATCTCCCCGAATAGGATTTAAGACCATGGGAGACCCACATGAGGGGAGTGGGGGCTCGAGCCGCCCTAGCCGTTTAAAAATTTTATTTGCCCGAACCTGCTACGCATTTACTTTCAAAAGTTTTACAGTCACATTTTAAAATAAGGTACTTTTTAGCTCATTACTAATTGTCAAGCAATATCAATTATTTTTGTAGCGTTTTGGTATCTTGTACATTCACTAAAATTTTTGACAGCTTTGAGAAGGAGGTAATAATTTTTCTCAGACCCCCCCTAAAAGTACTCGTTAATTTTTCCCAGCAACCCTAGAAATACTGGTATGGGCACCCATGGTTAAGTCCGCTGCCATAAAATGAAATTACATGTGAAATAATTTAATTTTTGAAGGAAGTGCCATGCACAAAGAACTATTTCTAATATAGTAATTGACTAGAAAACCGCGTCTTTAAAATAATGATAAAAATTTTCAGAAAATTAGGAAATGTTTAAACACAGGTCTAATAATCATAATAACATAAAAAGTAAATTGGGCCTTTTGATGGCAATGCAGCCAATAAACAATCAACTACCATGTCAGTTGTTTGCTAATCAGCGTACAAGCTGCTTTAATACGTTGAACACAAAACTTGTCATTTCATGATAAAACGCTTTAGAAAGTTGTTCGGAGGAAATGTAGTAATTTAACAAATTTACATTGAGTGCGAAATTATGAACGACAACTTTCTTAAATGTATGCATGTTTCATCATAGAAGCAATTTCACTTTGTCTCGAGTTCCTGTTTTCCACCCAAAATGAGAAAATTACTCTCGAAAGTGACGTTTTACGTACATGTGGAACTCAACTAACTGATAGGAAGGATAAGATGAAGTATTGAGAATTAGGAATTTTTCAGAGAATTTCAAACTTTTTGAGAAAATACAGTAAAAATTGGTTACAACGACCTTTAAGGGACTATGAAAATTCAGTCGTTATAAATGATATCTCTTTAAAATTATTGTGTAGTAATACACTTTCGAATTTTATAAAACGTTTGGATATTAAAAATTATTAAATTGTTTGGTTCCAAATCGTCATAATTTTTTTCTCCAATGACTAGTATGACATCTGAAGCCCACAGGAGGTGGCTACAGAAGAAGTCTTAATAAAAATATGTTTGATTATTAAAAATTTAAATACCGTGTATAGTAAACTATATTTATGGCTACCCTAAATGCTTAGTACTTTTTTAGTTTTTAAATTAAAAAATTGTAGAAAATACTAAAGTAGATAATATGGAAAGCAAGTGTAATAAATAATATTTATAATATTTATTATATTAATATTTTACCACTGAGTTCTGAACAGTGCTGGTTTAAGGGTTTTGTGGGCCCTAGGCAGACAAATTGAATGGGGCCCAAACGCCTAAAAAATTGGTCTTCATTATATTTAATCAATAAATCAAGAGCTTTCTTTAAATTCGTTAATTTCAACATTCAGGCATATACAGCAGTAATAAAATTTTCTTTTTCCATTTGTAAATAAACAAGATTAAAATAACGCTTAAATTTTAATAACACAAGGCTCCTTCAAGGTCCCTTTATAGATTCACAATGTGGCCTCAGGTTAGGACCTATTTAAGCTATGCGCAGCAACGTAGGGTTTTCAAAATTATAGTGTTTGGGAAAGGGGTAAGAACATTGTATATGAATTTATACATTACAATATATGTAAAATTCCAGTGTATGTCAAATTACTGGGCGGGGGGAGATGCTCGAGTCCCACAAACCCGTATAACTCTGCGCCTATGAAGATACCTAAATCAAACTCTGCTTCCAAAAAAAAAATATGCAATTTTCTTTTCAACATTTCATAATGGCATTTTACTATAAGATTGAAAATGCTTTTCAGTTACTAGTTAGGGGTTAGTTTTAAGTTATACATGGATATACACAGAGTGCTTATGCGGTGTAGCTTGTTGTTTTTCTTTATTTACTAGAAACATCATTACCATACAAGCACCCACGTGTCCTATATTTGGAAATTATAAGTGCAACTGCACTCATCTCACAATATCCATAACCTTTTTTTCGGCTACCGCACTTTTGGTCAATATTGTGCTTAGTTAATATGGCGCATTATTCATATTATTCATCGCGTACTGTGTATTTTCATTCACCTACATTCAAATAATCACATCTGCCATCCGCGAAACATAATAGTATCAACTTATTCTACACAAAGATGGGAAATACGTTCACACTTTTTTATGAATGAATGAACCATTGAAGGTCGGAAAACCGAAATTAATTCATTTAACCCAACTATACGTTTAGCTTCCCCTTTTATTTGAACGGAACAGTGTGATTACAGTGTGATTTCAAATCCACCTGGTTCTGACGTATGACTGACAAGCCGCTTCGTTATATCTAATGCTGATTTCCCTACTTAAAATATATATATATGGAATATAAAATCGCCGTCGTTATATACGATGTCATTATAACCAATATATTTAGTAGGGAGCAGGATAAGAGACCAAACTTCTTTTAAAAATTCCGCCTTTCTATGCGGTTGGTCGTTATAACTGGCCTGGTTACAAACGATTTCCGCTGTAACTATTTTACATCAAGTTCTTTTATCAATTCAAAAAGGTAAACTATTTATTTTCGCTTTAAATACAACATTTACAGATTCATATTTCAATCAAATATATTTTTGAAACGTATCTACTATTTATGATATTTGAAGAATAGAACAGTATGATTTTTCTGCAAATACTATAAATAACTTTAATTCATTCGTTTATTTTAATTTTAAAAAAATGTGTGATGGCATTCAAGTTTTTTGAACAGTAAGCGTTTTTAGATCCTAAGTATATGCAGCTTAATAAATTTAACTCGTAATTCAAATTATTATAATTAAATACAATTTGAAAGGTTTACGTACCTTTTCGAACATATGCACAACCCTAGAAAATGAATGTGCTAAAAATCCGTAATTGATAATGTAGAAAATAGTTGGAAGACTTTACCTCTATCTAGTCTCATTTTTTCTTACGACCTTCATTAATTTTCGCACGCAAATTTTCGTTGTGCGGTAATATTTAAATATATTCATGTGCTGCGTTATATGAAAAATTAATTTAGTACGCTAAGGAGAAATTTTTCTCCTTATCTATAAAAAAACACAGAGAAAGAAATAGTGTTTTATGTATGGATATAAATGTGCTTAAGTCCAGAAAATTCTACAGCATAATGAATGCTGACAATCCTTTATATTAAATTCCTATTTAAATACAATCAATTTTGTAAGATACGTATAAAATTGTTTTCCATTTTTCTTTAATATCAATCAAGTGTAATTTTTTTATAATCTTTGGATTATAAGCAAACTCTATCATGAACATACAAATTCTTATTTTCTTAAAACTTTACGTGTTGTGTAACATTTGTATTCATACTCGATATTTTTAATTCTGATTTTTAAAGCTCACTTGTTAAATTTACAGAAATATTCTGATTTACATTTCAAAAGAAATAGTTTTCGCTTAAAGCGGATACACACCACAATTCTGCTGCTATTTAAAATTTGAATACGGAAAAATCTCTTGAAATAAATGTATTCTTTGAAATCAAAATGCAGCAATTAATGGAAACTCCTTCTCTTTTTGAAATTTTTATTAAAGTGACAAACTTAGAAACTAATTCCCATCATAATATGTTCAGTTTTCTACGCTTTGTTTTTATGGTTTTAAGTAGTATTTTCAAGTAAGTTTTAAATATAGCAGTTCTATCTTCTCCTCTCCTCTTTTCGAATGTTCAGTTAATGTACTGTGTTTAGTCTAGATTATGTAAAGTATCGAAATACCTCAATTCAACAGAAGTGCTTTTGAATTTTGTCAGGACGAAAAGACAGAGTACGCGAACTACTTTTCGGAGAGCTGCTAATTGTGTCACATGGAAGCGCAATTTTAATGTCAATGTTTCATAACTATGTTTATACAAATATCTTATGTTCAAAGCAAAGATCTTAAATATTAAAATATTCAAAAATAAGTTTTCCTGAACTATGGTGTATGTTTTTACGTATACGTCATTTCTTATGCATGTAGTTACTTTATTTGAGACGCAGGATTTCTTCGCCTCACCTTTTCGAAATCTTTTCAATCATATATCGGGTATACGTAGTTTATGGTTTTCTAGTCCGGGATTATGCATTCTTCCAGGCAAATTTCTCACTGCATATATGTTTTTGACAGATCCAGATGCTTAAAAGATAAATGTTCGTTCTTTTGATATCGAAAATCTTTTCGGTATACACTTTTCCACGCCTGCAGGGGCAATCTCGCGACTCGCGGTAAATCCGATTCTTGGAATCCATAAACTCGAACCGGGTGTCGCAAACCAGTGTCGCTACGAGAGCTTGTGGGCTACTATTGGTAACAGGAAGGGGAAACAGATGAATCCGACAACGATTAATAACAGCCGAAATCTTGGAGAAAGCTTCCTCAGAATGTCTTCATAGAGCATAACTGGCTGTACCGTGTTGGTTAGCCAGAAAATGGGGAACATTCCCGATATAATTGTCCCTGATCGGAAATAGATGAAGTTACTGTAGCTGATCAAGAACGAGCAATCAATAAAATCTTCCATTTCCAAGGACGGAATAGCGAAGTCTTTTGTTAAGTAACTTATTCTATCGAAAACAAAAGTTCAAGGACTCAATTGGGAGATGTTATGTTTAGGAAGACTATTGTTTTTGCTGTTAACGACTTCTATTTGCATTCTTCAAGAGGGCGAATATTCGTATCTAGGACAAATGGATTGATATATTGACTGATATTGATTCATGACTTGGTGCCTTATGGTTCTCGTAGTTTATTTATTCAAGCTACACGTAAACTGTAGAAGGTAAGTTGGAGAAATATTGACAGAAAATAGTTTTGATGGGGGAAGACTCATGCAACGATTAATAACAAGTTTCTGTAGAATCAAATAGTCATGTTATCATAGTAAAAGATTATGTCACTACGATATTTTCTTTTATCGGTATTCCATATATGAAACTCCGCATCGTCTCTTAACTATTTGAATCAATGTAAAATAGCGGCATATTCTTTACAAGTCCTACGTACCAAATAATTCTTTCTCAAATGTTGTATGCAATGCCAGTTGCATTTTCAAACCTATTTTAAACTTTATAAATTGAACTAGACACTGAGAACTTATTTAAACCTTTCAAATTTAAAACAAAAGTACATTTGTCATTAATTGAATTAAATTTGTGTTTCCATTACCCGCATAATAATCCTGATTTTGCAAATTTATCATTTGCATGAAACATATATTTATACTTGAAATTCAAAAACGTTATTATAATCATTCTAGGTAGTTATTGTAAAAAAAATACCTTAACCTGAACTGAAGTACCATTAAATGTGGAACCATTAAAGCACAGGATAGAAATAACTAGTAAAATATATCTAATTTAGTGAGAATTCGAAAACCACCAGCTGGAAAGAAATATTAAGGACCCATATGAACACTGATCTATTTGCTTAAGCTTGATATTTAACCTAAAGTATTTATTTTTGCCCACTCGTATAATTTTAATTAAAAAAATTAAAAACCTGCTATTACAGAATAGACAACAGCTGAAAATTTCCACGAGGGTTGTTCAATTACTTTATAGTTATTACAACACTGTAGGAATACATTTATGTTATAATACATAGGTTTCATCTTCCTCCTAAAAACAGGCTGTTATATCCTTACAGCGACAAGAAGAACACCAACAATAACATTTAATATATTTTTTGTTTTATGCCTTTCGTTCTCAATTATGTTTGGTATTTCTCTAATAATTTATTTTTATCCCATTTAGTACCCACTAATTTTGTTTCGATCAGGACAAGAGATTTGGTCCCCTTAGCGTTGGCACCCCAAGTTGACTCAATCTGTAAGATTAATAGCTACAACCTACATAATGCGGAACATACGAATGTAAATATGGTAGCGCTGTAATTTATATAAAATAGAACCGTGATTGTTACTAGAAACAGAAAACCGCATTAATCAACGAAAAAAATGTTTGTCCTCTTTTCTCTCTCTCAAAACATGAAACGATCTGGCGAATTATTCATGGAATATTATTTTTTCACTAATTTCTTAAATGTGAATTTTCAAATATCGATTGATTGATTGATTGATTGTTTGGCTTTTTTATGGCGCAAGAGCATCTGGGCTATACTGCGCCAAGAGTTTTCAAATATCAAGTCAGTAAGATTATGATATTGTTTTAAAACTTAAAAGTACAACTTTGTCAAACTTAAATTCAAGGAAGAGAAATTTCAATTTTTAATCTAGCTTTGACATTCTCTTTCGTATATTAAAATTTTCTTTTAAGTCAACCATATCAGTTTTAAAATTAAAATAAATTTTGGTCCTAACCATAGGCCACACGGAGATTACGAAATTTATTTTTTTATTTTTATGAACGAATCACATCTCAATGAAAGAAAATTTAGATAATTTGACGTAAAAAATCTATGTAAAAAATTGCTTTTAATCACTTTTGTCTATTTTTTATTCTAGAAGGAAAATGGTGTCACAGCAATGAACAGATAAAAATTACTATTTTGCTAAAAATCCCATGTCTGAATTAATAGTCGCATTTCCTTGTTTTAAATGATAGTATTTGTTTCGTATGCAAATAATAAAACAGATAACGTTTTTATTACTTTTCGGAATCTGCAGCTAAGATTTCATCTCCTTCCTTCGATTTAAATTTTTCAACTTTTCTGTTTTTGTTTAATCTACAGACACTTTCCTATCTTTCATATGTATAAATCTCAATATACTTAAGCAAAGGCTTTCTTCAATATTCAGTTCATGTGCAAAATTATATGCATTCAAAACCCTCAAAACTCTGTCTCGAATGGACCTCAGCTGTCTCATTCGTCTTTATTTCTCACATTTCTTTACCTTATTTCTCTTCTTTTCTCGAAATCAGTTTTTGTACTTCCTGGAAAGATCCATTGAAGCTTTTATTTCCTCAGTCGAGTGCATCAGCGGAATTTTTTCTTCTTCCTTTGTCGCATCTATCGTCCACCGGAAAGGAGCTGGGTAAACTGTTTTTTAATTAGATTCTGGTTACCGATGTCGTTGGAACGCAATTACGTTACTAGAACAATTCCTTTAACGGAATGTAGTATGATCAAATTAGGAAATAAAATTTTACATTTATTTCATATCGACATTTGCTTTTATTTCCTGTGATAATTATATAACGTGGAAGCATCATTTCAGACATTCCCATTTTGCTTCGATATAAAATAAATGTATAGCATAAAGGTAAATGGATCCCCAAAATGAGTGCAATATGTTTAATAGTTAATTCTAACATCCTCCTTAAAAATACGTTAGAATTAAATTTTAGTTGAACTAAAATTTAAAATAATTTGGAGTTTTTATATATGGATACATAGATAAGATGTACACTTATATTTTAATTATTACGTGTATATACATTAATGTTATATATTAGCTTACTCGAGATGTAGACGCGACATTGCACTAATGTAACAGAAGAGTTATCGCACATAATTTTTATGGTGCAATTTCAATGTGAAAAACTTGTTAATAGCTGTTTCGATAGTCATGTGCCATCTTCATCAGAACATCTTGATTTCTGTTTTCTTTATCAGTGATGTTCATCGGAGTTGCAATGGCACTAATCAGGAACTCGCTGTGGTTCGCAAGGAATTATGTACGTTGGTGGTGTACATCGGCAGAGAAAACACAACCAACACACAAAGTCCCTAATTAGCGCAATGGTATTTCCGACTAATATTACTAACAAAAACAGGTCGTCATGTCCTGACGAAGATAGTACTTGGCTGTCAAAGCAACTATTAACAACGTTTACAGAAACAAATAAATTTTGTTAGAATTCTACTCCTGTTCCATTCCTTTACCTTAAAATAGCATATTAACCAAAGATATGTTTAATAACCGTTTCTGGATTTGCTTATATATACATCCATACGGGTTTAATATTAAACATTTGATAAAACAATATCGAAACTTATTCTTCACAAGTTATTTTACCACATATTAAATGTCGCCATCTTTGTATCCGTCATAATTTCTAAAACTGATTTCTTCGCTGTGCCACTAATCTAAATAATAAAATTGTGATTTCTTTTTATCCTTACATGTCAAGGATGATAGAAGATTTTTAATAAACAACATTAAAAATTATATAAAATATGCTATATTTTAGCTTATACATAATTCAATATTGATAATTATATTTACAGTGCTTTTTACAAATTGTCTACCTAATTGTCTACCCTATTGTCTGTTAAAAATGAGTTTCCCAAAACAAGTAGAAAATACTCATTTTGAGTACATTCGTAATAGTTCGGAGTAGAAGTATCTCAATTTTGATAAACGCATGTACTCATTTTTGAATACCAGCAAGGGATCAATTTTGAGTATGTTTAGTTTCAAATTTGAGACTATTTTAAACCCACACTTACTCAATTTTAAGTACACGAGGGATTCAAAATTAAGTATGTTTAATTTCAAATTTGAGACAATTTTAAACCCATATATACTCGTTTTTGAGTACGTGAGAGATTCAATTTGAAGTACATTTAGTTTCAAACTTGAGCTTTATAATAATTTGCTTTCAATAATGGATTTGCAATTATGCAATTTTCCTTCATGATGATGAATGTCTTTGATGGCTTGTACTTTTCTCCAACAGGCAGGACGAATTGTTGTGTACGCTCTCCACTAAGAAGCCCGTTTTTTCTTATGAACTTATCAATTCTTTGTCCAGTCTGAAAGTAATAAACATAATAAGAACTATTATCATTGACTAATATGGTACGTTAAGTTCACTGCACTTACTGAGCATGGACATTACAAACACTTAAACAGGGTTCAGACCATTAAAAATAATTATAAAAATAACAGGATTGAAATTATGGATACAGATACCTTTCCACATACGGAACATAAATATAATAGACATGGGCCTAATCTGGGAGGGGCGAGGGAGCATGTGGGCCTAGTTTTTGAAAAAACAGAACTAATTTATCAAATTTGCATTGGAATTATAAAAAATCATGTTTTGCACCCCCCCCCCAGTTTTTGCTATTGGAAATACATAGGCCCCAATATTTATAGCGTGTATTCTGATAGTGATTCTATTTTAACGTCTCTCTGTATATCAATATTTCTGATATACCATGGGGCTCCAATGTATTCAAGAATATTTTTGTTCTGAAACATATTTTGTCCATGTGCTTTTGTTGCACAGAACCACACTGGACAGGCATATGTGAGGTCTGATGCATGTTTTAAAGGGGAGTATTTCATTTTTAATACATAGCGGGTTACCTCTATTTTAAAATTTATGAATTGATTTGGAGGAAACTGTTGCTTTTAAAATGGTTTTGCCTATATGATCTTTCCAAATAATAACTTGAAATGAATACTTATCGATAGAAGCAACGTCCGACTACTTTCAACACGAGGGGTTTGGAGCACAATTATAATGTAGATCATAATCAGAACTTGTTTAAAAATTGCTATATGAATTATAAAAAAAGAGTGGGGGGGTTTATTAAATTCATAAATCTTCCTCCCCCTGGGGGGGGGCACAGGGCCCACACGGGCACTCAAAACCACAAACGATTAGCGAACTCCACACTCGGACAGAAAGTAACAGGCGAGATTGGATTACTTTGCGACTAAAATAAATAGGCTGCCTGGAATTTAATTTGTTATATCCCTCCGCCATGATTAGTTGAAGAACCACAATTTATATGTGAAGGAATGAATGCTAAATAAAATTTCGAATGTGGTTTGGGGCTACGAAATACTTAGCTGTGAAACTTTACAATTTAGAAATTTGATTTTATCGTATATTTTATTTTACTAACTGGAAATGTGATATCATAATGAGAGTGAGATTTTTTACACCTATCTCTATTTTGATATGTATAATTATATAATCAAGTTAACTTGGCCTTAAACATTAAAAGACTAAAACACATACTTTCGAAGTAAGTCCGGAATTCTTCTCCCACTTTTCTAATTTTTTCTTTATGAACTCGTCTATAATGGATTCCTATTCGAAACGCTGAGTTAGTCTATAGTGATTCACTATGAATGCGTAGAGTGCCGTTGCGCGTACGTAATAAGCATGCGCCACGGGACGAATCACACGACATATACACGAATCCGCCATGAGATATAGTTCTTTAATTTACAAGTATTATATTTTATATACTTTGACAATTTGCGCCAATTATGTCAAATTTGTAAATACGCGCTTATTACCTAGTTTATGGTGAAATTGAAAATAAATAATACGTTTATTTATTGACGTACTCATTTTTCAGTAAGTGCGATTACTTATATTTGATAATTCACTAATTCCTTTATGAGACGATTATACTCAAAAAAAAAAAAAAAAAGTAGGCGCAAGTTCTCATTTTTGAGTAGATTTATTTTTACAGTGTATGCTATAAAGTTAACAGCCGTTAGTAGAATATTACAACGTGTATAGCCATGTCGAAATACAAATTCATTGGTATGAAATTCCTTATAAAAATAATTGCAACTAAAAATAGTTGCGGCGACCTCCCGCCTCCATAATCCTGTTCGCGACCTCCAGGTTGGGAACCACTGTTTCAGGGAAAACGAAACGTGCAAATGACATTGACACATGCCCACGGAAACAGACTGGGGCAGGCTTAGCCGATGAAGGTGTCTTCACGATACCTAAACAGAACGTAGTCTTCTGAGCGATTTCTTATTCTGTTTATCACAGAATATTTTACTCTTCTAAGTTTATAAATATACATATTAACTTAATTTTATCGCAGTGTCTTTCATAAACTGTAAATTGAATCTGAAGTAGTCCAATTGTTAGACGGTAACATGTCATGCGCTAATCCTGATTCGATTTCAAATGGTACTAAAAAAATAGAACGCTTGCCTATTAACTACGCACTCCAATCCCGGAGTTAGTTAGCAAGACTTTAAGAGGTCAGGATTGCTTGAAAAATCTGTCTATTTCACTGCGATTGAGCTGCTGTGGGAGGCACTGATATATATTGATAGTATTCGAGTTTTACTCGCAGAGTTGTCGTAGGCACTTGTCGTTCATTTGTCCATTGTTGTTTGAGGATTGCTTCCATTGGACAGCAGGGTTTCTGATTTTTGGAAGCGGCTAATGTTTGTAGCGCAAGACTTTTTGTACTTTATTCCGTAAATCACAACAAAAAATGTTCTCATAACTGTGTTTGATAAATGCATAGAGTTATTCTTTACATTTTAGCACTATTTTAAAGTATTTTATTGATACTTTTATTATTATTAATATTGTACTTAATATTAATAATAATAAAAGTATTATTAATATTGTATTTAAACTTATATTTAATAATATTTATCGTAATGTTCAGTGACATTTATAACTTGTCAAAAAGGCTATATTTGATCCACTTTTTTATGATGTGTACAACAACACAATAAATGGTTCCTTCCCTGAGATTGTTATACTAATTTCATCCATCTCCAATACGCACTCAACGAAAGCACAAACAATTGTCAAAATGCTATTCCAAATATTCTATTTTCTCGGTCAAAATTGGATAAACTATTTGTTTGTTTGTTTTGTGGTTTTACGGCTCAAAGACTACAATGGTCATGCTGCGCCGGGACCTACTGTTTTCCGAGGAATCCGAACCTCTTAAGGCCTAGGGAACCAAACCCCGGACTACAGTGAGCAGTGCGATCTTTATGAGATCTCTGAGTAAGCGTTCTTTTTGCACTGCTGGGAGTCGAACCCGGATTAGCCGCGCAATAGGAGAACGCGTTACCACACTGCGCCACCGCAGGGCCGGATAAACTAAATTTTGCTATTCAGTAAACAAATTGCCATCGTTTGGCATGGATTCAGAGATTTGTTTTTTTCACTAATATCCACAAAATGACAAACGAAATACGTAGGGTTAGAAAGCATTCTTGGATCACCTTTTAAAACAATTTATTAAAAAATCATGAACAGCAGCGCAGTTCCCAGGGTTTAGAAAAATGTCCAAATAGTTTACGTAGGAGACAAATTAATAGAGCATAAAGTGTAGTAAATTGAAAACCTACATTTATTTAATAGAAAAACAAATTTTAAGGCAAACAGCTGCGTATTAAGAAAAAGATTTAAATTGCTCAATGACATGACGTTTTAATTTGATCTATGCGACTCATAATCATAAGAAACTAAATTAAATGTTGAAATAGAAAGTTTAAAAATATACTACTCAAATGAAAAGATATTACTATGGAAAATTACGATATTTTGTGTGTGTGTGGAAAGGATTTGGAGACTAAAACAGAGGGGAAAACTTTTTATTCTATCACAACATTGTAATTTTCCAAAATAATACCTTTTAATGTAAGAAATATTGCATCCACAAGTTAATTATATTTGGCAAGTTTCTATTTCTACATTTATTTTAATTTTTTCTGATAATGATCCGCGTATCCGAAATCGAAACGTTAAGTTGTTGAGCAATTAAAATACATTTTCAATACTCAGCTCTTTGCCTGAAAAATTGTTGTTTATTATAATACGCTATGAAAGGTTACGTAAAACTTTTTTTTTTTGCTTTTAATAAATATTTAATACGACAAAATGAATAAAAATATAGATTTCATTATATTTTAAATATTGAAACGAAATTTCACAAAATCACTCTGAAATGAAATTTATTTTTTTGAAAATAATTCTACCCAAATATTTTAAAAAGTATTATTTTGAACTAATATATATATATAGGGCCGCTTACAACAATTGAGATTGTTCTCAGTATTAATAAAGAGACCCTTCTAAATTACTAAAATATTGTTAAACTAATTATATTCTGGGTTTATACTGTTTTTAGCTAAGTTTTGGTCAATGCTGGTTTATTCAGTATTAATCACTAATCTTAATTGTTGTAGTCAGAAAAAGCAAACCAATAACAGGGATTTTGTGCGGTCCTTGATGAAGAACAAAATTCTTGGTATTGTTTAATCTTTTACTCCTCTTCACCTTTTACTACTACATGTCAATTTTTATTCTGAGATGTTTCTACTACTTAAATTTACTTGGGTTTACTACCTTGTGTGATATTACTTTACAACTTTAACTTTGTCCAAGTTAATATACATTTAGATATGTGTATTCATGTATATTGTATTAGAAGGTACTACATGTCACAATCATACTACAATTTTGCTATATATATAAAATATTGTTGTGTCTTCTATAAGAAAGTAACCGGCGACGCATTTCAGTATTTTAAACAGAACACATGCCTATTAGTCACCGTTACGTAAGGTAGATTCTGGAGCAAAGCGTATACTATAGCTTCAAAACGATTTTATTTTATATTTTACCTAAAGATTAAAAAAAATCCTTATTAACTAAAAATATAATATCTTTTACTTATAAATTTTATGGAAAATAAGCGACAAAAGGGAAGCTCTCACCTTGCGGGGTTGCAGGGGTTATCAGCACGTTACTAATTTTATTGCTGTTTAATCAGTTTCTCCTAGCTTTATATAATTACAAAATTATAAATATTGTAATTCCGCAAATTTTCAGTTGAACAAGGATTAGTATACATTATTAAATAATATATAAGCACGTTGTTGCTTTTTTCATTATTATCTCTTTCATTAAATTTTAATGAAAGACGTAATAATAAAAAAAGCAATAACATGCATTAATAGACAAGTCTGGAATATGAGAGGTCACAGTGTGTAAGAATAAAGTCTTACCTTCGAGTCGAATTTTTTTAATATCTCCTGAATGCCTAGCGGTCCTATCATGAAAGTTTGCCAAAAAGTGTAGAATAATATGCCATATAATATAGAATTTTTTGAAAATATCCCCATTTTGAAAATTTCAATGTCAAACTTTTCTTTCCATTTTGTTTAAAACAATTCTGCTTAAAATAATTGTTTTTATTACGTATTTAGAAAGATATTTAAAAGATC
>QLNU02014176.1:84772651-84797422 GCA_006491805.2 Dysdera silvatica
GAGAAATCCGAACCTCTTATGGCCTAGGGATAGGGAACCAAACCCTGGACTACAGTGAGCAGTGCGATCTTTTTATGAGATCTCTGAGTAAGCGTTCTTTGTACAATGTTGGGAGTCGAACCCGGATTAACGGCGTACTAGTCGAACGCGTTACCACACTGCGCCACCGCAGGGCCGGATAAACTAAATTTTGCTATTCAGTAAACAAATTGCCATCGTTTGGCATGGATTCAGAGATTTGTTTTTTTCACTAATATCCACAAAATGACAAACGAAATACGTAGGGTTAGAAAGCATTCTTGGATCACCTTTTAAAACAATTTATTAAAAAATCATGAACAGCAGCGCAGTTCCCAGGGTTTAGAAAAATGTCCAAATAGTTTACGTAGGGGACAAATTAATAGAGCATAAAGTGTAGTAAATTGAAAACCTACATTTATTTAATAGAAAAACAAATTTTAAGGCAAACAGCTGCGTATTAAGAAAAAGATTTAAATTGCTCAATGACATGACGTTTTAATTTGATCTATGCGACTCATAATCATAAGAAACTAAATTAAATGTTGAAATAGAAAGTTTCAAAATATACTACTCAAATGAAAAGATATTACTATAGAAAATTACGATATTTTGTGTGTGTGTGAAAAGGATTTGGAGACTAAAACAGAGGGGAAAACTTTTTATTCTATCACAACATTGTAATTTTCCAAAATAATACCTTTTAATGTAAGAAATATTGCATCCACAAGTTAATTATATTTGCAAGTTTCTATTTCTACATTTATTTTAATTTTTTCTGATAATGATCCGCGTATCCGAAATCGAAACGTTAAGTTATTGAGCAATTAAAATACATTTTCAATACTCAGCTCTTTGCCTGAAAAATTGTTGTTTATTATAATACGTTATGAAAGGTTACGTAAAACTTTTTTTTTTGCTTTTAATAAATATTTAATACGACAAAATGAATAAAAATATAGATTTCATTATATTTTAAATATTGAAACGAAATTTCACAAAATCACTCTGAAATGAAATTTATTTTTTTGAAAATAATTCTACCCAAATATTTTAAAAAGTATTATTTTGACACTAATATATATATATACGCTTACAACAATTTAGATTGTTCTTATTATTAATAAAAAGGCCCTTCTAAATTACTAAAATATTTTAAAATTAAGTGTATTCTGGATTTATACTATTTTTAACTAATTTTTGATCAATATTGGTTCATTCAGTATCGATCACAAATCTCAATTATTGTAGTCAGAAAAAGCAAACCAATAACAGGGATTTTGTGCGGTCCCTGATGAAGAACAAAATTCTTGGTATTGTTTAATCTTTTACTCCTCTTTGCTTTTTACTACTATAATTTCAGTTTTTATTCTAAGCTGTTTCTACTACTTAAATTTACTTGGTTTTTCTACCTTGCGTTCTATTATTTCACTACTTTAACTTGGTCTAATTTAATATACAATTAAGTGTAGTATATTTATGTATATTACATTAGAAAGTACTACATGTCACAATCATACTACAATTTTGCTATATATATATATGTATCTGTGCGCACGTATATACACTGTGAAATTTAAATATTTGGACCAAGTTCTGAAAATTATAATAATACACTAATATTTATCTGAAACTAATCTAGGATCAGCTCACTTTTAGCACAATTAAGAGCTTAAACTCAAGAAGGCGTGCCTTAATATGTATATATAATACAATTTATTCACACCAGTAAACCTTTGCGGAAAAAAACTCTTCCGTACTCTTTTACAAAGATTTTCTTTTACAGTTGTTTTAGAGAAAAGCTTTACAAAAGATATCAAACGAAGCGTTTTAAACAGTCACGCACACTTCCTCTTGGGTGATAAGAATAACCTACTTTATTATAGACAACATATTAATATACAGGGGGCGACCGAAAATCCTGTTAATGATCACAGAAATCTGACAGTGTGAAATATTTGAAGAGATATACCTCATTGACCTTCAAAGTAGTCCCATTCTGTTATAATGCACTTCTAAACATATTCATATAACTGGTGGAAACTTCTAGAAAGGTCTTCCTCTTCCTTCCATAATGCTTTTAGTTCTCTCGTCACAGAAGCTTGAATGCGTGAAATGTGTTGGAAAATCTGTGGTGCCCTTTCAGTTTAGGTTTCAATTTTGGAAAGGGTTGCATAGGTAACATAGGTTAAGAAAAGGGGTTATATATAAGGGTTATAATAGGTTAAGAAAGGGTTGCATGGTTGCATAGGTTAAGAAAATATCGATGATGATTACGACGATGTATTAAATTTAATGGAAAGGGTGGCCATCTAAAAGGCAGCGCTGTAATCCCTGATAGATTTGACAAAGACTTTAACAGTCAATGGGCTAATCACAGATTATCGATCCATACTGGCGAACAGAGACGCACCGCTCGCACTGGTGTCGTCATTTAATGTCTCCTGGGAACCAATACACGATCAATCCGCCGCAGAGAAGAGATGTATGGCATGGAAGAACACCTCAGACCGGCCAATGCTCTTACAGGAGCCCACCAGAAACGGTTGGACGGGTGCAGGTCGCCGCGAAGTGGCAAAGAACGGGCAAGAACCGATCTCGAAACCAGAATGCCATCCATCCTATCCAAGCATCCAGAATAATGTCCCGTACGTGTCTTTCCATTCCCGGATCGATTCAGACACTTGGCGATGGAAAGGCTTGGCGGCAAAAAAGCGTTTCGGCGCTAAACGGTCGATTCTAGCTACTTATAGCAGAAAGTTCACTGAATCGTAACGGGCGAGCCCATGTGCCGCATTTGATTTTGATTATAAATTAGTATTTTTATAAATAAATCAGTACTTACCTGAATCACAGAGACCGAACTAGGGGGAGACCCCACAGAACCCTCGCTCGTCGCTTCGCGACTCGTACCGTTTCGATCACATTCGATGTGCGCTGTCTGAATCAGTATCTGTTGAATCAGTATAAGCGTACGCGTGTGGAAAGCGGCAACCTTGGCGCCGTTAAAAACGTTGACGTCATTGCCAGTTTTCGCTGCTCGATACCAAGTTTATGAATCTATCCGGGAATGGAAAAACGCGTCCTGTTAGTGCATTGCATCAAAAGGGGCTACTTTGAAGGCCAATGAGGTATATCTTTTCAAATATTTCACACTATCAGGTTTCTATGATCGTTGACCGGACTTTGTGGTCGCACCTCATAGACGTTAGAAAATCTGAGAGACGAATGAGGAGGAGGAGGAGGAATTGTGCAAGGGTTTCATTGGGAAGGGTGGCCGCCGGAGGCGGCGCTGTAAAGAGACGAATGAGGACAGTAGTATTTCACCATTAGTAAACCAATCAGGTTTAATAGATGAAATAGACAGGAGTTTTAAACTAAATAGGATTACACTTACATACATATATGGTTATAAGATTTTTCATTCTTTGTCCTAGAAATTAGAATTCCATTTATAGCCTTTGTCTATAATTGAGTTTCACGAACTGTGCTCCGAGGAGCCCCAAGGGTTTCACCATGCTTGTCGAGGGGCTCCGCGGAAGAAAATGAATTGAAAATGAAATGGAAATTGAAAATGAAAAAACACTTTGCGAAAAATTAATTCACTTGTTCAGTAAAACAGTAAATGGATGACCTTAATTTTTGGAAAACTATTTATCACATTACGATTACTACATAATTATCTTAATATCACATTCATGGTGTAGAAACTAACTTATATACAGGCCATATCTAAAGAACGAATATTAAAAATGAAAAAGATTCGGACGCCACTGTCAACTTTTTTCTTAAAAACGACTCCACGAACCAAAATATTCGAGAACCGCTGCTCCGTAAGAAAATAGCATCGACTCTGGACGAGATTTTCTCTCTTCCTCGCAGCTGATCATTTTTTTTTTTTCTTATCCTCTGAACGTCGTCTTTAGGTCTCGCCTATCTTTGGCATAAGTACCATTTCAAGAACAAAAGAACAGCGATAATGGGGAGAAAAAATCATCGCCATTCGCTTTTCCTAACCTTTTACCATCTTTCCATTTCTCCTAAAGCCGCAATAGGGAAAAAAAGTGTAAGTGGTATTCTGCACTTATCCTTCCCACTGCGAACCGTTTCTCGTTGCGCCTCATTACGCAAATATGCCCACCGAAATTCATTTGTTTAACGATGGGAAATAAGATTAATTTTCTTCCTGGAATATTAATAACCTGATTAGGAAAATTATTACCCTTTCCCCATATTAATATCAACCCGAGTTATTAATATTGTAATTTTTGCTCCCCGTTAATACTCATTAATTTTAATACAACCTGTAATGTATTTTAATTGATGTTTGCAGTACTAGAAATTCCAAAAAATGAAAACGGGTTTATGAATTATACTTTGATAATGTGGAGCCGATAACAGTTGCATAAGTTAAGAAAATATAAGGAATGACTAATGAGAAGTACAAGATCCGAAAAACCAGTTTGCCTTTGGTTAGTGAGTAAAATGTTTAATAAACATGTTTGTTTGTTTGTTTGGCTTTTTTATGGCGCAAGAGCATCTGGGCTATACTGCGCCAAATAAACGTGTGAATAGAAGTTGTTGAACGAACGGCTGTTATCCGCATATGTCAATGAAATAGGAAATGATTTTAAAAAACTAAAAATTATTGTCACGTAAGAAATATAAAATAAGACGGTCTAAAAACAATTTAACCTTTTTATAAATTTATAAATATGAGATTGATATTAAATAAGCTATATAAAATAATTATTCATTGTATTTTTGACTTCAAGTGAAAATTGAAACTTTTAAGTTTTGATACCTTATATTTATATTTTTGAAGTTGATATAATTTCTTCATATGCCTTTATATAACGTGAAATTTCTAAGACTGGAATTTATTTGTATCCATAATCTAACATTAAAATGATTAAATACATTTTATATTTTAGCTTCATTTCATCATAAAATTACTCCTTTTGAAGTGAAAATTAAAAGTTTGAAAAAAAATTCGAGGTTTTCTCAATTAGCTTGGTGTAATGAGTTTAATTTTCAGAAATTTACAATAATTGGTATTGTGAGGCAAAAGCGTTGCAATTTGAAAGAATTTCTTCGTCAAAAAGAACGTAAACTTTGTATGTAACCTCTTTAGAATCCCATTAATCATTTCGTTTCTACAAGTAATATAACTAATATTTGTAGTATTGTTACCTAATATTTGTGATATTGTAACCTACTGTTTGTAGTATTATAATTTAATATTTATTTATGATTTTATATCTAAATATATATTTATTGTATTGTAGCCTAATATACAGGGTGATTCAGAACATCTACCGTACAGGGTAGTTCAGAACATCTACCATACAGGGCGGTTCAGAACATCCACCATACAGGGTGATTCAGAACATCTACCATACAGGGTGATTTAGAACATCTACCATACAGGGTCGTTCAGAACATCTACCATACAGGGTCGTTCAGAACATCTACCATACAGGGTGATTCAGAACATCTACCATACAGGGTGATTCAGAACATCTACCATACAGGATGATTCATTCAGAACATCTACCATACAGGGTGTTTCAGAACATCTACCATACAGGGTGATTCAGAACATCTACCATACAGGGTGATTCGGAATGAACTGAAAGGGCTGGTAAAGGACGTTTTTCAAATAAATCGTATTTAGCAAAATCCTCATGTCAGCAAAGAGCCCGATACGGCTGTAAAGTGAATTTATTACATACATCCACATTATGCGTTGCAATTACATGAACTGCTACGTTGGCAATTACATGAACAAAAAACATTGACATATAATTTAAGCGATAGACCTAATAATGCAGCAGAGAAAAAAAGCGGAAATTCCCTTCATTGACCTGAGCAGTGTTGCCATTTAGTCATCAAAAGGTATGGAAAACGATTGTTTTACCATACTGGAGGCAATTAGGATTTGCTGGGAAGTGTCAAGCATGCGTAATAGGTGAAAGAGATCAAAAGAAACAACTTCGGTCCAGTGAACCAATGCCCGAAAATGAGCCTTTCTGGAACTACAGGGATGTTTTATTTGAATCCACATGCTTTATTCATATAACAGCATTTGCCGTTCCTGTCTAAAAGCGTATTGGAAAAGATCCCACCACTTGCTACTCTCCGAAACAACTTCCCATGACCCAATTTATGCAATTGGGGAATTTATAGTCATCTCGGTGGACGTCTCGGCGCTATTTAAAATGGTACTGTTCGGCTGTTTGAATTAAAAATGCAAACAATAAAATAAATAAAGTAAAAAGGTAGTAAAATAAATAAAGTAAAAAGTAATAAAATAAATAAAGCAAAAAAGTAATAAAATAAATAAAGCAAAAAGTAATAAAATAAATAAAGCAAACATTTTATAATGTTAAACAACAATAAATACATTTATAATGTTAAACAGCAAATAAATACATTTTATAATGTTAAACAACAAATAAATACCATTTATAATGTTAAACAAATAAATATTTATAATACATTTATAATGTTAAATAACAAATAAATACATTTATAATGTTAAACAACAAATAAATACATTTATAATGTGTTATAATAAAATACATTTACAGAATCACTTGCAATACTGCATTCAAATTATGTCGACTTACTGCAGCTCAGCTGCAAATACAAACTATAAAATATACGTGAGTGGTGAAGTAGTATGCGAGGTTATGAAAATACTCGACTTTTCACTTTTCTGGTAATACACAATATGAAGGGGAAGTAAAATATTTAAATGATATTTGTCAAATGTACAATGAGTGACAAAGGGTTAAATTATTCATTTGTTTTATAAACAAAACGATTCAATCTATGCTAATTAGAAATACAAAGAACAACAATTTACTAGAAAAAGTGGAATCACGTTTCTTTACTGAAGTGCGGTTAATGGATTTCATCCAAAATAAATACCAACAATCCTTTGCAAAATCTTCATCAGAATATATTGCCCTATTAATAAGCACAATGGTAGAAAGTTCCAAAGTGACGAAAACTTGTAATAAGGAAAGAAGTAAATATATATATATAAGAGATTATAGCATGTATTATATCGGGGTTGGAGAGTAGGTACTCTTTTCATTAGAGGAAATACAGTATTCGAAGAATGTCTCAAGATAATTAAAGTTAAGATAATAAAACTTATAACAACTGGAATTTTATACTGAGTCCAGGTAGGGTAATTGACAGCTAGAGACAAAGAATTTCTGAGAGTGTGGGAAAGAAAATTACTTCAGGAAATATATGGCGTTAATGAAAATAGCAAAAGGTTAATTAGAAAAATCAATGATTACACCATCTTCATGAAGATTTAGAGCTGCCCAGATAGCAAAGATCGTACTAGGGACGTCCAGAGGATGTTCAGAACTCCTCCGGACATCCCAAGGATGATTGTTTGTTTGTTTGTTTGTTTGTTTTTTGGTTTTACGGCTCAAAGACTACAGTGGTCATGCTGCGCCGGGACCTACTGTTTTCCGAGGAATCCGAACCTCTTAAGGCCTGGGGAACCAAACCCCGGACTACAGTGAGCAGTGCGATCTTTTATGAGATCTCTGAGTAAGCGTTCCCAAGGATGAACTTTGCTATTTAGGTGACAACAGAAATAAGGAAAAGAATATTCAGATAGATGGCTTGATGAAAGAAGCTAGGATAGTTAAGAAAATTATGAAAACCAATGCAGATGAAATGCGCGATGCCCTAGGAAAATATTGCTTGATAGAGTGGTGGAGAACTTATGGAAAACAGAGATAAGAAAAATGCGGAGGAAAGTAGGCAATGAGGAATATATATAGTCCTATTTTGTATGTATATAAATTTCTGGAATAGATCAGAGAACTTTAGCGCAAAATTTAGAGCTCATCTCCCACTCTGGTAGTGTCCAAATATTAAGTGAGCAATATTTTGGCTATTTTATACACCTCCCACACCCGATAAGAAAAAATTACCATTGACTAACATATGGAAATAAGCACAACAACAACTTCCATTCCCCCCAAAACTTCTTACGTAATATTTGAAAGCTTCTCCTCTTATGTAAAACATGAAATATACTATAAGAAAATTACAACAACATAGAATGTAATACAACTGATACACTTACTATAGAATATAACATATCTAAAATTAGAAGGTTGAAGCAATTTAATGCATAATAAATGTGCAACAAAATGTCTCGTTAAAAGATTATTCTTAAAACTTGTTATTACGTTTTTATAAATCATTTTAAATAATTTGAATGGAAATTATTTAATTTACCAGTAAAGTATATAATAATTAGAATCTGCTGAAAAATCCCATTTCATGTAAATTCTTCGTTGATGATTGTATGAGGTTTTTCTTGTTTCAGTTAATGTCATGAGCAATAGATGATGAAAATTACTTTACCTCTTTTGTGCCAGTAACGTCATAAACAAAATGGCATGCTAATTAAAACTCCATGGAACAGGCAAACTGAAATTATTTATTTTCATTATTTCTGCCATAAAAGCTTTCATTCCGCCGTCTTCGTGTTTATTTCCAAAGGCCATTGTATGTCGATTGCTTTTAGCAAGTAACTTCTAAAAATTTCGATCGATGAAAACATTTAGCAGTAGTTTTAGTGCATGTAAATGTATGCAAGTTCCGCAAATAACAAAAATTACTAAGTTTTGTGCGGCTGTTAGTTCTTATGTCGTTTACTCAAATAGTTAGTAGTACGTGCTTACCTGGAATTACAAATTCTCAATTAAATTCTACATAAGTTCGGCAGTAAAACTTACACGGCTCTTTATTGCTAATGCGGTCTTAAAACTTGAGTTGCCGGGGAGCGAAATGCTCTAGCAAAACGTGCATTGAACTTCAAAAGAGTAACTGTAAAAATAAACACACATATCACGGGTCATAAAATGAACACTCTGGGCTAAAGAACGTGTGAGCCTTAAAAAAACAGTAAAGCAATTAAATACAAAAACCTTACGAATGAAAATAAAATGATACATCGAATGTATTTTCTGGGCCACGAAATATGATACATAATCAAAATTAAATTCTTGATTTTAGAAACTATAATATGCGTTTCAAAATAAAAACTTCCAACTAATAAATATTTTTTGCCTAATAACGCATTAATTATACTATCAAACATGGAAAATATCTAACTAATTAATGACGTTGCGGAGATATTTAAATTGCAATGGTGCAAAAAATGTTAAAAAACACTTACAGACAAGCTAGCCATTGTAGTCCAGAGTTTTGTATTAATGGGCCTTAAAAAGTTTGGGTTTCTTGTGTAAATGTAGGTCCATTGCCCCAAGGTGGCCTAGTTTTAACGCATTTTTCTATCGTGCCATGAACCCAGGTTCGACTCTCAATGGTATCTTAGAACGCGTTGTTTTTCTACCGATTGTAGTCAAGGATTTAGTTCTCCTGACTGCACAAGACTTGATTCTTCAGAAAACTCTCAGATTAGAACTTTTTTTGAATGTACAAATTACATAAAATTAATTCGACATGTTCTGTTGTAATTCAGGCCAGAAAAAACGCGTAATTGAATTTGGGGAGAAATATATTTTAATTGAATGTAATTGAGTATTATGAAATTTTGTGTCCTTGAGCCATAAGTGCACAAATTAAATAAATTAATTCGACAGGTGCTTTTTTAATCCAAGCCAGAATGTATGAATAATTGGATTTGAGCAGAAATACATTGTAAGGGTATGTAATTAAGTATCATGACATTTTCTATCCTTGCGCCGTAAATACACAAATTACATAAGATTGATTTAACACGAGCTATTATAACTCAGGCCAGAAAGAACGAATAATTGAATTTGAGCAGAAATATATTGTAAATGTGCGTAATTGAGTATTATATTTGAGAATTTTCCCATTGCATATAGAATAACCTAATTTTTATTTTGGAGGATCAAATCAATCATTAGTCTCAATTAGTACTGATGTAACCCTGAACAATTAGCAGGTTTTCATAAAGCCATGTATGCAACGAGCCGTCATCGTTCAATAATTCAAATAATGCGTCAAATGCAATGATTAGCCATTATTAAATCAGGAAAATCACTCATTAAATACTACGATCATTCTATCATTCAACTTATGTATGACATGCAATGATCATTCGAGCATGCAAATCATGTATAAAATTCCACTATCATTCGCTCATATAAGTCACGTACGAAATAGAATATTTATCCCATCATTCAAGTCATGTATGAAATGCAATGATCATTCACGTCAACATAGCTGTGTATAAATTTAGTTAAATATACAAATTAATTTTTCTTAGCTGTTCAAAAAATACGACAAATGTATCGAAATATGGAAAAGATACCTAAAAAGGTGAATATCATTTTAGATGTACGGAAATAAAATCAATTTCTTTTTAAGGAATACGTGATCAAGACAAGCTAGATATCTCAAACGTCGTCCGCTTATTAGAAAATATTTATTTTAAGAAAACTTCCTTAGGAAGTATCTTGAAGAATATTTTCCTTTTCAAATGAAGTTCTTACGCATATATAAGCATTAAAACTGCTTCATGCTTATCTATTTGCTACGTGCATGATTTTGCTCATATATATTTGCATCATAATTTGTTTTCGCATAAATTAAGATAAAAAAATTTCCTGTATATTTTGCATACATAATATGATAAAAGATTATTTTCTTACTCCTTGAAAATACTTGGCATTTATACAGGGTGTTTGGAAAATATCTGGCAAAACTTTAAGGGGTGATAGGGGACACCAAATAAGGCATGTTTGTCCATATCCCCGTGTCCGCAAAGGGGCCGGTTTGGCTGTAGAGCGTAACTACTGTTTACGTCCATCACGTTGCTACGTAGCCAATTGCATGAATTAAATGCAATTTTTGATACATAATTTAAGTGAATGAGCTAATAATACAGCAGAGACAAAGAAATCCGGAATTCCGTTTTCTGATTTTGATCTGTGTTACTGTTTAGTGAAAATAAGCCTAAAAATGCCTTTTTTTTAACACACTGGAAAAGAATTGGGAACTGCCAAGTATGTATAACAGGTGAAGAACATCAAAATAAAAATTTTTTGTTTAGTGAATTTTTATCCAAAAATTAGCCGTTCGGGCACTACAGTGAATTTAGTATTTGCATCCACCACATCCAAGATTTTTACAAATGGCTACAATGCGCCATTTCAAGAATTTTTCAAATTATTTAATGTCAACAGACGTTGGGCTCTCTCCGGCGATTTTTTAAAATCATTTATAATCATTTAAATCATCGGAATTTTATTTTTAATTTAACTGATTTTAAAAAATCGCTGGAGAGAGCCCGATGTCTGTTGACATTAAATAATTTGAAAAATTCTTGAAATGGTGCATTGTAGCCATTTGTGAAAACCTTGACTGTGATGGATGCAAATACTAAATTTGCTGTAGTGCCTGAACGGCTAATTTTTGGAAAAAAAAACTCACTGAACAAAAAATGTTTATTTTGATGTTTTTACCTGTTACACATACTTGGCAGTTCCCATCTCTTTTCCAGTGTGTTAAAAAAGGCAGTTTTAGGCTTATTTTCACTACATAGTAACACAGATCAAAATCAGAAAACAGAATTCCGGATTTCTTTGTCTCTACTGTATTATTAGCTCAATCACTTAAATTATGTATCAAAAATTGTATTTAATTCATGTAATTGGCTACGTAGAAAAGACATGGACATAAACAGTAGCTAGGCTCTACAGCCAAACCGGCCCCCATGCGGACACAGGGGATATGGGAAAATATGCCTTATTTGGTGTCCCCTACCACCCCTTAAAGTTTTGCCAGATATTTTTCAAACACCCTGTATATGTATTTCATGGCGATATTTTTTTAAACAGTCATGGTCTATAGTCATTCTAAAACGCGTTGTTCTTGATGCTATGGGCAGATCCCAAGAAATCTGAGAATTAAGAAGAGAGTTCCGACTGTTAACTTCGACGTTTATTTCCCATTTTATTTGCAAAATATTATATAAATACTACGGAGACCTTAAAATATAACTAAAAATTCGTATTCAGTAAATTTTACGATCTCATGGCCCTGAGTATAAATTGTGATGCGTCATTAAAATGACTGAAAAATGCATGCTTCTCTGCAAGAATGGAACATAAATTTCGGTCTAATTCAATTGACCTCTCGAATTATTCTTCATTTTCTAACAATCTCTAATCAGTCCAATTTCATTTTCTAGTCAAATTTAGTTCTTTTCAAGAAAATCTAGAAACTTCAAAAACATTTTTACTGTCTCTGATCCGAACAAGTTTCGAAATAAATTTTGAAATACATTTGGCAAAAATATCTTATTTTTTTCATGAACAATTTAAAATAAATTGACGGCAAACTGTACCAGATTTACAAAATTTGTAGTCGAATTTTTTGTTTGAATAAGGCCTAAATTCAATTAATACCAATTTTTATGCTTCCTGTGAAAAGGAATGGCATGAACAATTTTCATCTCAAACTAAAAAAAATGCAGTTAGTCCATTTTGAATAAAAGCATCTCTGATTCCCAACTTTCAATTGGTAGGAGAAAAATGAGCTTTATGCTGGCGATAATTCAGAAGAGATTATTTCATTTAAATTTGCATTAAATCACGACATCAATAACAGCCGCGTTACTGAATGACGATAATAAACTACTAACAATAGGGTTCCGAGATCATGCTTAACTACTAAGTGGTCGCGTTACCTAACCATCAACACTAGGGTTACTTTTCGTCAATTAATAGCCATCAAATTAGGCTATTTAGTATTTAACAGGTCAGTATTTCAATATTCAGTGCTCTTGAAATTCTCACTAGTAAACATTTCATGATTCACTTATATTTTCTATTATTCAATAGTCAAAATTCACTATCATGCAATATTTATTCAAGTATTAATCATTTGATTTGAATAATGATAATTGAACTTAATATTTATATTTACTGTTTATTTGAATATTTATTATCCTACAACATTACAATATTCTTATCTATTAATTATTTTAATATTTCAGTAAAATATATATATATATATATGTGTGTGTGTGTGTGTGTGTGTGTTGCTAATTAATAATTAATACCCTCTACTATAAACGCTTCGAATTAAATATTTGTTCTTCTAATAACTGTTGAAGTGTTTCCAGAAATTTCAAGAAAATTTTCTGTTAAAATATAACTTTGAAAATGATTTGAAATCACACATATCTGAAATCAGTATGGCATATATACTGACATCTATCTACCCAAAAGCTTTCAGAAAGTTTTCAATTTGAAGTTCTTTTGACGCGCATTTCTAAAATTGAGTGAAGAAATAACACGAGTTAAATTCCTAAATAATCGAATTTTAATCCATCATCGTCGAAGAAAAAACATCTGACATTTGAAATTATTTTGCATTTCCTATCCAAAATGGGATCAACTCTTATCGTCAAAGGAATCAAATAAATATTTTCGCATTTAATTTGAATTTTTAACGCCAAAATCTTTCTAAGATCATCAAGTTTTAGTACATTCGATAAAATTTTGACTTTTTGGATTGATGTAGGGTCCCGAAATAAAAGAAAGTGAAAACAACGAAACACAGAAAATATTCCAAAAATTTTAAATTCACTTCAGGGAAAAATTATTACACGTTAGAGCATATTTTACTCAAAATTCACAAAAATCGTTATTTCATTGCTCATTACTAAAAAGAGTCACTTTGCTTTCTTTATATAATGAGCTATTGTTTAAGGGTGAAACTATAATCAAATATATGGAGAACAAGCTATTCCCTTCCCAAATATTTGCGTTGTATTATTGTATAGGAAAATATCATTAGTTATTTGCAACGAAGATTTCACGACAAAAATAAATGATGTTTCGGCAATGTACTGTTTTTGATGCATTAAAACCTCCTTTAACTGCCACCTCTAAATGAAGGTAATCCCCGAAAACCGGCCATATATCTATGGAACCGAATACTTTCTGTAGGATTAATATTAGTCTTAACCTCCAAACAACATATTCCGAACAACCACATAGCAAAAACATAATATTTAAATTTTCGAATTTTTTATATATGTCCGTAACCCAAATTGTCAGCAATGTAACGTAAAATTTACTTAACGGTACTTTCTTTCAAGGTACTCTATTGAAACATGCTAATTTTGTAGCTTTGTACGTACATTCATTTTTGTGAATACGATGTCGTTCTTTATGATCGATTATTCCAATATTTCGTCTGCGTAAACGAAAGTTTTCCTCTAGAAATAGTTTTTTGACAGTTCCGTTCTTTATGAGTTGTTACCATTGAGTTGTGTCGTATAAACCTAACTTCGTCGTTTGTAATCATGATGAATTCATGAAAATTCGTCAAAAGAAGAAAAAATTATCCAGGATATTAAAAAAGCAGGACATTAAAAATTATCAACACTTTACGGTTGTGAAAAATCACAGATAAATGAAAAAAAAAAGATTATTTGCAACAGCGTTTTCGAGGAGTAAACTTAGAAAGCAAACAAAACGCTGGAAGACCGGAAATGAAGGACTTCATAAAGTGCTCTTATGGTGGATTTCTCACTATCAATTGACTTTTGACTCAAAAACTTTTGATCAAAAATATTGCAATTGAAATATTTTGTAATTGAGGAATTTTTCCTCACCTATGTACCTAAAAATACAGTCGAGTCTCTATTTAACGAAGTGCCATCGTTCCTCTGAAAAACTTCGTTATAAGGAAAATTCGTTAAATAGAAATTAACATAAATGATGAAACTTAATTTCGATAAAATGAAAAAGGTTAAATTTGGACAGTAAAAACTAATTTTAGTAGACTCTTCTTTTCTTACGAATTTAAATATTTTTTGTATACAAGTACGTAAATATTAATAACAAAAAGAAAACACCGAGGCTCGTCTTTCATATGTATGATCCTCATACAACATATTTGAAACAGAGAAATAATCACTAATTTTGCTTTGTACAAGTATCTTATAAAAAACGTTTTGTTCATAGAAATTCTCACACTTTTGTAAATATCGAAATACGTCATCTATAACATTTTCTTCAAACTGTAATCCCTGTCAAATTGTTTCCAATGATTTTGTCACTTCATCTTGTGAAGGTTTTTCAATAGTCTTTTTATCTTCATCATCTCTTACTGTAAATTCTTCATTACATTTCTTAACACTTTACAAGATTTCATGCTCCATAGGATATTCAGCGGTCACGACGTTCAAAAAATAAGAGAGCTCTGTATGTTCTTCAACACCCCATTGTCTTTCAGCTTTTGCCATTTTGCATTTAGTAATTCTGCCAAGCCCATGTCAGATTCTGATTCATTTTCTTCGATGTCAGCTTTTAAGCTGGCTTTCACAAAGCAGTTGTGGATAGCGATGCAATCACATCACATTCCCAACCTTTCATCATCTCCGATATAGAAATTCTCAAATTAATAAGATTGTCCTATACATTGGCTCTTCTCTATGTCTAGGAAAACTTTTTGCAGGATACGTTTTCGATAACGCAATTTAAGAGTCTGTATTATGCCTTGGTCTAATGGCTGATGTTTCGAAGTTGTATTGGGAGGAAGGCAAATAAGTTTTATATTCTTCAATTTGCATTCTTTGGGATGTGCAGGACAGTTGTCTATAATCGACGCCATGTTACTATGTCGTTTTCTCAATCGGACATACCATTTTAATAGCCACTTATTAAAAAATGCAGAAGTTATCCATGACTTTTTATTGAATTCATAATCCACCTCTAAAATTTTTGCACCTTTGAAACATTTTGGGATTTTACTTTTTCCAATAACTAGCGGTTTTAATTTTTCTTCATCAGTCATATTCGCACAGAGTAGCGCAGTTATTTTTTGATTACTATGTTTCCCTCCGAAACACTTATCGTCTTTGAATGTTAAAGTTTTATTCGGCAGACACTTAAAAAATTTGACAGTTTCATCTGTGTTAAAGATGTCTTTTGCCTGATAATCTTTCCAAAGTTTTACAACATCTTTTTTCCAATTTTCACATATGTCTTCTGACGCATTTTCGCTTTCTCCTGATAGGATTTTATACGAGATTCCATGTTTCTTTTTAGATTTATCTAGCCACCCAATGCTTGCTCGAAGTTTTCGAGTGCCCCAAATCTTTAGCAAAATGCAGGGCTTTTTGTTGGATCACAGGACCGGAGAGTGGCAGATTTTTATCCCAAATTATTCTTACCCATTTGAAAAGAGCGGCTTCGATGTATTTATACGAAAATGGTTTAAATCTTTTTCTGTTCACATTTACACCATTTTACTGTTGAATGGTAATTACAGAACGATTTTTTAAATTGCTGACACACTGCTTACGGCTATACTGTACTTTATGACCACATTTTAATTTTCCATTCCTTGATCAATATCATTTATAAGTTCTTCAAAGACTCAAACATTTTCTGTTCAACATTTCAAGCAGGTTGTGCGTGGCACACATTACCTACTGACTGAATAGAAATGGTCTTTTACAGAATTTTCAGTTTGCTTTACTTTCAAAAACAAACTCCCTTGAAATTTTGCATTGGTAACATAGGAACAAAACCACAATTTTCAACTTATTCCAGATGTTCCGCACATGCTCCCCACGCCCACTCCATTGAGGTTAACCCCATTTACAAACAATGCAACACGTATGTGCGAGAAGCAAATTTCGTGGCTTAGCCATGCTTTCACAGTGATAACACATTTTAGTAAAACCCCACTGCTTCTAACTGAAGTTCCCAGTTTAGAACAATAGAATTATTTATCGTATTATGGACATATGGCGAACACGCCATATGTCCACAATACAGGAGGCTACCTCACTTCCATCCTTCTTTCTTAAAAATCTTAACTATTCCTTCTATCTAACAGGCCCGCTGAAAAATTGTAAAAGGTAATTTAAAAATAAAATCAAATTCTTTATAAAAAGAACTTCGTTATATAGAAATTGTTTTTCGTAATATGGAGACAAATTTACATGTTAGTGCCATTCAAAGTCAAGGTTCCGCCGAAAATTTCGTTAAATAGAAAACTTTGTTAAATGGAAGTTCGTTATATGGAGACTCTACTGTGTAAGCAAATATGATGATGGGGAAGAGTTGGATGACATTCTCGAATTAGAAGGGATGATATACATGGAAGCCAGCAAATCCATTTGTGTAGACAAATATTTAGAAATTTCCGCTACGTTTAATAATATTCAGGAGTTGTTAAAAAGAAATGACGGAAGTGTTGAAGAAATGGAAGCTGAAGAAAGTGCGGAACTGCCACAAAATTCTAACATTAAAACATGTTCTAATGTTTTGGAAGATTTTCGGTTGACCCCAAATTTTGCTTTGACAAAAATGATGAAGTGTTATACAAAAGGACTATAAATATATTATTATTTCCTTAGAAAAAATTATTGACATAAAGCAAAACAATTACTAATCGCTAATTTTTTTAATGTAAATTAAGATACTCGTTACCTATTACAGGAGGTACTCGTTCATTACAGCTAAATTAATGCGGCCTTCTGATTTTAACAGCTAAATTAATGCGGCCTTCTGACTTTAACAGCTAAGTTAATGCGGCTTTCTGATTTTAACAGCTAAGTTAATGCGGCCTTCTGACTTTAACAGCTAAGTTAATGGGCCTTCCAACATGAAAAGGTCCCTCACCCCCTGTAGTATACCATTGATAATAATCGAACAATAGTTATTGATACAATAAACAAATCCGTTATCCTTAATGAAAACTGAAGAGGTAATTTCGACTAGGTGATGGGTTTTCTAAATTTCCACCTTCATTTTCGTCATGATATTTTATTTATGTCATTTTCGCCCTATGCGCTATTTTATTTTATTTTTTTAGTATATTTTAATTGAAAGTCTCCATTTTTATAGAGAGAGAGAGAGAAAGAGGGAGGGATTTTGGGAGAAAGAATTAACATGTGTTTCTATATACTGACCATGTATTTATCTCAACTTCAACATATTCCATAACTGAAAAAATTATTTCTATTCTTCATACACAGATAAAATTCCTAATTTGTAAGTCTAACTAGGAAACCACACAAGGTATGAATTCTCAATTTGATTCAGAGTGGTGCCGATAGAAAAACCTTTTCATGACGAACAGCAAACGGAAGTACCCTCTCGAATTCAACCAGTTAGGTGATACAGGCTGATTTGATTTATGTGTAGAAAGAATCCATCCTGCACTACAACGTTACACCAATATACAAATATTTATTTAACTTTATTTTAGTTTATCAGGTGATCCAATTATATCCAGGTTCATCCAGTTTGTAGCTCATCTGATGCTCCGCCACATCTGGCAAAAACGCGAAACAATTGACTGGAGAGTATTTTGAAAATATCAAAGAGTCTATTGGTGATGAAAAGACTTTTCTGGTACCGGACTCATGGTCCAGCAGGCGAATAGACACAAAATTTAGCAGGAAGAAAATGGGAAATAATATCGAGACCATGTTTATGTCTCCGGACACGCCAAAGTACCTCCAGCCATTAGATATATGTACTTCTTCCAGGACCATAAGCACCCGGGAAAAGAAATTATTGGGAACTCTATGATTCATCGTGAAGATGTGTCTATTACTAAGAGGGAGGCCATAGTAAAGCTGTGTCACTTGGCTTATAACGAGTTATCTTCCCCGCCTTTGAAAATACGCCGATATGCCTTTCAGAAGACTGATTCAAAATACAAACCCTATCTACTTTTCGTTGATGTATAGTCATATAATTTATAGAAATAGTGTGTGGGGTAGGGTAAATGAAATAACTTTTAAAAAATTGCAGTTAGTAATTGAAGGATTACTAAAAAGAATAGGATACAAATCTAACAAAAGTATAAAACAAGTGAAAATAGAAAATAATACAATGAATATATAGAAAAAATACACACATACAAAATATTAATAATGACGTATTTAAGAAACAAAACAGGTAAATATAACGAAACTATAAACATATACAAAATTCTAAATATAAGAAATACAAGATCAGCTAATACTTTAAAGACAGAAAAAACAAGAACAAACATGGGAAAAAAATAAAGTAAGTTATTACGGTATTCATAAATGGAATAAACTACCAGACTATATAAAAAATTGTGAAAGACGAAGAGTGTTTAAAAAGGACATTAAGCATTTATTTAATAGAAAGTCAAAAACAAAATTTTCAGGCTGACCAAAAAGAATCTAGATTAATAACTTTTATTTTGTTACAGTATTTATGCATTTTATAAGCCCATATGTAATTTATATATAGACATTGTTTCCGAAATTTGAAATTCCAAAACGGATTGAGCAAGAGGTGGATATAGGAAGCCCTTTCGCTGGCCCCAAATTCCTCATTATTTCCGAGTGCAACTGCATTAAATTCCAATACCTCCTAAATAATTTGAAATTCTGCATAAAGGATATCTTCGTCATACGCCCAACAGAAACCCAGAAATGCAATTCTAGAAACCTTCCACATGTTGAAGCGGAATAAATACAGCTCTAGAAATGCTGACAAGTTAGGGCCAATGTGACGGATGTCCACTTCGATTGCTTTGTTTTCCGCAAACTTGCCTAAAAGGGAAAGCAGAGGTGACACTTCCTGGGTTTCTCAGAAAATTGTTGACTCAACTTCAGTTTTCCCTTTAGAGAAGAATAGCTCCCAATATTTCCGTTCAAGGTTGTCTGTCACCCCGCTAAGAATAAAATTTCATATTGCGTGCCCAATGCAGGTTTGGTTATAGAAATTATTTCTTTTGCTTCAGAGAATTATACCATTGGAACAAGACAATTATGTCATATGAATAAGATAATTATATCATGTGAATAAGATAATTATATCATTGGAATAAGAGAATTATGTCACTGGAAAATATTCAGAGAAAGATATCTATGGAAGTATACACATATTATACCATTTATCAACATGAAACACTTTTACGTAAGAAAAACCGTGACACCTCAATAACCGATCGAATTATTGTTGTTTATTTAGTTTAGCTTTAGACAACAGTGTAATCTCCATAACAAATTGCGAGCTGGGATTTATTAAAGCATTAATTTTGTGGTCGCTGTGCCACCGAGGAAATGTATTTAATTTCAAGATTTATCCCATTTTATAATACTCAAGCTATAATGAAAGATGGTAAAACCCACCTCTGAAAACGAAGATTTTGCGAAAACTCTGCACAAATCTGCCAGGAAAGGAAACCGCTGGCGATAATTGTTTCAACTGAAAAATATGTTGTTTCTTTGTTTCTTTCCCTGATAATTCTACGTATCATTTGCATAATTCTATTAATAATCATTTAATTTATTGAATATATAATATTATGATTTTTTCAGTGAAAATGCTATGACGTACGAGGACATTTTGTTCAAACTAGCAAAACACACACTCCTTATATTTCGCATTATCACTCTTCGGCCTCAACTTTAGTGTCCTCGGGACATTGCCATTTATCTCTGAGAAAAAACATTATTTTAAAAATAAATACTTTATCACGATTATGATCCTTTTCTCAACCTTTTATACTTCGTAAAACGATTATTCTTACAGTGACTGAAAACGATATTTTTTGTAGTCTCTTTATAATACCAGAGAAAGATTTCTTACCCATTGATGCAATCACTTTTTTTTGGAAATCTGCATTCATTTTAACGCAGGAAAATATTAATGCAAACATGTTTCTGTACGTTAGATATGAAAAAGACTATGAATGGCTTTTAAAAAACCTACGTTTCAGAGTAATGGTTTGTGAAAACGTTTGTAGAATCTCATAAACCATAACGTATGAATTCAAATTCGATAGCGAAAGAAAACCAACTTACGCAACGAGGATGATTAACTACTGAGGCTTTTGAAATAAAAACATTCACTTCATAAAAATAAATGGTTGTTGACATACACTCATCTCCACCAAAGTAAATTATAATACGAATACTTTGCTTAGAATCTTGGAAAATCTAAGGTAAATCCAAACACATTCACTGAATTGAAGAAAATGCAATTTTAAATGTATCCCTCCGGCTATTGAGAAATTTCTAAACGTAGATGAAATAAACTAAATGGACAAAAAGGAGATATGAGGACTTGACCTTGTATCTGAAACCTGTATAAGAGAGCGCGAGAATATACCCTCGTAATATTAATAGGCCCTAATTATTGTTAATGTTCTGTCGGACTCATAAAGACATCAAATGTAGGGACAACTCGTCCATTACGTTAAAATTCTGAAATCCCCTTTGCGGATTTTTGTATATACAGCAAAATCTGTCTATAAAGGTATTCTGAATACCGGAAAAAGGTATCTTTATAAACAAAGTTGAACTTTCAAACAAATTTAATGCATTTACCGTTATAAACAAGATTGATACAAACTATTTTGTTGAGATTGGGCGCAAATACCGTTATTGAGAGAAGATCGTTATATGCAGCATACATATGATGCATTAACTTGAAGGTTAAATATAGCTTAAACTTGGGAGAAAAGAAAATGGATGTAGAAAATACGATTTTGGCTCTATTCTAAAAAAACTGGGGGGCATTTGCCTCGTTCCCCCCTCCAGAGTTCGCTTATGATAGGCAGTATCGTTATGGACAGCTTTAATTGTACTTATGTGTCTATAGGAATTCAAAACTTTTTCGTATGCAAGTTCCTAATATTATATATAAAACACCAGGCGCTAATAACACACGCAGATACATAGTAGGAAGAAATGGAAGAAATTAACGATCACTCAATTAGTGGATTTAATCAGATTGGACGTTACCTTCACGGCTTGACCAGATAAATATTTTGTCGAGCTTCAAATTTTCCGTGAGTCCATAAGCTAAAAGAGATATATACTCAGTTTTTAAGGAGCACGAATGTCTTTTCTTCCAAGGGAAATATATATGTAGTTGTGAAATGCAGGCTATGAGCAATTTTAAAAAAGGTGGTATAGTCCGAAAAAGAGAGAGAGAGTTGAAACGAATCTGTGACTTATTATCATATGAAAGCTGTTTAGAATTTTATAACCATATATTTGAATTCGATTAATTTCCAGTAAAATCGCTTTAATAAAAGGAGTTTATGCAATTTTGGGAGTCTCCTAATACAAAACACTAATCCTAAATTTTGGAGAAAATCCTCTTTGGATAAAGAACATATTTTAGGTATAATTGCCGGTCAGATAACAATTACCCCACCCCCTTCCATGAACTTTAAGGGTTATTATAATTTACTGAAGATTCACTCTTTTTTTTTCACATCGGATGAGATATAAATGGCACATTCCCAGCTTTGAAATAGACGCCAGAAACAAGCCAGTATGAGAAGTTTATTAAAGAGACCAAAATGGGGAGTAAGTTAAAGACTGCCCCTGTAGCCCGTTTTAGATCCAATGGTCATCTTCTATAAATAAATTGGCGAATACCAGGAGGGCGCTAGGGGAAAATGACAAGAAGTATGAAAGAGTTGAAGAAGGAAGTGGAGAAAGATTTGGTAAGTGTTGTTTGTGGTGAAACTTTGAGCTTAAAGGGGAAATGCAAAACACAAGGTGCTGCATCTAATCCTCCTCCACCTCCGATAATTGTCATAGTAAGAAATTCGATTTTTTTCAAATTATTTTTCTATCAGACGTTAAAATCCCTAAGTTTCTTTTTCTTTTTACCTTGTGAAAATGCAGAATATTTTTAGTAAAATCAGTGCTTTACTTAGTGTGAATGTTTGTTTTAAGCATTGCAAATGGATCCTGAAACAAATAGTCTCAAGAATTGTCAGGATTGAAGGCCTATTTTATTATCATCTTTAGTATGAATTATTGTATACAAGTTGATACCAGTAATAAATGTTATATCTGTTCAGATTCACTCGTAGACCTCCTTTCTTTAAATCTTATTTCATGGCCCATTATAGATGAGATTATGACAAATTCTGCGTAAATATTCGTTTGAGATTAATTTTTGACAATGAAGTTTTTCAAGGATGAAATAGCAGCATATATATATAAAATCCTCTGCATTTATTATTTATTTATTTCCTTTGGGTATTTGTAAAGTACGCTGCACCTCAATTATTTGAATAACACTGGAAACACAAGTTAAACAAGTTTTGAAAATTTTGATTAAAAAATTGTTATATATAAACTGGCTTAATTTAGGTTGCAACAGCCTAAATATTACCTTAATTAAAGATAAAAATCTTTATTCAAAGGTCATCATAATGGCTCGTGACGGTAATTTAAACGAAATAAAATCTGAGAAACTACAAAAGTCTGAGCACATCCAATAAAGCTTCATGCATTTTTAGAAAGCTCAAAACAGAGATCCAATATTTATCTCCACTATTGGGACTAGTTAAAACAAATTCGAGTATAACGCCTCAACCAATTCGAAAAGTAAACATATGTAGAAGAAGTAGCTAAATAAAAATAGACTTGTTGATACGATGTTAGGAAAGTTTCATAATCTTGGAATGGAACTTAGTAATACTCATGTTTTTCAATTACATGCTTCTAATTTGGAAAATATCTCCCTTATTTGTTAAATATCTCCTTTATTTGGAAAGTTCCTCCCTTATTTCATAAATATGTGTTAGGCAGAGCTATACTATGTGTAGCTCTACTCAGTTGCCTTTACAAACAAAGAATTATAATTAAGAGAGCCAATTTGAAGAAAACTTTGTAAAATGGAAATATGGGAATTTTCTGATATACAGTTGTATCCTGTGGTACACATGTATAGGCATGTGGTTTGTTTCTCGCCTTCGTTACTCTAAACCCAGACCTTTAATTTCAGACTAAAATAACTAAATAAACCAATTTTATAATTATGCTTAGAGGTTCTTTGAATAAAAAATCTCATGCGAACTCAAGTAATTCCATGACAGTTGGGAAAGACATAAGCCGTAATAATTAGTATATGTATATGTTATATCTCCTTTTAGCCTTCGAAAATTTTCGGCATTGCTTCATTTATTGTCCATTAATTTTTGGGGAGCCTGTCCTGTTAAATTATTTTTGAGGCCAAAAGGATTTGTGCCCCTGAAATTTTGCGACCCTGATTAGAATGATAAAGTCACTGCCTTGAGTATAGCCTGTTATTTGACCATATTTTCATCTGATAAGCTACAAAATAGGTTCTTTGGTTTGGACTCAACCGTACATCTTAGACTTTATGCTAAAAACCTCTAAAAACTCCTTAATTATTTAAGGAGCTTTCTTAAATTTGTAATAGTATGGTTAAAATAATTAGCACTTAATAAATATCAGATCTGGAAATCTTAATTCTGAATTATATAATCTGAATATTAAGTTCAAAAAATTAAATTTGTACATATAGCATTTTTCATGGTTGAACTGTATATATGCATGGCATGGCCACATTTACAACCTTGTAATTTGTGTTCCTTTTACGAGCTGGGGGGTCCTTTTTAAGGGCAACACGTATTTCCTTCTGGAAGCGTTCATTTTAAGACTCCCGATGTTTGTTTTTATTTTCACAGTCACTCTTTTGAAGTTCAATGCACGTTCTGTCGGAGTATTCCGCTCACCACTAACTCTATTTTAAGACCGCATTTGCAGTAAAGATTCGTGTTAGCTTAACTTCGGGACTGGCGTGAGCTTTGGCTTGAGAATTAGTACTTCCAAGCAATCACGTACAGCTAACCATTCAAATAATCAACGTAAGAGCCAGAAGCCGTGCAACATTTGGTAATTTTTAATCATTTGCAGAACTTGCA
>QLNU02014176.1:84823415-84853664 GCA_006491805.2 Dysdera silvatica
TCAAAATTGGTAAAGGTGTGATGGTGGAGATACCATCTTCCAAACTTTTTACTCGGCCTTACAGATGATTTTTCAGCAAATAAATTGAACAGGGGAATAAAAATAAATGGTGAATATCTAAATCATTTGCGGTTTACTGATGACATTGTTATTTTTTCAACGAACCCATAAGAATTCCAAGACATGGTACAGGATCTCTCAGCTAGAAGTAAAGAAGTTGGACTCAAGATGAACCTACAAAAAATTCAAATCATGTTCAATAATTTCGTAGAGGAAACAAAAATACAAGTGGACAACATTGAGGTAGAAATTGCTGATTCATATATTTACCTTATCCAGCTGATTTCAATTGATGGCAACATTATGAAGGAACTCAACAGACGTATTAAACTTGGCTGGAGTGCATTTGGAAGAAACAGTTTTATCCTGAAAGGGAAACTGCCGTTGTGTTTAAAAGGAAAGGTCTTCAACCAGTGTATTACCAGTCCTTTTTTATGGATCAGAGGCATGGAGTCTACCAGTTGGAGCAATACGAAAGTTATTACAGACAACGCAAAGGAGCATGGAGAGGTGCATGTTTGGAATAACTAGGAGAAATCGAAAAATGAACACTTGGGTAAGAGAGCAAACTAGAGTGGAGGACATCATTATTAAAGTAAAAGGGCTGAAATGTCTATGGGCCTGGCATATTGCAAGAAGTACTGATCAACGATGGACAGCTGAAATTCTGAACAGGATTCCAAGAGACCATCGAAGATCCAGAAAACGTCCTCAAACTAGATGGGTAAATTAAATAAGAAAACAGGTTGGGGTAAGGTGGTAGCGAATTTCTCATGATAGACTTGCGTGGAAAACGTTTGGAGAGACCTTCATCCAGCAGTGGACGGATAATGGTTGAAAATGATAATGCTGATGATATATATATACGTTTAAGAAATTTTTATCGAAAATAATTCCAAAATGATTTGAAATCATATGTAGCCTACTTGAGACAGAAAGAAACAATAGTCAATATTAATTCAGACGCCCGCAATCAAAAGGTTTGAAATCAGAATTTTCTCAGTTTGGATAAAGAAACTGAAATTTCAATGCAGATCCATAGCAGCAATCCGTTTCGGAATTTCATTCTACTCTTGTTGAGGGTGGGGAGCAGCTTGAGCCGTCTCATTCTTTCCGCGTCAAAGTCTTTCACATTGTTTTGCTGTGAAGTCAAAACTCATTATCTTGCATTGGAATGCTGAAACTATGTAGATAGTTTGGTCCGTATCTAATGAAATTTGAAATTCTGATAACCGTGAACGACGAAAGGAGCAAGAATCGCGAACTAAGTTTAAAAATTTTCGAAGTTTTAATCAGACATCCCAATGAAAGAAATGTTTAACAAATACAATTATTTTGCATTTTTTATACCTTAATGATATCTTAAAATTGCATCCAAGCAGCTACAGAGAAAAAATTGAATAAATATTTGAGTGTTTACTTATAGAAACTTCTACACATGGCCCCCACAAACGAGGGGCTGATAATGAGCTATCCTGGCACAGGGTAAAGGAGGCTGCTGTTCAGCCAGCTAAATAAAATAAAGAAAAACTAAAAGCCACTTTATAAAGTAGTTCTTTGTTCCTTCAATTTAAATTAATTATTTTATTAATAACAGTATATTACCATTTCATAACACCGACTTTTACACTCATGTCCAAAATTAAGGTTACACCCAATGTTATTTAAATGGAAGAGTTTCCTATTTAGCTCTGTAATCCTCGATGCACGTTATTTATAAAAAATTATTTTACATAAAGTTAAAGAATAATAAACGCTTAACAGAATTAAAACGAGTAATTTTTTTCGTGTATTCTATGAAGGATAAACCACAATCAAAAGTGATACAAAAATTGAAGGTGGGAAACAAAAATTCATAAGAAACAGATTTTTGATAATAAATTTTCTTACATAAATATCATCAATCTTTTCTATTAATTCTGTATATCTGTGTGAGAAAATTTGTTATTCTGAATCAGTTTTTGTACAAATTTTACTTTTGGACTTTCAACGTTTGTATCAAATTTAATCGTAGATTTTCGTTCATAGAATACCTGAAAAAATTTGATTTGCTGTAATTCTGTTAAGCATTTATAGTGTTTAATTCTGTACAAAATAATTTTTATAAATGAAGCATATGGAGGTTTACTAAGCAAAATATTTACCCCTCCCATTGTAGTAACATTGAGTTTAACTTTAATTTTGGACATGAGTTTATTTCGTCTTTACAATGGTTACAGGACTCTTGCAGGATATTTTTACAGGATGTTGCGCTGAAGGATTACTTCTACACAAACACAACGTGCGAAAATATTTCGGATCTTATAAAGGTCTGCTAATGACAGTGTCTTAGTGCAATAAATATTGTCAAGAAGGTTCTTTTTCAAGGTAAGGGAATATCGATTGGTCTGGAGACAGCATTTATGTTATTTGAATTAGTAACGTACTTAAAAATTATATGAGTTAGTATCACAATTATAGGTTATTTGAAATAGTGCCGAATTAATGCCGCATTTATAAGTAATTTGAATCAGTTATTAGGATGTACTTCTGAAACCCAAGTACCGCATTTACAATAGATTTAGTGCAAAAGACGCATAACTTACGTGACTCACTTTAAAGTATTGTTCAAAAAGAGAAAGTACTTTCTGAAAGAATAGGAGTGCAAAGTGAATTTCCCGAAAGCTAAAAAACTTCTATAGAAACTGAATACGATGTCAAAATGACAAATTTGCTTTTTGCAGGATTTTATTATCGATGATATAAGTATAAACTTTTAAGAAGTAGACATCATATGTGAATTACTCTCATCCTATTTTGAACTTCTTGAGCTTCGTTGATCAAACAGCAACAAGAACCTTAAATACCAATGAGAGAAGTAATTCGGATCACTTACTACACAAAAGCCTTTACACTGAAAATATTCATAAGTAAATTCTCGGCACGGAATGAAACTTGATTCTCCTTATGAACGCAATTTATGACCAAAAGCTGCACGGTAACGCAAATGTCTGCTTCGGCATTAAGTTGCTTTGTACAGAACCATTTACCAAGCGTGTTAACGTCAAAAAAATATTGGAGAACCCAAATAAAAACCCTAACCCTGTCCACTTTATTTATGCTCGATTTCCGTCAAGCGAAAGTGGGGGCAGCTTTTCTTTGACCATCATAATTTCATCAGAAGAAAATAAACATATGCTTAAATAGACAACAAATTTTAAAAATCTACTCCTTTCAGCTGCTTGACCATTATAGCAATTCAGGCCTATTAGGTGGATTAAAGTACAATTTTCCTCCGAAATAAATTTCATTTACATCTTTTCAGCGACAGACGAAACATAAACAACCATCTATATGTTTTATATGTTACGTCTTTTATTCTCAATTACGTTCTGCACCACTTTGTTTATTTGTCATTAATTTTGTGAGGGCCTGGCTCCCCACAGATGTTTTAACGGGCTAAAAGGGCTTGAAAGTTATGGATTAACCGCCCCTGCCAGTTTCTTTATCATAAAATTGCTCAGAAGACTGGTAAATTCATTGAAAATATGAAAAAAAAAAGAAACTTGTCAAAAACGACTTACTCACGTACCAATTTGGACCACGTAATTGGTTTAGCTGAGCAAGTGGAGTTTACTAAAGTGACTGAAAATTCCGCGTCAACAAAATTTAGAAAATATACTTTGAGATAACATTTGATGTTTTTGTAAGTTTTCATACATGCTCTTACAGTTTTGTTTAATATATATACATATATATACTGCTTTAATTTCATTATTTGCACACTTATTTTACATTAAATCCTATGGAGCTTTTAACTACTTTGAACCTATGCGATAGACCAGAGGGGGCCCCCAAAGGTCCTGGTCATGGACCCGCTTCAAGATGTGGGAGCCATGCTTCTACATTTTATTTGGTTTTAAGTAAACATGGGTTTACTTCTGCCTAAAAATATTAGTTGATAAACTAAAAAATGTAATGTCTCTCTTTCCAATTTAATGCGTAAAAACAATCTTCAAAATGTCCACTTTAGTATATTTGGTAAGGTTCTTCAATTTCGTTGTAATAAAACTAATTTATTCATTAATAATAGATTTGAAACCTAATAAAATTATTTGAAGCTCTCTTAAAGACATTTAATATCAGAGCATATTTGACGCATACTTTTGTTTATTTATATTTTATTTCGAATTGTGAGATGAACCTTCAGAAGGAAAAAAAGCTAACCCGTTTCCTTGGTTTTCCAAGAAAAAACTTATCCAATGTGTTCTCAATCATGAATATTTTGAAAATAATTTTTTGGATTCGCAATTTATTTGTTCAATTCAAAAAACTCCAACGACTTTTCACTTTTCCTTTGCAAAAATCTTTTTATTTTCTTTTTTAATCTCACTTCTATTTAATTCTACCATAAAGATCTTTAGTGTGATTTAGCAGATGATTTTTATTCAGTAGAATAATACAGAAATAAGCAATGCAAATGTAGATTCTGGCTCCTTAGTGTGTAACATAGCCCATAAGCTGCTGAAATAATCTCATTACGCATGCACCAATAAAGGCAGGTGGCGAATGCATTAAGCCATTTGAAAAGGTAAAAAAAAAATTACAAAACCAAAGAATATAGGCAATAAATGAGCATTCGAAAGACTAATGCTTCTATAAAATATCAATAATGAATAAAATAATAATAATGCATAATAATGATGATAAAAATGTGAAATTTAAGAAAGAGAAAGCTAAAACTGTTGGAGATGATGTAGAAATATATTTTGGCGATAACGATATTGAACGAGAAATTTTGGGGAAAGGCTATCAATTTTGCCTATGGGTATTATTAGCGGATAACGTACAGTAAACTCTCAAATTAACGACGATCAGGGAACGGGAAAAAAACGCAATTAAACAGAAAAGATGCTAATGAGAATGGGTGTAACTATATAAAGAATTTTCCAGGGTGTAAAAATATATTCGTTAGAAAGAAGCAGTAATTAATTAGAAAAATTTTATTGAGAAAATTTTCTGCATATTGAACAAAATTTATGTAAAACTAATTAAACAACAATATGCAGAAGCAATCGAAATTAGAGAACAGCGATTAAGAGAAAAATGAATTTTTAGCAACAACCTGAACGGAGAAAGCATGGAGCACTGTCGATAGCAGAGGATTTAAACTTCAGAAATTATTATGAGAAAATAAGGGATCTTAATATATTCATGAAAGTAATAAAGCAAAGATTAATAGAGAAAGTGATGGAGAGCTGGTCGTCTGGGGACTAAATTAACGCAAACACAGATATGTAAACACATCACTTCTATTAATTATACATTGTTTTAACAAAAACACGTTCTTCTTTGTCATGACGACTATATTCTCTCAAACGTAAAAAAAGTGTATTGCATATCAAAGTGTTATCAAAAGTTGAGAAAATTGTTAAAGTAAAAATGGTTAGATTATATCAGAAAACAAGCTGAGATAACGCCGAGGTGAACAACATGGAGCAGATAAGAGAAGAAGGTATTTAAACTTTCATTTGGAAGTAAATTAAAAATACTGATATGCTGATATTGACATTTGCACATAAATACACGTATAGATCAATAAGCATATACGGATTTGTTTTTGCATAAGAGGAACATATAATTTTGATTTTTGAATTGCAAATACTGTTACACGCGCAACATTACTGAATTATTTATTTAAAGACATATATTCCACGTTCACAAATTCACAAAAACCCTTGAAAAACAATTTTTTTTCTGATATAATGGCGAAAGTATTTTGCTTCCTATGTTAGCTTAAAAACGTCACACAAATTGTTCCCAAAGCAGTGAAAAGCAGGTAACATTGAATGTAAAAATTCTGCTCCTCCAACGAAAATCTTATTTGACTGTTGTTTATGGGGCTATGCAAAGCAACCGGTTTTTCTCCGAGGACCATCACATATCTTGTGCCAGGAAAGGTTCCAACTGTCATCCCGAATAAACTATTCTTTATGTAGAGAGAGAAATGTTGAATAATGTTTTACGTTTTTGCACAAAATCGAATTGACAAGCATTCGAATTTCTCATAACTTAGTCGCGTTGATATTTTTTGTCGAATACTGAAAACAAACTTTTGAAAATTTCCGTATTTATATTCAAATTTACTTGATTGTTATATAATATATTCCTGTGTTTTATATAGTAAATGAGATGGATAACGAAGGAATATTAAGTTACAAGGAGGACACTTGCCTAAACAAATTTTTCTATGTTTAAATCAGCAACCATTTCATACCTACAAAAATAGGCCCGTTGTGAGTTCTTCAGAACATAAATTCGTCAGTTACATTCGAAGCTAAGCATGTTTTGCATGCTTATTTGAATTTTATATTAATTATTATTTGAATGATTTAATTAAAAATATGTGAATTTTTATCATTTTAGCATTCCGTTTTTAAAGAAGGCACTTTCTATTATTTGTACATCGAAAATAGGTATTCCTTGAAACAAATAACGCAGTTAAAAGTATCTTTCTTTTTTTTTTGTCCCACGAAGAAAATATAAAATTTATTCCCTGGCCATATACTCGCATATTCAATACCTAAAGTTTAAAACGTGTGCGTTTATTATCTTTAAAATTCTGACACTTAAATTTACCTAAATTAAACAGTTAAAAAGAAATCAATGGTTTTAAATAATCATAAATTTCAGGTTTAAAAGAAATTTTAGTATTATGAAAATTTAATATCATTGCGTCCATTACCACTGTACTTTACTTCTCTACTCTTTGAAGTACTTCTCTTTCAGAAATGATTATTTAGTAATATAACCGAAATTCTTGTCACTTCAAAACAAGTTTTCATACTATCCGACATTTATGTAGCTCCAGTGTTCTGCTTTTCTAAACGTTTTCTAATGAAATTAACTTTAGCGAAAATGACTGATGAAATTAGCCAGTACTGGAATAAAAGTTGTCAGAATTGAGAACTATTCAGAACAGATCCTATAATTGAATTCCTTATTTGCGTTGCTCCTTCTTCTTCCCATCGCAGAATGCTCTTTCGTCACGGTATTGGAGAAACACTCGATTAGCAAAAACTTTCTTTACACAGGAAACTTTTTTTAATTTAGGAATAACCTGGTTTCCCAAAGGGTTTTGCAAATCAATTTCCTAAATAACACACTTAACAGACAATTCGTGGATTATTGCTCATCGTCTGTGTGCCTGAAACTTCAATTTAGCTCCGGAATTTCAAACCATTTTCGTTGGCGAATGTCGTACAGATCATTAGAATTTAGGCCCAAGATTTTCACTGGTAAACAGACGCAAAATTGCTTTTCAGGAATAGCCAACTTTATTTATTGTAAAGATATATTTTTAATGGAATTGTGGAATTAAAAAGCACATTATAAACAATATTATTATATATGTCCTTCAAATACAAAATGTATCATACAAAAAGTACACGGCACAAACGATTAATATATTTCGAGTGAAAAGTTCTAAATTATTAAGAATTCATACAGTATGTTGAAGAAATATTGTACTAAGCAACAATTGTTAGGAACGAATGCAACGATTATAAACATGAAAATGAAAATTCAACCGATTACGATATCATATGGCGTGCTCGTCAGCCATATTGAATTACGTTGTTCTTTAAATCATTTTGTGTGGATATTAACGTATTATTATAGGAGAATATTAGTTTGCCAAATATATTCTGTGTATTTGTACAAAGTAAGCATGGGTAGACAAAAAAAAGCTAGAGGACGTTTTATGGGTTTAGGCGCCAGAGTCGAGCTAGAATAAACAATGAAAATCCCATAAAACGTCTAATTTTATTAGAGACGTAAAATTTTATTCGTAAGCTCAAGGCGGAGTTAAACGCAAAAACCGCAGACCGCCGTGCGAAAAGTTAACCTATCAAAGGCCAGCAAGATGGTTGGCATGTTTCGAAACAACCAATGTACTGGTAAAAGGAATAAACCTGTAAGTTGATTCGTTAACTTAATCTGATTGACGTACGAGTTGTCCTGGGGACGGAAAGAGAAAAAAAGATATAGAAGAGAGGGAGCAGCGAAGGAAGAAGGACGTCTCAACTTGACGTGGGACTTAAAGTTCGATCGGATTCTTTAGGGCAAGTGAAAATCGCAGGTGGGAAGACTCACAACCTTCCTACTTGAAAGTATCGCACGGGCTCCACTTGGAAAGTTTTTATTAAAGCTCTAAATTCACACAAGAGCTACAATCGTACGCCACTGCAAAATGAAGAAATTCCTGCTGACTATAATTGTCTGCGACATCTCAATCGCTTTGTCCTATAGACTGACAGCTATAGCCTTCGTTATTAAACGCCGTGTCCAACAGAAGCTACGCAGCAGCATCCCGGCAGCCCCGTAAATGTTTTCTCATCAGAAATTGGACTTTGAAGTGCACGACGAGCCACAAAGTAGTACGCTAGCAATAGAACTACAGTCAATTGATGACAACACCCCAACATAACATCCACACTTGAGTCAATATCCATTCCTTCTAATTTGTAAGAGGTGTACCATCATCTAGATTTAATTTTAAAATTTGGTTATGAAATTTTTTCTATTCTCTCATTTACCCATGCTTACTAATGTAGTAGTTATTGCATCGTTTTAATTTAACGTTATGTCATGCGTTCTGAGTACTGGAATAATGTATTTTAATGACATATTGAAATTTAGATATATTTTTGCTGAGGCATTGTGACTTGTTATCAATCGGTATTGATATCAACACGGTAGTAAGCGATTCTCGCATGGATGTTCTTTTCGTGTTCAAACTTTTGAAATTTATATAATGCCATAGGATTTGTAAACGTGACATGTCCAGGAGATTCTGTGGTTGTGGATTAGAGTTCAGTCGTAATTAAATTAGTTACGTTTGTTTAATTAGTTCTCTCCTTATTTGTATTTGCATTCCTATGCTGATTTCGCGGCCATTTGACAATCGTTTGTTTTGCAAAGAAACTGGCGGTATTATTAGGCGCTAATAGGCGTATTGATAGTGCTACGATTAGTTAAACAACTTGGTAATTAGCAATTTAATATTGTTACAACATTCACTTTATACTTACATTAATACCCTGACCATCTGGATATATAAGTGTGTACTACTATACAAGCTCACTTTATACAATAATTTTTGCCACCCACGTTCATATAGCTCAAACTAGAGCTTTTTTTATATTTGGAGAAAAAAAGGCGCGGTCCTCATCCTGGATTCGAACCAGGGTCCCCGCATTGAGCACGCGGTGTCTTGACCTACTAGACGAACGAGGACAAGAACAAACGCATTTTTCTCCGTATATGAGGATGTAAGATATTATTACCCTTCACAGGGATAACACAATTACCAAATAATGGTCAACACAGAACATAAGAATCTCGCTTTATAATTGATAATTCACGAAACGGGTTCAATATAAATAAGGTCTAGAGCTAGACAAAGCTCATTTTAATCAATAGGTCTGTACGTTCGCGAAACAACGCAAAGAGCTCTCAAAGGAAAGAAATCGTAATCAATAACAATCAAATCGTTTTACAATATATGATCTACACAAAAAAATCTAATTTCTCTTTATTCTAATATTATACACTAGCCCGTACCTTATTTTCTTTGCGTTTTAGGCATTTTAAAGCATCATACTTGAATTGTATTTTTTTATATATTTTTCTCTCCTAAACGCTGTTGATTTTCGATCGTGAAAGAGTTTAAGATGTCAGAACTATAGACATATTTTCTTTGATTGTTCCGACATTTTATTTCAGTGGCTTTCAAAGTTGTTTCTTTCTTGGACGATGACTTACTTAGAGCATTCACTTGGATTTCTAAGTTCTTTTTTAAAATTATTTTGTCATCGCCCTACTTGTGCTTGAACTCCTTTGTAGTCCAAAATTTATTTTATAAAGTAAGCGCAGTGTTTAAATATATTTATTAAAATATTATAGTGTTTGTTCTGGAAAATAAAATGGAAGTCATCTTTTTTTTTTAAAAAAAGTCACAGAAAACGTAAAGGCATTCGTAAGGGAACAAGATGTAAAGGCTTAAAAATCTAACCTAAAATTATATACTTTTTTAGGTTTTAGGAAAATTAAGATAACCTCAATGCGAGCAATGTCATTGATAATTAAATTTAATTAGCATACCCTTATATTTATTCAAAATTAATTATAATAACCGAAGCATTTCAACGACACTCTCACTAAAATTTCATTGTTTTCAAGCGAAAATATTTCTACTAGAAATATCTCAAACCAAAGCTGAATAGATTCACTGCTTTACGCTGCAATGACGCGCACTGTAACTTAAATTCTAACCCTTAAAACTAAATAAAATTTATAATACGAATCAATAAAACCATACCTATGCTTATATGTTCTAGTACGGATTCTAAAACTTCTAATTTTCCTTAAGCTTCAGCAAAAGAAAGGTTAGTTTATTTTAAGTAATAATGACAAAATTGAAATCTGGAATTAAGCAGATATTCTAGCCGCATCAGCATACTGGTGGATAATATGCACTTAAGAAATATTGAGAAAGCAATAAAAAAGGACTAGTGTAATAAATTGAATAAAACAAATAAATAAAAGTGGCACAAAAACGTTTTCATAAACTAATGCGCTATAAAACGCTTATTAAATTAAATTGATAATTACAATTATAAATAATATATAATACATCTAATATTCAATTAAATTATGCCTTTTGGTTGATTGCTATACAATATGAAAGGCTTTTTAATATATGTAAAACGGCACTTTTAATTTCAGGATAAAGAGTTGGTATGTGTGTATATTTATGTGTGCTTGGAAAACTATCATTTCGTCATAGATCTTGACAACATATATGTTATTAAACGAGACAGTAGGTAAAATGACATGGAAAGATTTATCATGGTTGTAAAACAATCACCCGTAAATAGAGTCAGTTTCATTATGAAGAATACACAGGTAGCTATCGAAAGAGTCTGACAACTTGTTAGAAGCAAAAATATTTGTTTTTGAATATTTCGTTAGCTATAATATCGTGAAAAAAATTCTGTAAATTTATTTCCTTTTATTGTATAGGCAATTTTTCTTCGCTGTAGAGTACTTGTTTCCATTTCAAACTAAGGAAATGAATCTTGGATGCAATATCTCACGAGCATGTAGAAATAATCCAACTCGTATGACTAAAATGGAATGTAAACTAAAAAACTTAATCATTAAAAATCATTAAAACGTCATTAAAAATGCTAAATATAAAACTGTTAAAAATTCCTAAAAGATATTGAAATTTTTAAAAGAATATTAAAACCTTAATTAATAAACTTTATTTAAATATAATTTTTAAAACACGGAAAGCGTTCACAAAATTTCTAATTTGGAATTCTTGTTCTAATCAAATTAATTTTGCAAGAGGAAAGAATAATGCATTAAATCTTTAAAACGACGGTTCTTCTAAATTCTTTTAAAATTCCACAAATGACATTTTAAATGAAAAATATAACATTTAGGTAATTCAAGACTGACAAAAGAATAATGTTTTGAGCTTCTTAAACTGCTTGAAATATTTTTTAATTGATATCTAAGATGAAACCGTTTTGGTTTCTTCAGCCGAGCTTTTTATAATTTTGTAATATCGCCTTTTAAATTTTTCTAAATGCGAAAAAATTGTATATTGTCAATAGAAATAACCAAATATTGCTCAAAGATATAATTAAATATTGCTCAAAGAAATAATTAAATATTGCCCAAAGAAATTTTTACATATATCAAAGTATTTACTTTATCCAATATATTAATACAGTTAAAAATCTGTTTTATCTAATACAAAATATTATAAAGCAAGGATCACAAAAAGTATTTACTTAAATAAAACTACTTAAAGTGAAAAAAATCATTTTCAATGAACTCTTATGTACTGAAGTGTTTGTTGTGCAAATACGGGCAATTCTTTTAGAAAAAGCATTTGAAACAATGTGATGTATTTATTTTCCACTATAAATGTTCCTTAATAATTTCCTTCCAGGCTACCAATATTGTCTTATACAAAAATTGCAGGTGAACAATTACTTTTATAAGCGGATTTACCATTGTTTCGAATAATTTTGGATTCAAACATCGTCGTCAAACGTACGTCTGCATTTATATCTAAGATACTCAAATTTCGTTCTAAAACTCGAAGATTTAAACATTTTTTTAAGACCTTGTTTTATGAAATTCTGATGTAAAATTTTCAATTCCTTCATCAACTTATGCATGCATTTTCTTCCGTTTTGTAACCATTCTCCCAATTCTTTCATCTTAAAAAAATGCGATATTCTTTCAGATCGTTCTTTTACGGTTTATACTCTAAAATTACATATATCCCTTTCTTGCTGGTGACCTTACTTAATTTTGAGATCCACTATTCATAGCACTATTCAAAATTTATCAATAGATTAATTTAGCTAAATATTATTGCCCTTCTTAAGGCTAAAATAATTGCCAAATAATGGTCAACACACAAAGCTATCGAGTAGAAATTGAGGGATTTTTCGTGAGTAATTTATTATACTTAATGATTTCAACACTCAGGTTTGGGCTAAGACCCAATAGGTGCAGGATAAAAAGGACATCGTCCCCAACCTATACTCGAACTAGGATTGCTCCGTTGAACTTGGAGCTAAAGAAGCTCGATTTTAAGTTCAAATATGGGTATCGAAATTATTAACTACATTAAACTCTCCAATTATTGATTTTCAGGGAACAGATAAAACTCGGCGTTAAAGAGAAAATGACGTTAATTTGAATATATGTAAATCTATGAAGCATTTGCCAAGACGACAAAGTACCGTCGTTTGACGAAAGCAATCATTAAAGAAAGACAATCGCTAAACAAAGACAGTAGTTAAACGAAGACAATGGTTAAACGAAGACACTCATTAAGAAAGACATTATTGAAAGAGATTACAGTACCAATTTTTGCTAAAACACCCCTTGGCGATTGCGTATTAAAAATTCATTTACGTGGTATTTTAGTACCTTTGTTCCCGTCTGGTTTTCTCCTCAAATGACATGTAGCCATACTGTGATTTCCTCTTTTGTTCCTTTAATCTCAAGAAGGACACAGGGTCTTCATAGAAGATCTCGATCTGCCCAGGTTTTATAACAGTTTTTTATCCCTTTCTCCATGGTCTTCTGTGAATCTCTTTTTCTGTTCCGATTTTTATTAATTCCGCTGCCCCTACGATAGAGACTGCTTCTAATTAAAGTTCGCAAGATATAACATATCGTCAATCTCAAATTGCATTGAAGTTGCACTTTGCCATTCATAGTTCTGCACAACCTACATTTAACCTACCTTTCAACTTCTCGAAAAAAAAATATTTTATGCTTATGAAAAATACGACTGAAAGTTTCTGTTAAAATATTAGTTAAAAAAAATGGTAAATATAGTGAGTGGAAGAAATGGAGATATTTATGTAAATTAATGCTAAAAAGAGATTGAGCTCCATTATTTGCCAACCACTTGCGAAATTCCACATAAAGTTTGTATTTTTAATTATACGTCGGACTTTGACGTGTTTTTTTTTTTAAAAAAAGCTCAAATTAATTCGATATCGGAGTATAGTGAATAAGAAAGGCCAATTAATCTGCCAAAGCCATGGGTTTGCACATTGGAGAATTGGAAAAACGCTTTTGAGACGTAAAACCAGTACCTCTGAGTGTGTTTATGGAACAGGAATGAAATACGATTTGGAGATCTATCAAACTTAATATAGTAAACAACTCAACTTCATAAAAATAGCATGCCAGGAACGACCTTGTTGTGTTAATTGCTTTTCCGAAAATAATGATTTATTGCATTTTTGAAAACGAAAAAGGAGTTCAGGGCAGAAGGTTCTCCGGATATGTACTTTGCAAAATCTGAATCATCAAGCAAGTGGAAAAATTTTCCTTTAATTATTACTTATTTGCTAATCATTAATCACACTTAATGCATGTATGAAAACGAACATATCATAAACCTACCTCTTTTTTATGTTATTAGTTAGTTTTTGAAGTGTTTTTGAGAGGGATTTCAAAACTAATATTTGATCTGGATTTAATTAACTGCCACTATTTGGTACATAATACGGTAAGAAGGTTGAACTTCTTGTTTTAAAGCAGGCAGGTAATATGAAGAGGACGAAATGTAAAAATTTACATCCAATCATCCGTTTATGGTTAATTTAGCTGAAGTTGTTATGATGCGGCATAAACTAATTAGCTTTAATATAAAGTTCAGAAACTATTAAACCACTCAAAAAATAACGTTCGTCGGTCAAAAGATGTTTAGAATTTTAAGTTAAACTGAAAGAAAAAGACGAATGAAAATTTTTCTAATCCGTAAATAGATTCTTTAAAACGATAATGTCATATTTCTTAACTAAAACTAATCGCACAGAATGATATTACTTTTTACACCACCACCACCAAACGATACTTTTGCTCTTGAAGCAAACTTTCACGGCATTTAAACCTTATATTTCCGCTATGCTTTTTCTGTTCCACACTATTCTTTTTACCTGTCTATTGTTTTCTTTCCATGAATCATATTTTGATTTCGATTGAAGTCCGTGTTGTAGTTTACGTTTTGTATTTTATTTTAACAAGTAAGATATTATTACCCCTCTAAGATTTAACACAATTAGCAAACGGTCGACGTAACAAGCTACTGGGGAATGTCTTTGCAATTTTTCGTGATGGATTGAGATAACCCAAAAATTTTGGTACCCATACCTGAGCCAAAACTAAAGCTTTTTGTACAAAGAAAAAGAAAGAAACATTCCCTGCCCAAGGTCGAATCAGGGAACTTTCGTATGAACTCGAGTGCTTAAACGTGTACGGCAACCAGGACATAGGAATGATGCTCCTTCTTCTCATCTTTCCCTCTCTCTCTCTCTCTCTCTCAGGCATGGGTGTGAAAGATTATTGGCAATTTTATTTTTAATTTAACATTTGCAAACTTATTTCTTTCACTACTACCTTCTAAATTATTACCTATTATATGCAAAACGCAAGCTCGTTCATGTAAATAGTCTTCATACGATGAAATTTTGGTCATCGTATGTCGAATATTTCCATAAAAGGATTATTTATTTCTGTAACTGACCTTTATTCAGATAATTTGATGTATTTTCATTGCGGTTTGAATTGCGTTTATCATATTCTTTCTAACCGCAACAAAAAATTATAATATTTTTTGTTTACTTTATGCAATATACGTATAATCCCGTATAATTTAAACCATCAGTTATGATCTTTTGTTGCCCTTGTTGTATTAAAATTTAACCAACCATTTTTTTTAAATTCTTAGAATAAAGCATTTTGTAGGGTGGTTAGATTGCTTAACGGATTGTTTCTACATTTAAATTTACTCTAGGCTTGATAATATGAGTTAATTTAACCTTTGGGACAAACGGTGCATTATTTTTATTTTATTTTTAAATAAGGATAACAGAATTAAGGTAAAAGAGCCAGGAAATAAATTTATATGCAAAAAGATTATGGCATTGGTAACATAGCAAATGAAAAATAAAAATGAAAACATTTCCGTTTGCTATTTTACCAGCGTTTAACGTTTTGTATATAAATTAAAGTTTTTTATACGCTCAGTAACCATTAATGACCAATACTGAATTAAATACTAACTTTAGTATTTGTGCTAATTCTTTTCGAGATTTAAATGTTACCTAAATCCTTTTTCAAAATAAAGGTACAAGAAAAAATTTTCATTAACTTTTTTCATGAGCAAAATCAAAAGTTTCATGCACTATCAAAACAAATAAATATGCGTTCACATTTTTTTTGCATATTGTTTTATTTAAAATTACAATTCATATGAAACCTAAGAGACATCCGGGATTGTCAAGAATATTTTTTTTACTAAAGGTAATAAAAATATTGTGACGGACCTTTCTAAAAAAAAGTACTTTATTTTGAAATTGTGACCAGCAAAATCTTAAAAGACATTTGATATTTATGCAGAGTAAAAACTGGATTCAAGAAACATTTTCTAAATAAACTGTTCTATAATCGTTATAAAAAAAGCTGGTTCCGATGGCTTTGCATAATGCATTAGAAAACTTGTAAAGCGCTGAAAAGTGTGACTTTCCCCGTTTGTATCAGATATCCTTTTATACCTTGTTTTTTTCAACTACATGTTCGCGCGTTTGAAAATTTTGAAACACAAACATAATCATAAATCCACGTTAAAATATATAGTTTATGTATATTCGATACATTCTATTTTTCAGCGTTTGGAAACGTCGTGGATTTTTTTAAAATTTAGAGAACATACTTGCATGAGATATTTTCATTCTAAATATAAACTATTTTCTAGTAAATAGCTTTAGGTATTTCTGTGTTTTCAAGTCATTTTTCAACATGAACAAGTATTGAAATATTTGGGTACCTGGTGAGTGCAATTCTCTATCATTTGTCAATCCCTGTACCTGTTTATACAAGATGAATCAAAGTAAACAGGAGGTGTTCAGACCTGTCTGTGGAAAAAAAAACACTGTGAAAATCTCTGTCACATTTCGTTCGTACATTTTCCTGGGTAAAGGAATTAGACTTCTGAAGGGAAAAATATTTCATATTTCGACCGCTATGGAGAAATGATGCACTCCTGCAAGTAATTTAGACATTTATGAACGTATCTAGTATACATCGTCAAGATAAGTGTTAATGTGTAATAACTGTTTTGCTATAACACGTAGAAATGTAGTTAATAACACATGTGGACAACACACATGAATTAACTTTCAAGATGTTTATTGCAATAACATGAAATGGATAAGAAATATCGTTACAAAGCAGATCTGTGTGCACTAATTTTATTATAGTCACGTATGAAATCACACTATCATCATAGATACTGCTCTATATGACTTCCGTCGCCTAGCTCTAGAAATTGCATGCGATGTACAACACACTAGAGGACAGAATGCAGTTCATTGGCATAGAGATGTGCCACATGTTGCAGAATTCTGTCTTTTGAAGCTTACAAGTTCATTGTTCATCATCACGAAATACTGCTTGAATAAATTCCGCACTTTATATAGCTCCGTAGTTATAAATCAAGGAGCGTTAGATCAGGTGACCGGACTTGCCAAGGCGTTGAATGTGATTTTCTAATCACTCTGTCGAAGCTATTCCATCTTATCATATCATGCAACTGTAATAGTTCAAAATTATTTCAGTTAACCTATGTTATTTCAATATTACTTCGTATAAAATTAATCTTTAAATTTTTGAAAAATTGCTGAATTATACATTATATAAAATTTAGTTTACATAACTTCCCGCTGCTTAATTTAACTCCGCAGTTAAAAATACTTATTATGTATAAAATGTATGTACAAGCAAGAAATTCGTATGGAAAAGATTTGATTTTTCTCTCATTCCGCACAAAACGTAACTACAAACGCGTTCGACTCATTCAAGTAATTGTTACTCTGTTTCAATGTGCCCAGACTTCTACACAACTGCTTGTAACGCTTCTACGCAAAGATTCATAACATCAATACTCCCGTAAGACAATAAAATAGAATCTGTGAATTTGATGCTTCAAGTGGCACCGAGAATTCGTACAAAGAAACCCAATTTTCAATTTCCACGTGCCATTTCTCACAGAGAGAAAATTTTCTTTGGAGAATGTTTGAGTCGATACCTTTTTGTGTAAAGCATTCAGATACCAATATCGGACGACTAGTATTCCTTGGACCAGCATTTATTACTATTCACAACTTTTGTATCAATATTTTCAAAGGAAATTGGAATATTTATTTTCTCTCACTGTTATTAGAATAATGACCCTTTCTGCTCCTTGCACCAAGAAAATACAACCAACCAATACTGTGTTTCTCGAGGGATTTCTTTAAAATCTTTCATTTATAATAATTTAATATTTTGAACTTCAACTACAAAGTATGGAAGGATCTATTAGTTGCATAATCGAATTATTTATGACAATCCATGTTACTTTATTAAACTAGTTTTTTATCAAGTTTGTTAAGCCGCAGTCTCTAAAAGTTTGTTTCGTTTTCCGTCTTTTCCTAACTAGTAAAATGAGTAGAATTGTTTGTCCTTTACCCATCTGCTGTGACAGGTAAAAAATGTACTCAACATTAATTGACCTAACAATGACAATTTTTTCGGATTTCTCATTAACTGATAGAATCAACAAAGGTCCTTGCAATAGCCGCTAATGGCTTATCGGCTGCTTTCATGTTTTAAATTGCCATTCATTTTTTCAACATATATTTGGACTTCAATCGTGTAGAATAAATATGGATAATCTGCAAAGGTAAAATATTTTGACAAAACACATGTACTATGGAAAAGCATAATTTCCCCGTGTCCCGGAGGTCTGATTTGTGTGGCATTCTGGTTCAAATGGGGTTTTCATAGGTTCAATTTCTGCCCAGGCCAATGGTATTTTTTGTTTTACATCCTATCATATTTTGTAATGGTGGGTTGTGTAGTTAGCTCTAATTTGAACCTTTATTTGTATTATCCTTTTTCATTATATATATATTACTCTTTTTTATTATTTATATTATTGGTTTTCATGTTTTATATTATCCTTTTAGTTTTGAATTACAGTTTAAACCTCAAATAAATTAAATTACTATTCTCTCTGACTTAGATTTTCGTTTTATCTTCCAACAAGGGGTTTATTTGCTTTTTTAAATTAGTCTATTAGTTAATTTTTAATTATTTAGTATTTTAATAAATTTTGAAATACACTAATAACATCTTTTAATACCAAAATATTCGCTCAGGAACGTCGCGATTTTCAGAACTGCATCGTTTTGTTTCTAATATCTGTCAAGCTTTTGATTTCGAGAATTACAAACTAATAAAAAAAAGAAAAATTTAGGCTTAAAATTTATTGTAAACATTTTATATTTCGAGTTGAATTTCAGAAGCAATTTAGTTTCAATTGGATATTAAATTAATAATAAGAGGCAATATTTTCACGACAGCACATATATCAGTAAAATTAATTATGGCACAGACTAGCGATTTGAACTAGCTTAAGCGCTGATATACGGCTGTATGTTTTATATGAATTTACGCTCTTTGTGTTCTTATGCTTCGTGTTATTTTTCATTTAACTCCTCAGATATACTTCTCTTTTTTTGATGCCATCGGGTATCATGCACTTTTGGGCCATTTTATTCTATTTTGTATGTTATTGGCCTTGATATATGGGGCTTTACAACGGCACTGAAGTAATGCCTTTATCTGCCATGCGGTAAATTTGAATTCGAAGCCAGATTATGTCAGAAATTTTCTTTTCCTCTGTGAGTTGATTTCATTTATCATGTCGTATTTAATAAAATTAAGAAAGACAAATAGCAGAAAGGAAATAATCCCATTCGCTTACGTCTGCAGACGGATATTACAAAATGTGTCTGTGCTCGTTACCTGACGTCAGTGGTTGCAATGGCAACATAGATATCGGATTCCGCAACAGATAAGCTTCCTTGTTTGATATTACATAAATAATTGGGAAGCTGTATGAAGAAATGGGAATCAAATTTTAACCAAATAAAGGGGTAACCGAAATCAATTCGTTTAGTTAATATGGCACCCCCTTCCATCGCCCTGACCTTTCTGCTGAAGGCGGGAGTTTGAAACTTTATATCGCAGGCACGCATCAATGGTTCAGTACTTCATTAGTACGTGTGTCAGATAAAAGTTCCGATGCTCTTTCTAATTAATTAGCAACAGACAGCATCTGAACAGTTATCTGAAGGTCATTGTATCGAAACTAGCATGAAGGATGTCTTGTGCAGCGGTATTTTAATAAACTACAGCAAAAGATTCTGACGCTGGAGGACGCTGAATGAAAATAACATGATGACAGCCGCTCATACGTTTGACCAAAAAATAAAAAATGTTTAATGATGTAATAATGTTGCATTAAATCGCTTTGATTTCAATTTTTTTAAAGCAAAAATAAGAGGGAATAAATATTGTTCTCAAGCGCTTTGCCAATGTTTTAATAAGGTGCCAATCAAGTTCTATCTGCCATATTTTTAAACTTCCTAAACAACTTAATCACATCTTCGAAGTTAACTAAACATATTCTCGTTTTCTGGCTATTACCGCTAAACAGAGATTTATTTGGAGATAGAGCTTGGAGTTATGAAAATAATTTCTCCCACAACGGATTAGCTAAATCAGTGATTCCCAGCCTGTAAGTCGCCGCAATTATTTTTATAAGGAGTTTTATTCCAAATGTTTCCAACATCTTTATACTTCAACATGCCTATATTGCAATGTTCGACTAATGGCTGTTAACTTTATATATTTTTAATATACATTAATAAATAGTATTAATATAATATTTATATTTAATATATTGCAATTTATACTAAATGTGTTTTCGTTGCTCTGTTAAAAATGTCCTTATTGTGCAAATGTGGCAGTGGTGGAAAGAGGGGTAGAGTGGCCAGCTATTTTATTGCTGTAAAAGATAGTGGCGATTTAAAGTAAGTTGGAAAGCACTGAGCTGTAAATATTACACATCTTTCTTCAAACCACACACACTGCTTATCGATTTTTATTCAGGTCCTTTAGCACTTGATATTGACAAATATTTAGCAAACGGTGTAGAACAAAGCATTTATTCATATTTTATATATCTATAACATATGATATGGTAAGGTGTTCATGCGCATATAACTTCATTTATCTTTATTCTGAAATTGCTACTTGCATTAAAAAAACTGAAAAATTCCAATGTCAAATATAGCCTTATGTAATGCACGTTTATATAAACTATTCATTTACTCCTTACAAGATAAATCTATTTATTAATTATCCTTAGTAGACAAATTTATTTATTCTACTTAGTAAACAATTTTATCTATTAATTATCCTTAATAGACAAATTTTGATGAACATAAAATTTAATGCTTCGTTTATATATAAGACGTTTTAACTTTATAAGTTCATAAGAATGCAAATATCTTCAAAATTTTCCCGTGGTATCTTATTAAAGAGGCAAATATCCAAACATTCTATTCCCCTGTCACAACACTTCGCAAACAACTTACAAAAGTTAAAGACCCAGTTCCACCAGAAGATCTCACAGGCGCCATATACCAAATACCATGCAAAGACTGCAACAAACATTACATAGGACAAACAAAAAGAATGATCAAAACAAGAAAAAAAGAACACAAACAAGCACTCGCGAAAGGAGACATAGCCTCACGTCTGGCAGAACACGCTTTACAACACGGACACGAACCCGACTGGGACTCAACAAAAATACTACACCGTCACATCACAAACAAGAATAGTAGACTCTTCTTAGAATCTTGGGAAACTTACAAACTACACGGGAAAGCCATTAATACATCACAACCACTTCCAGAAACTTATAAACAACTCTTACTCTGAAATGTATGAGACATCCCCAAATTAGGTAACCCGCAGTGTGGGTTTCTCATTGGTCCCTATTGGGGTTCTTCCATGATTCTATTGGAGGCCTCCCATTGGTTCTCATTGGGTTTTCCCATTCTGCGGGACTACTCTGATGAAGGGTTTTCCAGAAATTTCAAGTATAAAAAAGAGACAGAAACATAACATCGTCATTACTCCTGATGAAGGACTGCTGCTGATGCGTCCGAAAGCTTGAGTGATCTTTTTCATTGCTATTTTACCAGTGTTTAACCTTTTTATGTAATTTCCTCCCTGGTACCCTGTATTTTATTTCTAATCTTATTTATGGTTGGCAGAAAATCAGGTGACGTGTGTTTAAATCCTATAAAATTCTATAAAATTCCAAACGCCTTATATTTGTGTTCGAAAATAGTCAGAAAAGAGCATCCTTAAAGTTAGCATTCCATATGACAAGGAATGTAAGGATCCTTTCGTACAAATTAAATGTTCGAAAACTATTTGGAAACATTCAAAGCATTCTGTGAATTAGTATCTTCATCAAAGGAGAATTTTCGTTATCGAGCACCAGCCTCCTCTTTCATCTTTTCCTTAACTTCTGTTTCTCTCTCGATTTTTCTTTCAATTTCTTAATTACGTTTCCTCACTTTATCTCCTTACTTTTCCTTTTTTGTTAAAGTTTTCTTCTCTCGTGTACGCTGATAATAGTTAACTGTAAATGCTCGTAAAGGAAAGAATTTAAATTTAATTCTAAGTGTTATGTAATTTCCATAGTGTGTATATATTCGCTCTAATTCAATGCTATAGTTTTACTATTTAGCATATAAAATACTTATGTTTATTATTTTGTAATTTAATAATAACTTAGTAGATATGTTGCTAAACAACGATTTATTTACAATTTAACTGAAATATTTTGTCAAGTATATTTGGTTGATGCAAATTATTAAAACTCATGTTTATTCTTTCTTTTTCAGTAAAATATTTTAGCTTTCCTTTCCCACTGTGTGCAAAATATATGCAGCATTTTGTGTTTATTATAGGAAAAAATAATTGCACTTCTGAGAAGCGTATGTGCTTAGAAATCTTTTCATTGGATTTAACGCAATCTTCTCACTGGTCGAGTGATGATTAACTTTAACAGATGCACGTTATTTGTTTATGAAAATAACACATTCGTTTCGGCACAGATTTGAATGAAGAGTGGGGATTTCTACTATCAATGAAATGAAAAACGTGCTTAATTAAGAAAACTTTCAAACAACAAGTATGCCTAAAGAAAATTAATAATGCAAAATAGAAAATATAAAAATGGCCACCAAATCGCACAATATGTAGAATATAGCATATATTCTCTTGAGATATTGATTACTTAACTACTCACGAATTCCTACATATAAAATATAGCCATCGGTATTTCCGCATCTACATTCATAGTTTTCATTTCTTTTCTTCACATAACGCCATCTGATGAATGGATGTCTAGAACTCTAATTTTATAATGCAGCATTTATATCTAACCATGTTTAGACATATGAGGAGTTTGGAGTCACAGTCGGACAACTACATTTTTCTCTAAATTGAATTATTCATGCTTTTTTATAGGATTTCTCATTCTAATTTCAAATAGAAGGCACTTTAGTTTCAAAAACGGCCAGAACATGAAGAAAATCTCATTCAAAAATGGGCCCACGCTATTGATGAAAATAATAATAAGTTATAGTTTTTGACCGTTGAAAAAATGCAAAATAGGGTTTTCGGTCTTTGATACAAAACACTTCATATATGAAATATTTTCATTATTTATTTTGTATTTTAATTATTTTCTATTTCTACATTTTATCAGTTATTAACACTTTCCTACGACAAAAATATTTCTGAATGTTTTGTAGTCTTACTTAAAACTTCTTTGTAGAATAATAACTTATAATAAATATAAAACTTATAATATATAAAATAATAGCTTAATAATATGAATATAATAATTTACTTATAGTTATTTTGTGTTCAGAAAGGAAGTGGACTATTTTGTGTACATCAATATGTCTGAAAAAGTGAACTAGAATGTTGATATTCCGGATAACCGAATCGATTATCATGTGCTCTTTAGAAATTGTCTGTTTCTAACTTGTGTTTTATTTTCATTACATCTATAGCGTTTGATGTTTTTCTTCTTCGCGCTTCGCAGCATTTCAGGACTGCGTGTAAACTTCAGACTTCTACTCCCTCAACATCAAAGCAAGATATTGATTTGCAAAGATATTGAGATGGGTAGCATTGAATTTTAGGAAAGGCTCTCTCTTTGACGAATCTTTCTGGAAATCAAAGAAAAATTTTGCTATATGAAAATTCATGGTTTCTAAAATGTTTGTTGAATACATCAAACGTTTTATTTTCGAAAGTGCAAATATTTATCCTATTGATGAACAGAGGAAATTGAAAGCGATACATGCCTCTATAAGTTCTTGCAAAAAATAACAGAAGATTATTTTAGTTTCGACGAAATTTAGAATACTTATTAGAGTCTTATCTCCCAATTAAATGCCATAATGTTTATGTTATTAATCTGCATGATACGATAATTAAATTACATAATATTTGCGTGATTATAAGAAGTAAGAACTTTTGAAAAACTGCATAATAATTATGTCACATCCCACTACTTTAACCAAGAAACAAGACATCAAATAGAGTTTATTATTAAAATTACGTGAGCCAAGTCCATGGCCTGCATGATTTTGATCATATAAGAAAAATTAGTTTTTTCTAATGCCATAACTTAATTACCATGTTCATTATTATGGAATGTTTATATGAATAATGAAATAACTGCTATAATAGGTTGAAAACAGAGGATAATTAAAGATTTTGCCACCTGTGAGCTCAGACATATTTTGCAGATTGCAAGCTGACACATTCGCCCACTGAATAGTATATTTTGCCGCCTATACCAAATATGATTAAAGGCACGGCATATATTTTGGGGCTTTTGCCAAATTCTTAATTTAAGGCGCTTAGCGGTTATTTCAAATTCGTCTTTTCGTAAATATTCGCAAATTTAGCGTTTTTTGAGCCTTTTCAAGGCGAAGCCTACGCAATCCCTCCCTTTACCAATGTATAATCACTCTACAATTATATCAATTCAAAATTTATAATTTACTTCACCATAAATCAAATATTTGTCACCGTAAGCATCAGCCTATTTATTTAGCCTATTGGTAAATCCGCCTCTGGTTGGAAAACGAAATGGCCGCCATTCATTTTGCAGAATTTGAAAAAGAAATTTCATTCAAAAGCATTTCTAAAACGGGATCCATCTAAAGTGTTAAATGTTGATATTTGCAAAACCAAATAAAAATTATACTTATGTATTAAACTCGCTCATTAATTAAAATTTTGCTAATGATTTTCTGTAAAAAATATAAAATAAATATAATTAGTGAATTCGGTATTTCACTCTTAATAAATATTTTTACTATAATTATCATTTAAAATTTACCCAGGAATTTCATGAAAAGTATTTTGTAAACTAAATATTTTATTCTTTGGACATAGAATAAGGTAGAAATCAAAATAGGAAAGATTTATCTCATGCTAGCAAAATTCCAGAAATTTAAATTAAAATTTTAGTTTTAAATTGGCGTCTAAATGCATACTTCTTTTCAGTATTAACAAGCAACTTAACCGTGACATCCCTTTAAAAGAAATAACGTATTTAAAATAAAAAAAAAATTTGCATTTCCTTTTTTTTTTTAGAAAAAGTTGTTTTCAATTGCAAAATTTATGTTAGCTGCTATGAGGTACCATTTAGGGCATTAATAAAATCTTAATTAACCTTTGAGTCCCAAAAACTTTGCAAATTGTATTCCTGTTGGCTTCATCTGGTTATTCTTAGCATAAAAATTAATTTATCGGCGATTTACTTGCAAAGACATACTTTTTAATTATTTATTAAGTAAACTTTACTTATTTCAGATTAGAGTGTCAAACACCTCTGTTTGAAAAAACTAGTTTCCCTACTTTATCCATAAACCTCTAGCGTGAAAAGGCGCAGAATTTGCAAAGTTTAAGTATGATGATGAGGCTTTGTATTGGAGCTGGATCACATTGGTCCAGACACTCGGCTAAGGCTCTTGAATCCTGACCAATAAGTCACATATTGAAATTCAACCCAAGGCGACGCTCATTTTTTTTAACTGCCCATTCGGTGCTTGCTGTGTCAGCCACACCAGTGGTAGTTACGATATATCTAACGAAGGAACTATGTCCAGATTTGTGGTTATATGTCAAATTTATAACTCTAATTAGAACCATAAAATGCAGGACTTTGAAAATCTAATCTTATTAACACTCCTATCAAAAAGACCTAAAAATTGCACGATTCTGTTGGAAATAAGATGAAGGCCTGCCGCTTACACCTCCAAAAACTTGGCTGATATTTCGTATTTACTCTTTTATCAGCGTTTCACATTTTATATGCACACGTTTCATTGTTTATAAGCAACCAAATGTGTTTAACCTTTTGCATGCACACGTTTCATTGTTTATCAGCAACCAAATACGTTTAAACTTTTTTAAACTTTTGTATGCACACATTTCATTGTTTATCAGCAACCCTCTTCTATATCTTTGGCCCTAATGGCCTTCACCCATTGCTGCATATTCAAATCAACATATATACTAATACAGTAACTTCATGTCAATATCACTGAAATTTTATATCCGCCAGATTCAAATTTATTTTCCAGACATCTAATATATACAGAATATGGAAAAGTATAATAAATTCATTAGCAATAACCGAAGACAATATATAAGATACATAAATTAGAGATATTAGCTATAATAAATCTTGAAATAATAACTGTTGAGAAAATAAATATAGATTCAGGAAATGGGGATGGAAAGAAAGTCAACTGAAAGCCTGACAAGTTCCCACCGCCATCGAAACGGCAACTCAGCGATAATATTAATATGTTATGTATATAAACAAACAAAGACAGACTTAAAGGGAAAATTTAAGAACAAAATTAATGAGACAACACGGATGCGTTTAAACAATGGCAAACTATGTATGGACCTCAGAGTCGTAGGAAGCGAGTTTCAGAATCTAGAGCCAACAATTTTAATGTCATTGAACAGAAAATTAGCCTTTGCGAGAGGAATATAAAGTCCGAAAAAAAAGAGCCAGTAGGATATCTTTGATCAATGTTATAGAAAGATAAAAAAGGATTCAAATCCAATTTAATAACCTTGAAGATAAAATAAAAGCCCGATACACTTGAAAACTTAAAATCGGGAAGAACACCAAAACGAGCAGTAAAACTCTCGTAAAAACTCTAGTAAACCCTCGTAAACTTGAACGAAAAACCTATTCTGCAAAGTGGTAAGTCGTCGCAAATTTGTGGCCGAGATATTTGTCTACACTAAGAAACATTAATAAACATGAGAGAAGGAAAGAGAATTATATAACTAAAGTAAAAATCTAATTGGAAGGAAATAGGATAAATTAAATATTATAGTCAAGTCTTTACTTTATCCGGCAAATATAATTTACATAATCATTACAGCTTAACGTTTTATTTACAATAATAATTAAAACCTTGATAGAGCCAGAGTATAAAAAGCGTGTCATTAATCAATATTTCTGTAAAGGTAAAGGCAGTTCCTTTGAATAATGAAGAAATTTATCGTTGTAGTTTGTTAAAATTTACTCTTAACTATTCATCGCGAATCAGTTCATAATATAAAATTAACTCCAGATTTGCAGTATGGGTGAGTCAATAAAGATCAGTGCCAGGGTAAAAGAAGCAAACAACATCTGCATAGGCCATATTGTAATCATCTGATATATCCAGGGCAAACAAATCGTTGAGGAAAACGTTAAATAGTAAAGGACTCAATACACTACCTTGTGGAATACGGAGGGAGGTCTCACATGCAGAGGTATATTAAAATTTTTTAAAATTTCCATAAATATTTGGTTTGAAATTGGAGTACACTTTTGTGGCGAAATCAACTTGATTCCACTAGTTTCGCCATCTGAGATAATAAGCTCTGAAGGCGATATTCAAAGTATAATTTAAGCAAAGTGGAAACGTTAATAAAAAGTAATATTGTCAAAGTAATTAAGAATTTCTGTTAATTTTATTGCACTGATATTTTTTAACAAATGCATAAACAAATGTGTTTCTAAAAAAATAGTCTGCTTGTTTAACATGGAAAATTCAAACATCTGAATTGCTATTTTTCAATTTATTCTTCGCGTGTCAAACACATAAATATATATTTAAAGCTGTATTTCTATAAGGTCCATGGACATGCGCTAAGAAACTAAATTGTTAAAATTTTATTCTTAAATATATGTATTTATTTAAAACACTGGGTCTCTAAATTCGTGTGCCAGGATCAAAGAAAAAATATGCGATCTATGGTCACTTTTATTCTTTTAATATAAATATTTTTATAAGTAATAAAAAATTTTATTGCATATTGAATCTATATCATAAGCATCCAGAATTTTGAAAATGTTTTCGCAGTGTGACTTTTTACTATCTTTCCATTATCTATCATTTTAGGACAGAGTGTAGTATTATTAAAAGATTATGATTACAAAAAAAACGATGTAATCGTAATTAAAGCGAAAAGTTAGTTTTAAACAATTAGTCACTTTCATAAATTTTATACAAATAAAGCAAAGTTCAAATTTTATACAATTTATATTTTATTACAAATTGTACTCCAATTCTAAGCATATATGCAGCTCAGATAAGGTTAAACGTATATATTCACTTTGTTTTTCAGATATAGATTAAAATACCACTCTAATAATTTTTTGTCTTGAGCACAGATTTATTTTAATTTTCCCCAGAAATTATTTCTTTTTTAAATTTAATATCTTCTAATTTTTTCAAGTTAGAAAAAACGTGGCAGCATACGCAAGTTGACTCGATTATTTATTGCTAAGACTCTGTGAAGCAAATTTAGACTGAAAATGACCCTTGATATTAATTTTATAAGTTGCGAAACAAGCAGAATTTAAGAAGCTCTGCTGCGACACTCAGAGAAATACTTTGTTTCTGTTGCTATCCTCAACGGTGCGAAAAATAAGATATAAAATATTAAAAAAAGCTTTCAAAGCAACAATTTTTTTTATATAAACCGATGATGTGGCAACAATAGATGTTAAATTACTCGTAAAAAGAGAAAGATTTTTTGGCGCCTAGTGGGACCAGAACCCACAAACTTCTAATTGCCAATCAGGTGCTCTTCCTATTACAGGGGTAACCATTCTCTCCCTTATGATATATGGCTTTCCATGGACACGTTCGCTATTGGTGTAGCAGCGCTATGACTAATTACCAGAGCGACAAGTCAAAGAAGCAAGGATGTCCAATACGTGTACAGTATACATATACGATATATATAAGCAGTTTTCCTCGCCCATTCTTGGCGGAAACAGGCTTTGGGACGGGCAGAGCGCCATGTTCCCAAGCCTCTTTTTACATCACTTCTTAATGTGCCATGTCTAGAAACTTCCTGACAATGTGACACGTGTTTAGGATTGTGGCTTTTTGTATTTCAATGTAGGTGTTTGGGTCAATGTTGAGTATCTCCAAATTCGTCGCAAGCGTTTTTGGTACTATCCCTGTTGCTGAGATGACTAACGGGATGATGAGGATCTTTTCCATACCCCATATATCTCGTACTTCATGTCTGAGATCTTGGTACTTGGTGATTTTCGTTGTGTAGGTTGTCTGTATGTTATTGGTGTTGGGTACTGCTATGTCGATTAAGTACGTGGTCTTATTCGATTTATCGACGAGGGTTATGTCAGGACGGTTATGTGGGACTGTCTTGTCTGTTATGATTGCTCTATCCCAGTAAAGCTTGTGTGTTTCGTTCTCATGCACGGTCTCTGGCTCATATTTGTAGTACGGGCATTTTTCTGTCAGAAAGCCAGCATTCGCTGCCAATTTCTGGTGGACTATTTTCGCTACTTGATCGTGTCTATGTTTGTAGTCTGACTGCGCAAGGATCTTGCATCCTGCCATCACGTGTTGGATTGTCTCCGATGCCGCATGACAGTGTCTGCATTTGTCGCTTTCTATGTCTTTTCTCTGGATGAATTTCTGATTGTTCCTTGTTGCGATCACTTGGTCTTGGATGGCTAGCATGAATCCTTCTGTCTCTGGCTGGAGAGTGCCTTTGGCCAGCCAAGAATTTGATGCCTTTTTGTCAACGTGTGGTTGTTGCAGGTCATTGTAGTGCCTGCCATGTAATGGTTTTCCGGCCCAAGTTCTCAGTTTCTGTTCGTTGGCTGTTTCCAGGACACGCTCTTCGGTACTACACAGGTTTAGTGGCGTGTAATTTGCATCTGCTTGTATTATGGCTTGGATGAGTGGCGATCGGGGACTCTTCAACTGGAAGTATTGCCTCATGCTCTGGATCTGCTTGTCATGTAAGTCTTTGAGGTCCGCTTGTCCGCGTCCTCCTTCTTCCCGGGGTAGTGTTTGCCGTTCAATTGCCGTTGCAGGGTGTAGTTGTCCGGCTCTTCTCTGGATGGTTCTCATTTTCCGCTGGAGTTGTTCTAGTTCAGTGTTGGACCATTTGATGATCCCGAAGGAGTAGGTGAGCACTGGTACCGCATATGCGTTAATGGCTTGCGTGGTGTTCTTCCCGCTCAGTTTCGTCTTCACAATGCTTCTAAGTCTTTCTTGGAATGCTTGCGTGAGCTGGACCTTGACTTTCTTGTGCTCCTGC
>QLNU02014176.1:84853764-84880503 GCA_006491805.2 Dysdera silvatica
GCGACAGGCCCAACGTATCCTTGTAAGTACATGTATAGTTTATTACATTTTTATATATTTGAATATTTCTTGTTAACAGCAATGATCTGTAGGGTGATGTCGGGAATAGAACGCCTTTGAGCCGTTTGACAGTGTTTTTCGGGGTTTTAGTCGAACGGTTTATTGGCGTTTCAGAAACACTGTCTTGAAGATCTTATATATTGTGTCCGGCATGCGTGTATAACTGTTCCCTTGAAAAAGATTGTACATGCATGCCTAGGTTCAATATATTGTCATATAATTTCAATCTTCACTCTCGTCACTAGCCCGTTATTATTAATCGTAAAATTGTCTATTCATTTATACTTTCACTACACAGGAATGTATATTTTGTAATTGTGGTATGATGTACATACATTTACACCTATATATACATTTACACCTATATTGTATATACACATTTTAGTGCATAGGCCTTTATTATTTTATATAGTATGCAGATGTGGCTGTGTGAATATTGGTATTGCTCATATATTTGCACCTACTTATTAATAATTTTCATTTACTTGCTTGATTTTCTACATTTTGATTTATATTTACATTATCTACTATTTCCTATTTATATATTTTTATCATATTGATTGCTGCTGCTTCATGCGCGCTCTTCATTGATAAACTTGTTTGTATTTTTATTTTATTGTTTACTATTGTTTTTTATTTGCTTTCATTTCTCACCAATCTATTTGCTTGATTTTCTACATTTTCATTTATATTTACATTATCTACTATTTTCCCATTTATATATATATATAACACAATTGATGTGAAAATATCTATTGTTGCCATATCATTCGCTAATATGAAGAAATAGATTGTTACTTTAACAATATTTAAATCTAATTCGTCATATCAGGCATTCTTGCTTCTTTAACTTGTCGCTTTGGCAACGGTAGTCACAGTACTGCCACACCAATAGCGAACTTGTCCATGCAAAGTTATATATATATACTCGTAAGGGAGAGAGTGGTTGCGCCTGTAGCTTAGTAGGTAGAGCACCTGACCGGCAATCAGGAGGTCGTGGGTTCGGGTCCCACCAGGCGCCGGAAAATCATTCTTTTCTTTACGAGTAATTTAACATCTATAAAAAAATCTTAACAACTAAATGCTCATTGGTTGTTGGTTCTCTACGCCACAAGGTGTTCAGATCCCTCTGTAAACCAAGGCCCTGTGCAAAATGACCCTTGATTCTCTTGTGCCATAAAATACACAACAAACGAAGAATATACAATTGAACTGATAGGTAAAATTTCTTTAGCATTAAACTTCTATCGAAATCAGTTTAGAACCTAGGGTTCGAACCTCTTTCCAACTTTAAGTGAACATATTATTTAATAAAAATTAACGCAAAATATGAGTGAAAACCGCGAAAATACCACTACGTTTTATGTGTGGTAAAGCATTAATATAAAATTATACACAATTGTCTAAACACGTGTGAAATTTGTAGCAAATTTTATCCTAAATATATTTCTAACTGTTAGCATTTTGTGCAAGGGTAAAATAATTTCGATGCCGAGGAATGTTACACAAGTGGGAAAATTTAATCTATCAAACTCACGAGTTCACGATATCAGTGGATTTAAAAAACTTGGTATAAAAAAACCAATTCGAGCAAGTTCATATCTCTGACAGGACTTTCAGTGTTAATCTATCAAATTTAATATCGCAAGCAACTCAATTTCATAAAAATAACGCGCTAGAAAACGTCCTTTTCTGCTAATTACATTTTCAAATAGAAGTTCTTGTGGAATTTTTCAAAATGAAAAAGAGAATTCAAAACTGGGGATTTGCAAGTTTTGTATTTCACGAAATACAAATATGATAAGAATGTAAAATTTTACGTTCACGCAAAATTTATTTATTGATCATCAATTGCGCTCACTGCTTGTGAAAAAAGTCACAAAATCTCGCCCCGGAGGCTTTGTATGTTGACCAGTATTTGGAAATTACGTTAGCCCTGAAAAGAATAATAATAGCTTACAACCTTATATGCGGAGAAAAAGAGAGAGTTGTTCTTGTCCTCGTTGGCCTAGTTGTTAAGGCACCCCGGACTCAACAAAGAGACCCTAATTCGACTCTAGGACGGGGACGGCTCCTCTTTTTCTCCTATACTAAACAAAGCTCCAGATTGAGCTCAAACGTGTGCCAAAATTATTTATCATAATAAAATTCCTCAAGATAAAAATCACAAATCTCGCCCAGGAGGCTTTGTGTGTGTTGACCAATATTTGGATAGTAATATCTAACAACTTTGTAATTCAGACTACCTTTTAAACTTTTAAAAATCTGGTGAAAAATGTTAATTAAAGGATTGAACTGGATATACTTTCGTTACGGCTAATTATAATTTTTTTTACTAAATTTGTCCATACAAAACCGTACAGAATTATCTTTCTATTTTTCCCGTCCCACAAAACTATGTGTCTAAATGTAAAATTTCATGCGTTATTTAGAAACTGCTAGCTGATATATTTTTGAACTTTTCTTTGAATTTAAAAATAACTAAATTGTTGATACACGCAAGTCATTAATTGGTGCATCTAACATGTTCTAACATCAACACTAATGCACCTAACATTTAGTTGACTTGTAGTCCATAAAGTTTTGTCTTTTTGTTTTAACAAAGAAAATTGAAAATTAATTAATTAGTTTTATTAGTTTTAGTTTAAATTAGTTTTATTTTTAAATCTATAATTTTTCCGTTTGCATAAACAACTTCAAGAGAAATGTTAATATTTGAGGACTAAACAATTAAATGTTACTTAATTTTTATTATAAATTCTGTAGGTATCGGATTTTAAGAGATTTATTTTTTGATTATTTTAAACCGTAGTGTTTAATAGAGTTATTTATTTCAGTAGACAATGGACGAATTTTGTGTAAGAGTCAAATAGGTTTATATATATTTCATTTATATATTATTATATTAATAGCGATTCGATAAAATAGAGAGAGAAATTCTACATAATCTCACGAAAAGTTTGTGTCCCCGTAAGTAGATATATCGGAAAACAACAAATCCTTCGTTACCGGTTACCTTGAGTCTACAACCATCCCCAAATTATGTCCCACGCTAATCAAATTAGGTTTAAAATACGTTTCTTTATATGAACCAGATAATAACTACAAACTTCTTACAATAACAAACGACTCATTCCTGTTGTTAACGCTTCTTTGACTATTCTATTGAATTTTTTCAAACGTTTTTAAGATGTTATTTATTATTTTATGACAAAATAAACTTCTACTCATTTTATATAATGCATTATCTTATGCACTCCAACGTTTAGATTGAACATGTAACCACGAAAGCAAACAATCGAGCTAGCCTAAGACTACATGCTATCCTTAAAATAAAGATTACGATAACCTATTATCGATTCTGTTAACCAGGCTCCTCAATTAATTGACGTAATCGATGATATGCTGTAAATTGATACTCCACAGGTTGAGATAAAACGCTGAATACATATACAATAATATAATACAAAGCATCTTTATTTGCACAAAATAATTTCGGATTAGCGAAGGAGATTACATATTAATTAAAAATTGCAGCGCTAATCACCTGACAGGGTTACGTTTGAGTCGTAGGAGTCTAGTTGCAGAACTCTGTCGAAATCGTGAGAAGAGATTTTTTTTTTTTTGTGTGGGGGGGACGAACAGGTCATTGGCGGACTTCTATTGGTTTAAAAATTGCTGAGCAACTGTGACGTACCGAGTCTTACCCCGTAGTGCTGAAAGGCAATAAAACTTAATTGGCAAGATGCCGACGAGGCGTGGGAAAGAAGAGGTTTTAGCGTGAGATGTTTCTAACATATAAACACTGCTTTAAACGGAATTATATATAAGAAAATTACCTTTTTAAATTATAATAAATTTACGTTATGCTCAGTTGATTTTGTGGCTAATTAATATAAGTTAGCCGCAAGCCTAATGTATGATCGTTTTGTACTCAGCATTCATATAATTTCTTGTACTTTATATAATTTAAATATTCGTGTCATATGTATGCATTATATGCATATAAAAGTATCACTGTTTTTTTATATTAAACTGAAATTCGTTAAATATTCGTTCATACACGTAAGCTTCACTAAATGGAATTTTAACCTTCCTAAACATATTTACTGATCCTGATTAAAATACGTTTTTTTTGTTTTTTTTTTGTGCCAAATGATAATGCAAAAAGCTTAGTTTTTGTTACTTTTAATTGGTGCGCGAAAACGAAGTTATTCACTAGTTTCCAAAGCTAATCAATCTTTACGTTCTCCCTTATGTAGAATAATGGTGCTTACAAATTTACAATTTTGTAAGACTCACTGTCATTACAAGTACGAAAAACACCTCTTTTCAAAATGCTTGTCAGCAGAAAACTTGTCGCTCTCTCTCGAAGAAAGTAGCTTATTTCGAAACAGCTTTGAGTAAAATGTTAAAATGGCTTCGAATTTTATGCAGAGCAAGAAAATGCGATTTAAAATCCTTTTAAAATAAATACGACAACAAAGCATTAATAAAGGTTTTAAGAACTTTTCATAACATATTAGAATAACATGTATAGTGTAAACAGAGTTGATATTATCTTTTTTTCCACATATAATAGATATGAAGTTAGTTTATTATTTACTGTTTTCAGCTAACCATTCCCTAGTTTAAAATTTTCAAACATGAATATTATCAGACATTTGTGCCAGAAGCTAGATATACCATTTGCCTTTGGACCATGCTATATTTCTATCGGAACGAGTTTTACTATTTTTTGTATAATTGAAAATAGTAATATGGTAAAAGTTATTCATTCTGTTCATAGCGCGTTCGCTCAAATTTCCTTACTCTTTAACTCGCTTTTGTTTCTTTATAACACACTTTAACACGCATGTTTAATGCATTCCCCACAGTTCTTATCAGTTACAATAAAACTCATTATATCAGTTATGATACAACTCATGATATCAGTTATGATACAACTCATGATATCAGTTATGACGCAACAATTCATGATATCAGTTATGATACAACAAATCGTCATAATCAGGTATTATACAACTCATGACATCAGTTATGATACAATAACTCATGATATTAGTTATGATAACTCATAGTATCATTTATGATACAACAACTCACTTTATCGGTCGTGATAAAATAATTCTTTCCTTATCACTTACTTATAACGATTCGAAGAAAAAAAATTAACTTTCGGAAACCTTGTGGGGTAGGATCGATCCCACGTCTGTACTTTGCCGGTGAAATGTTCTAACTAAGCTACAGTTGACCTATTATTCTTTTTCCTGCGAGCGTATTCAATCTATTCATTGTGAACCAGTTATTCTCGAAAAATGGGCTGAGCTATGGCGGCAATTTAAACATCGGCCGCGACCAAGTTTTTTTTGGGGGGGATTAAGCACTAGTCGAGCAACAGGATTTGGTGAAAACAGTAAGAATATTAAAAGGGTGAAAAGCTTAAATACTCTCTCAAAAAGAGGAACAACAAATCAGCTATAACTTAGTTGGTTAGAGAACTTCTCCCGAAAAGAAGAGGCGTGTAATCTTGCCCTACCAGGTTTCCGAAATTTCCTATTCATTCTTCGGATCGTTGTACAATATTTTCCATGTATTCATAGTTAGGTAGAAAAAAGCCATCGTTCCCGCCCAATATCACGACTGGCTCTTTTCCCGAGGCCGGAGGATGTTCGGATGGGATATTTCATTCGGGTTTTTTTTCTGTATTTTTAAAAGCGTTTGGTCCTGGTTTTCGAATCGGCTTCTGAGCATCAGGGTGTGCTCCGTTCATGGTTTAAATTTCTGAATCTTATTCTCATAATTCATTAATCGGAAAGTATGTTCGAAGTTTATGTCCTTCAAGAAATCAAATTTATCATTTGTTGTAAATGCATCGTGTTTGTGAAATCAAGCATCTCCGCAATGGGTGTCGACTCATGGTGTAAAATCGAATGTTGTAAGTCTATTTTGTTAATTCAAAGTATTAATATATTAATTCAATGTAATTATTAATTCAATGTAATTATTAATTCAAAGTATTAATATATTAATTCAATGTATTAATTCAATTCTATTTTATAACCTCAATGGTTATTTATATTCGAAGACTGTGTACTTCAACAAACAACCACAACAACAACAACAAACAATTTTTATTTATTTGTCACAATGGTTGTAGCAACTTTCCATTTCACTTAGAAAATACATATGTACTGCAATTAAAAAAAAAATAATAATAACCACAATCCATCGTGACGAGTCTCCAGTAAAAATCATACGATTTAACAGGCTGAGGACCCTAACAATGTAATGGCGCAAAATCACCTCTTAGCAAATAATCTAATATTTTTTTTTCTAAATAGATTAATATTATTTATGTCGTTAAGAGTGTTTGGTATTTTATTCCAACTCCTTAAGCCCGAATATTCAATGTCCTTGTTATAAAATTCCGTTCTGATTTTTGGTAGTCTATATTGACCTTTTCTCTGGAAGCTCGATTGTTTCCATAATCTATTAATTCAATATTCTCTATATATTTATTTTCTTTTATTCTTTTGAACATTATTTTTAATATACTATAATCATATATCTTATCTATTGGTAGAATACCATATTTGCTAAACAATATAATTTGATTTAAACTTTTAGTTTTTTCAATTATTTTTATAAATTTAATCTGTAGCGATTTAATTACTCTGGTATTTTTCTTATTTAGATTTTCCCAAATGCTATTACAATAGGTCAAGTGACTGTATATAAATGGATAATATAAACCCAGTAATATATCTCATCCATATATTCAGTAAATCAAATTCAGCATTCTTTATGAATGCATCAGTGTTGTGAATCTTATTCGAGAAAATTAAATCTCATTTTTCGTTACAAGTGCTATGTCAAATGTGTTAATGTGTTGTGTGTGTGTGTGTTGTTTTTTTTCTCCATTGGATTATCTATTCTGGTTGATATCCGTTCTTCACCTTATGTATAGATTAAAAAACCACCAAATTCTAGGTATGTACAATTAAATAAAATTTATACAGTCCGTTTTAAAAAAAAGCGAACCACCTAAAATCTCATTAAGCGCCTGCAGTAATGGACCTGGTCCACTGCTCTACAGTGGCGTACTTGTAAGGCATCCGTCCATCGTGCCATTAACCGGGTATCGACTCCCAACGTTGCAAAAAAAAAAGAATGCTTATTGCTAACTGCTTCATACGGTAGCTTTTTATACCGTGCTTTGCACCATGGGATAATGGACATGGTCCATTGTTCTGCGGTGGCGTAGTTGTAAGGCAATCGTCTATAACACCATTAACCCGGTGTCGACTCCCAACGTTGGCCAAAAAAAAAAATTGGCTAGATACTTTGTTCCGTAACTTTACATACCATACTTTGCACCGTAGGGTTTGGACCGGGTCCACTGCTCTACAGTAACGTAGTTGTTGTGCAGTTAAGTGATAGCAAATAGACATAGGATTAGAAAACTATAATTAGAACAAAAAGCAAACCAATTATCACGGGCGCCGTTAACGGGGCCCGTCCCCACAATGTTGTCATTAAGGTTCCATATCACCAATTCATTTTTAAACAAAATGCCTTTTAAAGGTATATTGTCCCCCCCCCCCCAATATTTTCATGCTGTCGGCGCCGATGCCAATTAGAAAAGGAACCTAAAGCTAAAAGAATACAAAGTATAGCACGACAGCTCTCGCGGAATTACCTTGAAATATATATCATTCAGCGCCTGAGCATTGAACGTAGATGGCGCATGTAAGACTGATTGTTCCATTATAACAAAGGGTGATATCGAGACAGTGTAATACAGATATATTTAATAATCCAACAGTTGTAAGGCATTCGTCTGCCGTGCCATTAACCCGGTATCGACTTACAACGTTGTCAAAAAAACAAACGCTTATTGGCTAACTGCTTCATACCGTAGCTTTTTATACCGTAATGTGCACCGTAGAGTAATGGACCTGATTCACTTTCCCACGACGGCATAGTTGTAGGGCGTTCTTCTATTGTTCCATTAATCCGGTATCAACTCCCAATGGTGTAGTGGAACGTATGACATATTTCTGCCCACTATAGCCCGGGTTTTTTTGCTTTTGGAAAAATGGTTTGGATTCCCCACCAGTTATAGAGTGCATGACCTTTACGATTCTTGCGCCATAAAAACATGAACAAAGGTCACAAAAAGTATTTATTTCTATTGAATAAGACACACACCTGCGAAGCTCTTGATGTGTTTGATACGGATATTGCCCGTTTGGAACAAAAACAAGTTTCATGTCCGCTCTTACGCAGGGTCGGATTTAGGGTACAAAGTACTCTGGGAACAACGAGTTTTGGCGCCCCCTCCATTGGCATACCTAGGGGAGGCTAACCCCCCTCCTAGCAAATTTCTGCTAATCATTGAGGTAAAAGGTTTAGAGCCGCCAAGAAAATGGGTTAGTTCCCTTATAAAAACAAGTATAATAAAAAAATTTTTTTTTAAAGTCAATTCCTTCAATGCGCTGCTCAAATAAAAGGGAAGAAAGGGAAAAATTGCGAAAAGCAATTTTGGCGACATTTGGCGGCAAGCATTAATCGCCAAATACACCAAAGGAAAGCAAAAAAAAAATCATTTAAATTTAATTAATGAATTAATATTTGAAAAAACTGTATTAACATCAAGTGTCATCCACTACAAGTTTAAAAAAATTTATTTGAACTTGATTGGATGGATAGAAAGTATTTTATTAACGATTGAAAATTTGAACAAGATATAATATATATAGGGAGAGTGTGAGCTAATAGAAGGAATTGAAAAATAGACCCCTAAACTTCGAAGCTAGTTACGCCCATAACCTCCCCCCCGCCGTACCAGTAAAAACAAATAAAATTCTCTCTTTCCGCCCTCTCAAATGCAACAAAAAATCATGGAGGACATCGAAGGGACGACATTTATGATTACCATATGTGCATTATTATAAGATATAATAATGATATTTTTATAAATAAATTTAGTTTATTTGACGAGGACTTTTTTCGATGCTTAACGGGGCCATAGCGGTTAGACTGACTTTTTTCCAAAATTTCAAATGACCAAACGTGTGAAGAGACGCTTTCACGGGCAATGCGAATCAACGCAATTTTAGGGTAAATAGATTGTAATTAAAAAAATGGCGAAGTTCGCCCGCTTTTTGCATTCCTACAAATTTGGGGTCCCCATCCATTTGGTATTTTTCTATGAATAAATTAATTTTATTTGCTGGCGACGGTTTGGATGGGGGGTTTTTTTATACAGGAGGGTGGAAGGGCGGATGCAAAACAAAATTTCAGGGTGGGAGCAAAGCTTGAAAATCCACTTGTAAGTTTAGTTTTATATTTTTGACTTGAAAATAATAATTTTTAATGTAAATTTATTATTCTCAGGGGGTGCACCCCTCCTTTCTGGATCCGACCTTGGAGGCGGAGGTAATTTCACGCATTTTGTAGAATTTGAGATTTAGAAAAAAATGCGGGGTCGCCTTCTCAGGAAGCTGATCGACAGAATTCTACGGTAAATAAATTGCAATTTAAAAAAAAAAAATCTTCACCCTTTTGCGCCCCATGAAATTTGGCGCCCTGGGCAAGTGCCCAACGTGCCTATTTATAAATCCGGTACTGCTTTTACGTCTTCACTTTAGGGCAAGCAAAGTCTAAAAGCCGCAATTCCATGTTATGATTGCTTATAAAGAGTCGTTCTCCGGGCATCAAAGCAATACCTCGTGGTCACCTGGTACGCATTGGTCATGCACTGACCAAGCGGTGAAGAGTCTGCAAGCTTTTGTATTTCAAATTTATTTGTAATTAAATCGGATGTCTTCAAATTTCTGAATTTTAAATTAATAGGGATATCTCATTAGCTGATTATATGTTTATACCTGTTTTCTTCATGTAACTTTTCTTTGCTATAGAGGTATTCTATTAGGAGGGATTTTTCTGCATGCGTCATGCACTAAACTCCGTCTGAACGAACATCTTTCATATCTTGTAACCCCGTTTAAGGGATTATATACAAATTCCCTCACAAATATACCCCTCTTTTCTGACCACCTCACTTTTAAGGGCAAATCTTTCCATTCGCTGAATGTCCACTGATAAAATGTTTTATTTTATAATTATTTAGTTAAAAATTTATTAAAAATAACAATGAAATAACTTTGCGGAAAACATTCGTCCATTTATAAGCAGTTTTTTATTAAAACCAAAATACTTTGCTCTTAAATTATAACAAATTGTAACACAAATGATTTATGTACATTGCATAAGCTTGTAGAATACGCATTGTTATTCAAGATGTATAAAATGCGTCAATAAAATGTTTATAGCCCTTACAATGGATGTTCTTGTAATGCTTCAACTTCGGAACAACTGCTTTTAAATCAAACTTTCCGGGAAAACGACTTTAACACCAATACTTCAATAAAATAGGAGCTTTACCTTTGATGCTTCAAATACCTTGAAAAGCTTATCTAAGAAAAACCAATTTTCAATTTCATCATTCCATTTCTCACAGACATAGCCATTTTTAGCTGAAAGGAGCTCGAATGAATATGTTTGCCTAAAGAAAAGGGTTCGGATAGCCAGCGAAGAAAAACGTCGGTGCTTTCATACATCATTTCTCTCTATTTACTACATCTTGTGCTAAAATTATTGAAAATGATTGGACCCTTATGTCTGGTCGACGTTTTATTCAAAATGCCTCAATGACAATGTAAAAATAAATTTTTATTTCATATTAAATAGCTAAAGATCAAACTCTCATTGTCATGTGTCATAGTATATCAGTAAGCAAAATATCAGAAAAAAGCCAACGTTTGCGATGGAATTGTAGTCTATTACAAAGGATATTATTTTAAAAAAATATTAATTTATTAAACAGAATATTTAATAATATTGTGATTTAATGTACATCTATATAATTGGATGACAAAATAACTTTTAAACTATATTTGTATGTGAAGAAAATGATATAAACGTAAGTAAGGTTGCATGATATTATTACCCTTCACAGGGATAAATTATCCCTGCGGAGGGTAATAATACCTTACATCTTTACATACGGAGAAAGAGAGCGTTGTTTCCTGTCCTCATTCGTCTAGCGGTCCAAGACACTCCGGGCTAAACGGAGGGACCCTGGTTCGAATCCAGGATAGGGACGACATCTCATTTTCTCCAAAAATAAAGAAGATCGGGTTTGAGCTAAATATACTTGGGTGGCAAAAATATTGTACAGCAAGTAAGGTTGTTAAAACGGTTTTTATTTCAACGTACGTTTCTGACGGACTTGGCCGTCTTTCGTCAGCAATATAAAGTGAGAAAATGAATATTAGAAAACTGGAGATGTTGTTATTGTGTGACTATTGTGCTGCAATTATAGATGAAATTTAATGTGAAAAGTTTATGAGACACTTCAAATGTTGATTGAAAGTAGAAGTAGATTTTGGTTCATTGACTATGATACAAAAATTCGTATTTTTATGGAACGCTTCCAAAAAAATCTAATTTATATGTTGATCTTAGTTGACAGATAATTGTTTAGGCGTGGACAAGTCTAACGCAGGACATGAGGCGTCTGTTACACACCATGCCCGACCATGCTGCTGCTTGCATCGCAGCACAAAGTGGGGTGACCAACTACTGAGGATGACCGGACTGTTTATCACAGCTCCCTCTGTGACTGTTCTACTCCTATCCTTTTGTGATCATATATATATCATTCACTTGTATCCTTCCATCCAGGTCAATCCTATGCTTCCTTCTTGGTGCAAGACTTCCATTGTCTGTAAGTGTATATTCACATATAATCTTCAGTTAATCTTACAGACATTCAGCTTGGCTATAAATATGGCTATTTGTGAACGTTCATCCACGGGGGGGCCATAATTTAACGTGAGGTATTTAGAACTAGATAACGAAAAATCCATTGGAACAAACCGAACCAAATTTTGTATGTATGCTTCTAAGACCAAGGAATTTTGATTTCTAAAAAGTAATAATAAATAAAATAAAAAAATCAAATTTTTTTCCACCACATAGAAACTTGGCGCTGAAATTGCGCAACTGTCCATATTTCTACTCAAAAGTGCCAATGAGATGCCAAGATCGCCAATTAGTGAATATTAGAGAAGGCTGAAATGTGCTTCACATTTGTTTGCTAAAATTGATGCGCCATGTTGACTCAACGCGATCGTGCTTTGCTGGTAAAATCCTGTTATCAAAAAGTGGTAATACTAATTCCACACACTTCAAAAAATTTTGAAATTTTGTTTATCTTCAAATAAAATCCCATGGTTATAGAAATATATACGCCAAATTTAGTTCAGTTTGTCCCAATAAACTTTTCGCTGTCCGCTCTAATCACCTCACGATAAATTATAGCTAACCTATATATTAAATTTATCGAGACTTTTAAAAAAATGGGAGTAAAACGTTCTTCATAAATAGCACTTTAAAATGCTTTGGCAGTTATGCTGTTCTCTGCATTGCAAAAAATTTTCTCTTCCCTTAAAATCCCTGACCTTTTTTCTCTCTTTCTCTTTTAGTTTCCTATGTTTTTAATTTTTCATTCGTTTTTTAATTATGTATCTTTTTTCTTCTCGTTCTTATTATTTTATTCAATTTTCGCAGACATGTAACTGCTTGTTATAAAAATATTACAATGGATACGATTCGAGAATATTTTTAGTGCAATATAATTTACCACATCACAATGTATTAAATATATAGCAAATTACCCGTATATTGCATATACATATTGGATGGGTCACCGGTTTGATCATGATCAGGACTTTGCCTCTTTTTCGCCTATATATAAAACTCTAGACTGAGATTAAGCATTGGTGGCAGAAATAATTTTCCATAAAATTTCCCACGAAAATTACAAAAGTCGCGTCATGGTGGCATTTTGTGTTGACCATTTAGAAATTGTGCTGACCCTGTGAAGGGTAATAATAGCTCACATAAAAATATTACTATATCGTACTATCAATGTCAAAATGTCCATCAAATGTCAAATGAATGCAGACGAAACTTATCTAAAGTGACTCGTGGTGCTTCAGAACCTATTTTTGTAGTTGATAGTCCCTAATGTCCCCTTTTCCTCCTGCCGCTATCACAAAGCGTTTTGATATAATAATTATTGATAAATTACTTTATCATATAATTGCTATCTGTCGCCCCCTGGGATAATGACAATATACATTTTATTTATTTATTTTCATTTCTATGTCGAATCTCTTACCATTGGCGTACGCAGGGGGTGTTGATAGGGGTTGTAACCCCCATTACGATGAAATTTCGTATAAATACATATGATGTGTAAAGCTTTAGCTCTGTAACCCACCCCCATTGAGCCTGTAACCCTTCCCTTCCCTTACGAACTTTCTGCATACACCTATGTTCCTTCCCATTAGAAAAAAGATTGCTATCGAGAGCAAATGTTGTGGTTGATATTTCTCTTCTTATTCAACCTAGACACTACTTATGGTGTCCGAGCTGTGAATTTATTGACACCTTGTCATGCGCAGATAAACTTTGCTTTTTCATGCATTTGAGCTTTGGGTCTACGGCTCTTGAATATTTTACCGTCTGAACTTAAATCCTGTAATTCTTTTATGCGTTTTTAAAAAAATTCTTCGCATTTTTTTTACAGATATATAATCATGCTGTGTTGGACTTACACTTGCCGCCCTGGTAATGCCCTCCTATCGTCTATCTGGACAGCATGAACTTTGTCAGACTTTTTAATTTTTTCTCAATTCTGCCATATCAAGGCGTCAAAACACTTTTTTGTCAAAATACTTAATGTTTATACATCTGAGTAGATAAATATGAGCAGATGTATAAATACTTAATGTTTATACATCTGCTCATATTTATCTACTCAGTATAGCCTATGTGTTGTATTTTTAAGTTGTTTCAGTATAATTTGATTTCATACTTTGCAGACAAAATTAAGATTTTTCAGAATGTATTGACCCCTGCCTACATAAAACGATTCAAATAATAGCAACTCTAATTTTGACTGGTCTGAAGTTTCATATTTATATCAATGTCAAAATAACAATTGCTGTGGTGTCTCATCACGTATTGATGAAATTTAACTTAAGATTGATGAAAATAAATTTATTGTTAGTCTTTTTTATCAGAACGTCTAGGACGTCCTCGAACCTTTCCTACAAACTCTCTGTCCTCAAATTAATTGCCATCAATAGAGGCTATAACCCGAATATAATTCATCTTGCTGTCCAAACATTAATCTGTGCCTAACACCACACTTTCTTACACATCCAATTCTGAATTCTCCGGCACCATTGTTCTTCCCTTTTTCCCAAAAATTAGCTTCCTTCTCTGCAAAATTCTTAAAAGGAGAAATTTAGAGTAATTCTTTCCCCCATTCAACAAAATCCATGTCTCTAAACTTAAAGACAACATCCCAATTTTAAAACGTTGGGGTGTTTACCAAATCTACAGCAAATGCAACGTCCTACATAGGCCAGACTAAACGAGCCTTGCAGCACAGACTAACGGAACAATCTAAATACGTAGAGACGGCAGAATTCCGTAAGTCTGCCATTGCGGTTCATTGCTGGTCACATAACCACAAATTCAACCAACCCACAATTATCTGTCAACCAAGATCAATACATGAATTAGATTTTTTAGAAGCATTCCATATCAATAAGAATTCTTCTATCATAGTCAATGAACTAATGAAGCAACACAATAGTCACGCAATAACACCATCTCCAGTTTTTTAATATTTATTTTCTCATTTTGTATTCCTGACGAAAGACGGCCAAGTCCGTCAGAAACGTACGTTGAAATAAAACGTTTTAACAACATTACTTATGCTTATAATGTTGTTCTTTGCTTATAAATTTTCTGAGTTATTGTATATTCTTTTCGATATGTTTATAATATGAAATTCCGATATCAGGTCTACGTATAATACTGTTTTCCCGCTTCAAACATCGTGTTATTTCAAAGCTATTCATTTTATTTACTTAATGAAATGAAACTCCCGCTTCATATGTTCGCCCACATCGTACATTTTTAGAGCGCTCAGAGAAAAACAAAACTATAAGTTTCACTATATATATATATATATTACTGAATAAAAACCTATTTTAATTTATGTAAATTCAACAATTGCGTCCCACATGGATTTATTGCAACCAGGGGCGTCTCGAGTTTGATTCTAAACAAACCCAAGGTCCTGGCGCGGATTGCTTTTTGGCGCCCCCTTCTCCGGCGAAAACAGGAGATTTTCACAGATGCACAGTGAGCCATATAACATATAAAAGTGGCCAAAAGTCTCTGAAAGAATTTCTCTAAAATGTCTCTAAAATTTTCTCTTTTTAGAGAGATTTTCTACTGTTGGGTCAATTAAAAAATTTTGAACTTGATTTCAGTTTAGTGCCCTCATCCAAACGGGGACCCGGCTCTTAACCCGCCCCTGATTGCAACTATCGGGTAATAAAAAACCACATATCTGATTGCTTTTTATTGAAATGAACATGATCACGTTATATATTTCCCTTTACTTTTTTTTCAAATTTGCCTATTTGATACTTATAAATAATCGCATTTTACTGTTATTTATTTTCATAACTGTGTTTGTTTTCTTGCATTCCACCTTTTAATTACTATGAGAGGCTCTCATAAATCTGTTCAAATAAACCACTGTTATTAAATTCTTAAAACTGTAGGCCGTCACGCGTAAATCATTTCGAACGTCACGGTTAATTTTCTTGCACTTATTTTGTCCCGTAGAAATTTGTAGGCTTTCCTGTGTATTTCTCCAAAGAGCCTTTCCGGTATACTTCCCCAAAGAGCCTTTCCAAAAAAACGATCTAAACCTGAAGCGGCTGAGATTGAAGTTTGCAATTTACGTTGAATGTACTAACATGGTGGGAAGTGTAAAGTAGAAAAACATCAAGCGGTATAGATGGGTTGAAATAAAATTTAAGGGCAAGGCAAATGTCATCATACAACGCAGATGATGACCCACTCAGACATCTGAAACTTGAAAGCAGTCACAGATTGTAAGAAAGCAAGATGTTGAGCTGAATGTCATTGAATTCGAGGAAAGTCTTTCAGAATTTCCAAATGGTTTCGGGGATTGAAGAAATGTTTTCCTATCGGAAAATTCGTAAATTCCACATAGTGCATTGAATGTATCGAAGAGTTGTTTTCTTATTTTCGAAGCTGTGAACTTTCTGATGAGCAAAGCAATTTGCTAGTGATACGTGCCCCAAAAGGTTCAGACATAAAACGGCAGCAACGATATTTTTATTTATAAACCTGGAAATACTTGCCTCTTCCCTGATAAGGAACCCCACAAATAGCATTCTCACTATAATATAGACTCAAATGAATGTATACAACCTGCATCGGCCTATTCAAACCAAGCAAAGCCTCATAAAATTGAATTTTCCTTCATCTAAAGCACTGAAGGTAATTCAAGCTCAAAAAAACTTTCGGCTATTCAGTTCCAATCAGCTTAAAAAAATTTCATCGTTTTGTTCACAATTTTTAATTCGAAATACATAAACACATGGATACAAAAAATTCAAGGTAAAAAAAATCAAAATTTCACAAATCTTACCGTGATTTAAACACTTGAAGTTAACATGATTTAAAGTTGTAAACACATAGAAGCCAAATCCATTCGATATAAACCCTTTATTTCTTAAAACTTTAAATGTTTTGGATAATTAAATAAAACACCAAAAGAAAAAATAATGAGGATGCAAGGTTAGAAGGATTTAGTACGCCTTTTTTAGGCGGAGCCTCCGATGATACGTGTGAACAATTATGATATATATATATTTCAATTACTGATAAGTAATGATATCCTATTGCGATAATATTCCATATGGTGTACTTGGAAACCAATTGAATATAGCTAATACGGATATGATAAGGTTTGAAATTGTGTAGTAAATATATATTTATTAATATTGTTATTAAAATTTTTTCCAAACGGGCGGAAATAGTGTAAAAGCTCTCTAATATTTTAAACTGTCGAAATTTTATGATAACTAAAGCAAAAAGGCTGAATATACAAAAGTGTCAATTAAATCTTTTAAACAATTGCTTTGGGAAAAAACTAAAACGTATATAATTATAATTTACGTGTATTACACTTATGTCATGAAAAATGCCAGCTTACACTGATTATCTGAAACATAAATATGCTGGGTGGCCATAATTAACATTACCTTATTGAGAGCTTTCTCTAGATTCAAATAATAAACCGGATGGCACTAAAGTTTGTCCATATACAACTCAAAGCATGGGCAAAAGAGTATGTAAAAAATTGTTGACCCCAAAATTTGCCGATATGGTGAAATTTGGCGCTAATTAACAAGAAATATGTGTAAAAATACAAATATAAGAAATTAAGGCCAGTCTAAAATGGAATTTTCAAATTTTTTTATTAACGTTATTGAGCTACAACTCCAGAAATTCATATGTATATACACAAAATTTCATCGTAATATGTTTATGACCCCCATCAACCCAAAACATATGCTACTACTTAAATTATGACTTTTCAATATACGGAGTGCCCCAGAAACCTCGACCGCCCCTCTAATTCCTTAAATAATCAATCCTAGACATATGTATTAAATTGCAAAATGTCGTAAAAAAATGACAAATTTTATGAAATCGATTAAAATTGCAGAGGATTACACAAGCCAACAAAAAAAAAGTCAAATTGCCAAAGCTGTTTAAACGATTTTAGGGTATATCAATTGTGCTGAATTCAAAAATAACCTCAGTTTTGCCAAATTGGCTCTAGTTTTGGAGAAAAGCAATAACCCCCACATTTCTATGGTGTATACATAATGCTGGGCAACACGAAATTTATTGCTGCTTATATTTTAACAGTTTTACAAAAATGTTGTGTCGCTGATACCGAATATGGCATCGCATTTGCTAGAATGGATCTAGTTTTTGAGATAAATGGGTTTTTCAGTTGAAAAAACATGAAACGCACAAAAACTATAGGTCATGCATATATTTCCCAAAAGCACATTGAAATTTCCTCAAAACATGCAAAAGTAAATACAAAATAAAATTTTATGGCAACAAAAAAAATTAATGTGGATTGTTGCAATTATTCTGCAGAAAAACAATGTTTGTATGCTTTTCGTTTATGTGAATAATTCGGACGATCACGTTGGAAGATCCAGCAGTAATCTGCCATCATGTGTCTATCCCATCTGCCTTGACACCTTTCTTCCATCATTTTGATCTCTTGATGGGACCTTTCTCCTTGTTCCTCACTGAAATCACCAAGATTGACCGGAAATTTATCTAAATTACTATGAAGATAGTGTACTTTTATGTTTATGTTTGAATCCAAAGTTTTAAAACTGATAAGCATATTTTTTACTAATAATTCTCTTCTTTATATTTTCCCCAAAAAATTTTAATAACAGAAACAAAACTACTCCAGGCAGACGCTTCAACATCGTTAATGTATTTTTTGAAGCTTGAATCCTTGATAAGTTTGAATATTTGGGGAGCGTCCAAAATTCCTCCTTTTATTTTTTCCATACTTACGTTTAGAAAAAACCTGAAAATGTATTTGCAACAACAATATAACCAAAATATAAATAAACCAAAATATAAACAAAATTTAACAAATTTCTTCATTAGACCAAGCTTAATATGAAGTGGTGAAAGAATGATTTTTGCTGTGTCCATCAAAGGCTTATTCACGATATGTTCTTTATCTACAGTCATACTTTCCCTTAAAGGCCATGTTACTTTTTCAGAAAGTTTTTGTTTTGCTGTTCTATCCCATAAGCAGATGAAGCATGGGAACTTTGTGTAGCCATTTTGCTGTCCAAGTAAAAAACTAACCATTTTTAAATCAACGCAAATAAGCCATTGTTGCTTGTCATGAGAGATCTTGTCCAACATCGTTTTAATACCTTTAAGCTTTGTTGAATGCGCAATGGGTAATGATATGCAGCGGTTACCATTGTACAATAAAATACATTTTAAACTTCTGGTTCAACTATCTATAAAAAGACTCCAATCCTCTGACTAATATTGTGACAAACCCATGTGGGTAACGAGTCCCAATATAATCTTTAAATAAACAAGTTCCTCATCTTGACTAAATAATGGAAGTTCCTCCTCTCTTGTTCTGTAAATTGTTATTCTGGTTTCTGGCTTTTAAACAGTTTTTTTCCTTTAGTCTGGATGCTAGAAATTCAGCTCCTTGTTTTGACAGGTTGAGGTCGCTTATCAGGTCATTGAGTTCATTTTGAGCGAATTGTTGTGAGGTTGCAAAGCTTCCTTCATATTCATTTATATTGCTACTGCTTTTGCTGCAATCGGAATCATGCATTTCTCTCAGATCTGAGTACGAAAGATCAGGCAATGTTAAGAACACTAGTATTGGAATCTCATCACTGTGTGGCACAGGCCACCTTGCTGATTCCAAATCCAGCTAAATCCATGTCCGTTTTTTATAGCGATTGAAGCCTTTCACATTCACAATACAAAAATAACAGCCATTGTAGTGATTTTGTGGTTCTCTCCACATCATGGGTATACAAAAGTTTAAATTTTCCAACTCCATTTGTCCATTGTTGAAGGCACTCTACACACGTTTTGCAAACTTTGCAGGGAGTCCAAGACTTATCTTGGACCAAACTGCACGCCAAAATAAGAAAGATGTGCTTGTTTAACGAAGTTTGTAACATTTTTTCTTTGCTTTTGCTGAGTGTATTCACCACAAATGTAGCAGAATGCATCAGGATTGTTTACACAGCTCCTTCGTGAAGAAAAACTCATCTGGAAAAAGAAGTTAAAAGGAATGTATGATATTACTCGCAAAAGATATCTTTAAATGGTTTTGCACAGTTAATATTGAATTAATGATTACGTTAGTATTTTAGTGAGAAATGAACAGATCAATTTGAAATTTACTGTTAGTCAAATACGTACTATGAAGAAAGTTGGAATTGAACGCAGAATGAAACATCAAACACCAGAGCAGTCAGGTAGTGAATAATGAAGTAAAACGTTACATCTCTTCACGCTCAAGTCTCCGAATGACAACACCACAGTAATGGAACTTCCCTAAAACAATTCAACGTATCCGGTTTTTGCTATGATTGTACTAATGGTGTTAACTTTCAAAAATGTTTATCAGAGATCGATCAAAAATTGCAAAAACTGCCGCAGATCACAAATTGCAAAAACTGTCACAGATATTGATCACAGATATTGATTATTACATTATGGAAGAGAAAATCGTGTTTTTCAACATAAAAATCCATTTATCTCAAAAATATATAAATTATTATGAATTATTAATATAAATATAAATAAATATAATTATTAATTATAATTATATTTATTTATATATAATTATTATAATTATATTTAGTTATAATAATTAATTATAATTATATTATTTAATATATAATAATATATAATTATATTATTTAATATAAAATAATGTATAATTATTATAAACAAAATTATTATATTATTGTGTTGTTAATGCAACAATATAATATATTATATTGTTGCATTAACAACACAAAGTTAATAAAACAATCATTAAAATATAAACGGCAATGAATTTAGTGTTGCCCAGTGTTATTTTTCAAAGAAACACAAAATTAAATTTTTGTACGGCCCTTGAACACAAAAATGTCCAAAAAGTAAACTGTTCCCCATGCTCCAATAGGTCCATGTACGAAAAATTTCAGCATTCTAGTGGGAAAATAACCAGAGATATCAAAGTCCAAAATAACTGACTAGCAACTCTTTTTTGAAGGGAGCAATAGGTACATGCCTGGAAGAGGGGAAATTCATTCTGCTAAGTCACGTTATTTTGGGTCTTCATATCTCTGGTTCTTTTTCCACTAGAATGCTGATATTTTGATGACCTATTATACTGACCTGTTGGAGTACGGGGAATGTTTTTCTCATTGTACATTTTTGTGTACAGGGACTGTATAAAAATTTAAATTTTGTATTTTTTCAAAAAATAATTCTCTGCAATTTTAATCAATTTCATAAAATTCTGCACCTTTTTTTTACGCCACTTTCCAATTTAACACATATGTCTAGAATCGATATTTAAGAAATTAGAGGGGCGGTCAAGGTTTTTTGTACACACTGTATACTGAAAAATCTGAAAAATATTTTGTGAAATACATTAAAATTTATTTTCAAGGAAATATTGAATGCTGATCAACAAATTACAAAAAAAAATTCATATTTCTACCATCACCATAAAATAAAAGAAAATTTTCTCAAAATAAATTAAATCTGTTCTTAGAGTCAAAAGTTTAGATCACAAGGAACTGTTCATCAAAAAAAAAATAGTATGTCGAAACAAAAACCTTTTTGCTTTTTTAAAAAAAATGTGTTTTTAATGATAAAAGGCATACTGATTACTACAAGTCGTTTGACAAGTTAGTAAATTGTTAATTAACAATCACGTCCTTTGGAAATTCAAAAAATCTACTCATGTTCACTGAGGTACTTGTTTACGCTAAAGAATAATTAATATTTATTATTAAACTTACTTCAAAATACTCTTTTATCATTTTTACATTATACAATTTTTTAGCCTTCACTACATTTTTGGGTCAAGTAATTAAAATTTGCTTTAGATTTTTACGCTGAAGTTTCCCTTAATAAATTTAAAAATATATGAATTCGATATTTTTGGGAAATATTTTACGCATAAATGGTAAACAAAGTAGAGAAAATATTTTCAGCATCTAAGGAAAATAACTTGAAAGTTTTTGTCAAACAATATTCGAAAAAATTAATATACCAATTAGTCATTTTATCCGACCTATAGGAAAAAAGGCATAATGCTTTTAATAAAAAGTAGCCCATGTTCTTAAAACTGAAAAATACAGAAATTTTGTATTTTATTTCAGGACAAGACCAAAATATACCAATAGAATTTTCAGATTCATCCTTGCTTTAAAGTTCATGGAAAAGTGAGGTGAATGAACGATACTCTGATTTTATATTTATTAATTTACGCCAAATAATGGATTTGATAATAAACGGAAAAGAAAAATAATGCAAAATCATTCCATTATTAATCTATTTTTCTCCTTTACATAGAAATATCGTTTGCTTTAAATAATGAAGAAAGGCGATGGTATCATTTTTTATAATGAATGAAAAGTAAGGACGTTGATCATTTCTTCAATATTTAAACAGAGCCGATGTATAATAAATAAAAGGAATATATTTATCAATTGCGACAGTGAACTTTCTTTATATAGTCTTTTAGTAAATAGTGGATAATATTTTAATTCCTCTAAAATTAGTTATGTATATATATAGCTATGCATTTTCTGATAGATTAAATCTTAAGCATTATTTAAATTAAGTGACAATTTTTATTTTTATTAATCGGAGTATAGGTACCAAACTAAATATTATAACCATAAAAAATTAATTACATTTTACAATAAACAAAATTACCTTTCTTTACAATTACGAAACGTTGACTCCTAATATTATTATTATCTAATTTAATAATAAAGAGAACTGCCATTAATATGTCAAAAATTATTAAACCATCGCCCTGAAAGTAATTAAATATAGCTGTTAGAGATACTTAAAAGCACATTATAAATAATTGCAAGAGCATATTTTGAATAATTACGATAATAAATAGAATAATTGAATTAAAGCCTTTTTAATAATTACGATTAAAACATTCAAACATACAAGAATAACTAGGACATTATGGATAATTGCAAATACATATTTAAAGTAATGAGAATAAAATAAATTGCAAAAGTAACTTTAAAACGATCGCTATAAATCACATTCTAAATGACGCCATTAAAATGTTTAATTAGCAATGAAACAGATTTAAAATAATTATTAGAGACAAAATGGTACCGAATTTATTATAAGTTTTAGAATCTAAAATAATAAATATAATTTTAGAATATAAGAAGAATTTTAGAATATTAGGATATAGAATTTTAGAGTATAAGAATTTTAGAATTCAAATATAATTTTAGAATCTAAAATATTAAATATATTTTTCGTTCATAAAATTCGTTTGATACATTTGTGCTTTTGTTTCTCCCTGGTTTCTCCCTGGTACCCTGTATTTTATTTCTACAATTGTACCGTTTTGAAAAATAATATACTGCAATGTAAAAAACCAAATGGACGAAATAATTACATTTGCCTTGATGTATATATATATATATATATATGGCCTGCAAAAGGGTTGCTGGTATCTAACTGGAAGGAGACCCACACGCTGAACGTATGTGACGATGTGTGGAACCGGCCGGGCCAGTAACCTAGTGTCCTACCCCGCCTTCAAGTGGTGCAGGCTGGGCTTTCTATCCAAGAGGCAAATTAATATTTGCTGCACGGATGGAAAGGCGGAAGGGGAGGGCTAATTCACCAACCCGTCTAGCCAGCGTGGTGAAATGATGGCTAATTCCTCCAATATGCTAATACACCAAAAACCATGGCCCCTAGTCTCCAGGTGCTGGAGTGCTCCTGATCAAGGCAGCGGTCAGCGTGGCATGAAAGCAGGGGGTGCTAAGAATCACTGGAATAAAGAGGATTTGAAAAATTACCGACCAATTAGCTTGTTACCTGCTATTTATAAAATCTTCACAAAAGTGCTAACACATCGCCTGCAGAAAAAATTAGATGCAGCTCAACCAAGAGAACAAGCTGGATTTCGAAGTGGATTCAGTACAGTGGACCATATTCAAGTATTAAGAGAATTAATTGAAAGAACACATGAATATGAACTTCCATTGTGTGTGGCATTTATTGACTATGAGAAGGCCTTTGACTCTATTAAAACATCAGCAGTCATCAACTCTTTAAGATCAACAGACATTGAGGATGTGTACATTGACATGGTGAAACGTGTGTATAAAAATGCAAGTGCAAAATTTCGGTTACATAAAGATACCAAAACTATCAAAATTGGTAAAGGTGTGAGGCAGGGAGATACCATTTCTCCAAAACTTTTTACTTCAGCTTTACAGATGATTTTTCAGCAGATAAATTGGAATAACAAGGGAATAAAAATAAATGGTGAATATTTAAATCATTTGCGGTTTGCTGATGACATTGTTATTTTTTCAACGAACCCATTAGAACTCCAAGACATGGTACAGGAGCTCTCAACTAGAAGTAAAGAAGTTGGACTCAAGATGAACCTACAAAAAACTAAGATCATGTTCAATAATTTCGTAGAGGAAACAAAAATACAAGTTGACAACATTGAGCTAGAAATTGCTGATTCATATATTTACCTTGGCCAGCTGATTTCAATGGATGGCAACATTATGAAAGAACTCAACAGACGTATTAAACTTGGCTGGAGTGCATTTGGAAGAAACAGTTTTATCCTGAAGGGGAAATTGCCTTTGTGTCTAAAAAGAAAGGTCTTCAACCAGTGTGTATTGCCAGTCCTCTCTTATGGATCAGAGACATGGAGTCTAACAGTTGGAGCAATACGAAAGTTACAGACAACGCAAAGGAGCATGGAGAGGTGCATGCTTGGAATAACTAGGAGAGATCGAAAAAGAAACACTTGGGTGAGAGAGCAAACTAGAGTAGAGGACATCATTGTTAAAGTAAAAGGGCTGAAATGGCGATGGGCTGGGCATATTGCAAGAAGAACTGATCAACGATGGACAACAGAAATTCTGAACTGGATTCCAAGAGACCACCGAAGACCTAGAAAACGTCCTCAAACTAGATGGGTGGATGAAATAAGAAAACAGGTTGGGGTGACGTGGAAGCGAATTGCTCAGGATAGACTTGTGTGGAAAGCATTTGGAGAGACCTTCATCCAGCAGTGGATAGATAATGGTTGAATATGATGATGATATATATATATATATATATGGCCTGCAAAAGGGTTGCTGGTATCTAACTGGAAGGAGACCCACACGCTGAACGTATGTGACGATGTGTGGAACCGGCCAGGCCAGTAACCTAGTGTCCTACCCCGCCTTCAAGTGGTGCAGGCTGAGCTTTCTATTTATGTGGCAAATTAATATTTGCTACACGGATAGAAAGGCGGAAGGGGAGGGCTAATTCACCAACCCGTCTAGCCAGCGTGGTGAAATTATGGCTAATTCCTCCATTATGTTGACACACCAGAAACCATGGCCCCTAGTCTCCAGGTGCTGGAGTGCTCCTGATCAAGGCAGCGGTCAGTGTGGCATGAAAGCAGGGGGTGCTAAGAATCACTGGAATGGCCCAGGCTGCCGTTTGTTATTGACCTTGGCTACGTTTAATGGACGATCCCTTGCTTCTGAAGCAAAACTTCAGGAATTGGAAGAAGAACTTGACAAGATCAAATGGGACATTGTAGGACTCAGTGAAGTTAGAAGAAAAGGTGAAGAGTTGGTGGAACTTAAAAGTGGACATTTGTTTTATTATAGAGGAACGGAAACTGGAAGAACAAGTGGTGTTGGCTTCTTAATCAACAAAAGAATTAAAGACTACCTTCTTGAAGTCGAAAGCACGTCAGATCGAGCAGCGAGGCTCGTTGTTCAACTAACCCAGCGATACCAACTTCAAATAGTACAGGTATATGCACCAACATCAAGCCATACCGACGAAGAGGTTGAAGAATTTTATGAAGAAATCAAAGAGTTACACACCAAAGGGAAACAACATATCAAGCTCATCATGGGGGATTTCAATGCAAGAATTGGACAACAGGAACAAGGAGAGACATCGGTTGGTAAATACGGATATGGGGAAAGGAATGAACGTGGCGATCAACTCATCGAATTTGCAGAAGCTGAAAATCTTAGCATCATGAATTCATTTTTTAAGAAGAAACCGCAAAGAAAATGGACATGGAAACACCCAAATGGGGGAACTAGTGAAATTGACTATATCCTGGCAAACAAGAAATCAATTATTGAAGATTGCAGTGTACTGAACAGATTTAATACTGGAAGTGATCATCGAATGGTGAGATGTAAAGTGCACTTAAATACTAAATTAGAACGACAGAAGCTCATTAGGAAACAAGTAAGTAAGAGGGTGGATTTAAAGAAATTAAAAGAAAATACCGAGGCATTCAAGTTGGAATTAAAAAATCGCTTTTCTGCACTGGAAGGACTTATTGATGAAAGTGATATCTCAGAAGCAAATGAAAACATTGTTAAGACAATAGTTGAAACTGCTGGGGAAATTGGTGGTGTAACCTGTAAAAAGCACAATAGCAAATTATCTGAGAAGACGAAACAGCTCATGAAAAGGCGAAGAGATATGAAGGTGGACAATCAAAATACCAGTTCCAGGATTGAGTACATAGAACTTTGTAAAACTCTGCGCAAAAGCATGAAAGAAGACATAAGAAAATTCAACTGTGAGCTAGTAAGGAAAGCCATTGAAAATAACAAGAGCCTTAGGGTTGTTAAAGGAAGTTTATCTGTTGGGAAGAAACACATCATTGCATTAAAAGGAGAGGATGGCACCGTAACAAGAAATAGGGAAGAAATACTTAGAAGAGTTGAAGAATTCTACAAAAATCTATACGAAAGTAACAGTGGATTAAACGAAGACATTGAAATAGTCGAAGGAACAGCTCCTAAAATCTTAAAAGAAGAAGTTTCATTTGCAATAAAAAGTATGAAG
>QLNU02014176.1:84888064-84899249 GCA_006491805.2 Dysdera silvatica
GTTCTTTTAAATTGTGTGCTTTGAAGTAAGTAAGCAAATAAATGTATTCAGAAAGATTTCCAAATTTTTTGTAATTATTAAGACAATACTTGGGTGGAAACGCCAAATGTAACGGCCATATTTTTTTTCCGCATGATATCGTCCACTTTCTTCGATATGTTTAATCGATAATCGATATAAGCGAAACCGATATATGTTTAATCGATATATGCGTTAATGGATATATAAATTTTTTTCGATATATAGAAGCGATTTTTCTATTTAATCAACAAGGAGATTCGTAGAACCATCAATATAATGTGTACACAGATTTTAGATATTCGAAAGTTCGATATACTGAAGTTCTGCTGTTTTTTAAAGTTTTCTAAGTAGTGGAGTCGAAGTCAATGACAGTGGATTGTTGCGCTGTCATTTCACAGAAAAGTTGTCTTCAAACTTCAGCAGTAAGCCTTCTCCGATGAGATCTAGTTTCATGTCATGATAATTTTATGAATGCTGCGGCTTAAACTACTTACCCTGTACTTTAGCACTAAGTACACTAAGCACGCCCCTCTCTATGTCGCAAGTGTACAAACAAATAACTGAAAGTACCTCGAAAGGGAGGTAGGTTGTTTGGTGTAAGTTTTTTCTTTCTTTTTTTTTAAGAAACCGCTGGCTCGCGAGATCCGTGAAAATTCTTTAAGTGGCCCACTACACAAAAAGGTTGTACAACCCTGCTTTATACTCACCAAAATATTTAATTTGCGACAATGAATTAAAGCTGGGCTTTTCTTTAATTAAACTATATGGTTTAGGCAAGGCCAGGTTATAGCAAGGGATCAAGGGGCCCCAAAACATTTCATTTGACAATTTTACTTAATGTTAAAAACGGTAATGCGGTGGTTCCTGCAATTATAGAGGTGGTGACTGGGTTGCCACTTGTGGAAAGCTCCGATTGTAATGGTGTTACCGTGTGGCAACATGGACGCCGCCACCAATTTAAATGTCGGCTGTTATGGGACCGATAATATGCGGGACCTCTACAAATATGATTGGTTATCGTTCTTTGATAGATTGAAGAACGATGGGGTGGCGATAGACTCCATAATATCGCCGATAGCTTACAAGTCAAATCAGAAGGAGTTTAGCTCCTGCGACAACTCACGTGGAATGTTACCCTGGAACCTTATCTCAGTTAAGTCAGGGATACCAAGAATCGAATGAACTATGTAGACAGCATTGTCACTCTGGGTTAAACAATTTATTCACAATCAAGTAGAAATATATGTTAAATTGTTAAGATTAAGAAATAACATTATCATTATGCGACATTACGAATGTCCCTCATGAGTAGCGTGACCATCTCCTTGGGAGTCCAAACGAAAGAGTGCTATTGCCTGGTGTTCGCCTCATCGTCTCTACACTCGCAATGATCTTATTGGCTGTTCACCCTTTTCATACGCAAATGTTCATTGGTTACCCCTTTAACACTAATTGATGATTTGCTGTTCCACTCAAGGGTTCGTGGTGTCACACTCGGAGGGTCGTAATCATCATGTCCAGCAAGATTAAACAAACAGAAAATGCTTGCTAAGGAGTTCGACGAAATACGATCAAGTTATCCTTGCACCGTACCGTGTTGTACACTAAACTCAATCGTCGCCTGCAGCCAATGTCTTTTCCGTGGCCGGGAACACAGCGAACCGCTGATGAGTCGGTCCATCTGGATTCTGGATGGGAAAAGCGTATGTGCGGGGAAACAAAATGGTGAACATTAAATCATGATAAAACCTTTTGGAAATGTGGGTTCATGTACCAATGATCGTTGATTAAATCCCTGCAGTAAATTAATTCAAAAAACAACTTTTTTCTTCCTCCTTTAGATTTACGATCCGAAACGAATCCAGCGAAATCGTGTTTGGAATCCACCATTGAAACGGAATTTGTAAAAAGAGGATTTGTTATGTGTTAGATAAATGGCGCACATCAACTTTTTACAAAGTCCGATTCAATTACAACCACATCTTCAGCTTTAAGAATAAATAAACTTAACTCTTTTTTTCATTGTTGCATGTCTTCCAATGTCATTTCTTAATTACGTTATAATTTGGCTACTTTTTATCATAAATGGCTTTAAAATTTTGGAGATTGTATGTTATTTTTTTTATTTTACATGTTTCGCAACCAAATGTATCTCTTATGTGTCAACATCTTGATAAAACCGTAGCATTGCACTTTTTTTTAAATGATCACGAAAGCCATAGGCATGTGCCTCAGTGTTTCCAAAACATGAAATTGGTGCGCCAGTGCCACACTCTATTTTATTTACTACTTTTACCATAACTTTCGCAAATTGAGCAATTCAAGTACATTCTTTGACATTCAACGCTGGTGTAAAAGTGGGATCAAATAGCATATTTTTACCAACATTTTTAAATGGGAATAGCGGGTGCGTACATTTTTCAGATTTATATCCAATCTTTATAAGCGTGTCAGGGGGCCGCCGATGCAAGTTGGGCCAGAACCCCTAATAGCGATAGTCGGCTCCTGGGTTTAGAGCAGATTGTAGTCAAGTATGACAGAAGGATAACTTAGCAAAGGAGACATATACAATAACCAAAAACGATAATTTACAATGTAATTAATAGAACAAGTTTAAATTTAAACTACAAAAACATCGTAATTATTTTACTTTTTTTATAACAAGCAACTTTTTAAAAAACTTGAAGTTTATAGTGCAAAGTCGAGCCATCTTGGTTTCTTTGAAAATTTGTCAATCACTTTATTTACATCAATATGAATGTCTCTGTGGGTGTGTATTAAAAGTCTCTTCTGTCATCCGCGTTCGAAGCCAAGTTTGACGGCGCTTCAAGGATAAAAAACTACGTTATGCTGAAGCAACACCTACTGAAAACGTAGTTTGAAAGACGAGTAGCTTGAAGATTCGTGGAAAAACGTCTTGATCGCATTTCTCCAAGGCTTAGAGACTTTGGACACCAGTATAAGACTTTTATTTATTACAGTCGTAACAACAAACACACACACAGGTCCCACCGAAAGCAGAAATATTTATTTTCTTTCGAACGTTTCACCATCTAATCACGCCATGCCATCGGCGTTGGTATCACTACGCCAATAAACGTTGATTGATTGACATTGTTGTTTGACATAAAATATTCTTCATCGTCTTTATTTTTTTTCCCATTTAACCCTGACGGAGGGGGCGACCGCCTTCTCCGCCCATCACTGCGACCGCTTTCTCCGCCCATCACTGCGACCGCCTTCTCCGCCCATCACTGGATCCGCCAGTGGCTACCCAATGGGGGCATGAATCCTCTTTCCTACACAACTGGTTAGATACATAGCACAATCCCGATTAATAGAACCCAAAAATCCATTTACGAAAATTATTTCGCTGATACGTCCTTTATCTTTTGCGCTTTTGAGATAATAATAAAAATAAAGTAAATAAATAAAAAATAAGATGAACAAAATCACATTAATAAAAATAAAAGGATTTGGTTTGCAAAATTCGAATTCATCCAAAAGGCCGCCACTCAGGAGTGGGGAATCTGCAGCCTTAAGGCCGCGGATTCCCAATCCCTGAGTTAAAAGGACATGAACAAGGACCACAAAGCTAACCAATTAGGAACAAGGACCACAAAGCTAACCAATTAGGAACAAGGACAATAAAATCTCCAGTTTAGGAGAGATCGAAATGGTGAAGCAAGCTGAGAGAAATTGTAAACACTCAGTCCTGAGCAAGAGCGAAACCAAAAAATATTTTCGAGCAAAGGCTCTCCCTACTTCCCCTGCGTGGACCTTTGATCACAGTATACCAAAGCTAAAAGAAGAAACAAAAAGGCATAAAAACGCAGAGGCGAATTCAGAAAGGGAATTGGAGGGGAAGGACTGTAAAATACGATGGGACCCATTAATAACGAGCTCGCATTTAACGAGTTTCCAGATATAGCGAGGAAAATATGGATTTTGTTTGGTAAAACGATAAAGCCCAATACAAGTAAACCACTTTTATTGGACAAATCTTTTTTGGACCCTAGGTATAAAGATCAATTTAAGAAAGTAGGATAGAAATCAAACTTTTTGTAAAATCCACATCGTTATAATTGATTTCCACAGCATTTTTATGCATTTGGGAGGGGAAATTTCCCTAATCCCCCTTTTCCCTAATCCGCTACTGCAACAGCGTCTGCGTCATCATTCAGAAGGAAGGAAAAGTAAGATCGGCTCTTTTTGGAGTAACACTCTCATTATCTATGTTTTCATTTCCCCACAAGTTTAACGTCATATCAGAAATTTACGTCCTTCTATTAATTTTCGTATTTAGTGCTCTAAAGTAAATCTACTTTATTTTAAAAATTAATTTTTTAATTTTGCGAGTAAATTATCCTGAGAAATTGTGAGCCACGCTGCCCTGCATTTTCAACAAATTCTAATTAAATCAAATTTTCCGCAATGGCAACTATTATAAAAGATAAATTACTCGATGATAATTAAGAATTAATCATCAATCTTTTAAAAAATATATATCTTATTTAAATAAATGTACGATAAACTACAAAGCAGTAATTTTCAGCGGTTCATAAATCATCGTAGAAAACTAATTTAAGTTTCGAAAATATAAAACACAGTTATTGTTGAACACTTTTTATATAAATTTTTGTCATTTTTATAATTAAATTTTGTTTATATATTTTTTTATAATTTTTCTTGGTTTTAATAAAATTTTATTTCGTTTGGGTAATCAGAAATCTGAAAATACTTAAATGAAATAAATGGACATAAAATGCATGAAAAAAAATGGGATCTTAATTATAGAGAATCAGCTAACTAAAATAAAGAAAAAACTAAGGTCGAAGTAAGGTTCGATAAAAAGAACGTCGCATTTAAGAAAAGGCAGTTTTTATGATTACGTTATTAAATTTGCAAACGAAATTAAAGTACAATTATTTATTATGGTTCTGTTTGCTTTTAAAATAATTAACGTTTTCCAAATTAATTTCTCTAAACTAAAAAGATGCAATTAAAGAATAATTTCCAGTTTCTTAATTTATAGACATTACCTTGTGTTCAAAATAATATTGTTATATAGATCAGCAATGAAATTTAACTCTCTATAGGCCAGAACTAAACATCATTATTAGGCAAAATCTTCATTCGTCTAGGAGCAAATGGCGCTACAAATAAAAGTCCAGCATGTAATGTCTATTGCTGAAATTATGAAACTTAAATGCGTACTGAAGCACACAACGCTCGAAAATGGAGTAACATTTGTCAGTGTTGTGCATAAATCAATTTTGGAAATTATGTATGCTGAAACACACATGATCCCATAGAGCGTTAAATATATCTTAATCAATGTATTACTTTTTATACAAAATATTTAATGTAAAAAATAATATTTTATGATGCGTTTACAGTTCCTATTATATGGAAAGTTTTCTAGCTTTATAGGTGTCATTTTTGTCTAATAAAATTAAAAAAATGAAATATTTTACTTCGCACAAAATGTTTACATACTCACATATTCTGCTAAACATTTCCATTTGACGAAAAGTAAATGTAAAAATGCATCTTTATTAATTACATTGCTAGAGAGATTAAAATTTCGCGTAAAATTAATCAATTCTTTTAAGAATTATTTACAAGTAGATTTCTAATCAAAATCAGCAACAGCGATAATCGATAGGCATGTTAGTGGTTGAGAGAAAATTAATATTTAGGTATATATACAGGTATATATATTATTATATTATATTATTATATATAAATTCATTATATATAAATTATATTATATTTATTATTGTATTGAGTATTATATTATACACAGGAGTTATATTATATTATATTAATTAGAAATTATATTATATTATTATATATATATTATATTATATACAGGTATTCGCGATTGATTCACCCTATACTGAAGTCTCTTCATTCCACTATAACGTTAATTGCATTTTCCGCAATCCTCACTAAGGTTTGAATTCTGACAACCTCAAAATTCTTCTGCTCCATTTATAAGCGAAATGAACTCCTTTAATTAAATATTTATGAATAAAATCTCTATCATTTCGTTTCAAAAAGCATTCTCATTTCGCTTCAGAGTTGGTTCACTAGCCTTATGCTGTTTTAATGAACGGCATTTTGCTATAGAAATGTAAACAACACATTCCGATACCAGTATAAAATACCCGTCAACTCTAGACTTCATTTAACATATGAGACGCCTGAAAATTTTCCCATAGATTTAATTTTTACACAAATTTAAAAGGGGTTTATGTACTTTATCGTGCAATCACACTCTACTTTACATGTAGAGAAACGAAGGTTATAGATATATTTTGAAAGACGAATATTGTATACTAAAATATGCAATGCATATTCCTATAGCGTGATGATACATTGTGAAGAATGCGAGTAAAATATTTATTTAATAAAATATTAATTTCAGCATATATATTTGTAGTTCTAAATCTGACTGCTATTCAGTGATAGCGAAATACGATATATTCATAATAATGTAAAAACCATACTTAGTGAAGGATAAAAAAGTGTATATTCCTTCCCCTTCTTTTAATTTAATAGAAATTAACAACAATTAACTTGACCTAAAATATCTCATTTATTGTTAAAATGTTTTAAAATCGTTTTACGTGTTTTTTATCAGTTGGTTCACATTTAAGGCATTAGACGTAAGTCCAAGATATTTCACTTCACGTCTTTGTATAACAACAAACAACAACAACAACCATAATATATGGGATATCAAAGGTATTCTCTTAGGATATGTGCAGTTTCAAGCAAAGGGGTCTTTTGGAGTTGGTGTACTACCATTTTGCCAATTCCTATTGTATTAAGATGGTTTTCGAGATTTGGTGGGATTGCTCCCAATGTTCCTATTGCTACTGGGACGACAACTGCTTCCCCCAACTTCCTTTTCCCAATAATAATAGTAGCATTGGGAACAATCCCACCAAATGTCGAAAACTATATTACTAAAATAGGAATTGACACAATGGTAGTTACTATCTCCAAGAGGCCGCTTGAAACTGCACTACCTAAGAAAATACCTTTGATATTCCAGGCTCTTGGGAAGGGCTCGACATTAAAGAATTTACCCAGTCTCCAAATTCAAGATGTATTGTGAAAATGCAGTATAGTAATAGCTTTATTTATTTGCTTCAAACGAGCTAGACAACATTACAAAACATGATTTTTCTAATTTATTAAGTGCAACGATTTTTTAAAAATTAACATATGTTGGAAGTGGACCTCTAGTAAATATGGATTAATAGATAACTCTCTCTAACATTCATAACATCATTTGTGTTTGCAATCTATAAACAGTGACGCACAGACCATCATTCCATCTCAACCAACAACCTGCGCTTTAATTATTGTTTTAAAAAAGCTCATATTATTTAAATTCTTAATTTCAATAGGGTTTTCATTTCATATCTTCGGCCTCTTATATTCCATACTGTCCTGCTTTAATTTGCCTCTTGTTTGGAAGGATAGAAGTCATGCGCTTTTCTAAGTATTTTCTGATCTAAGTTTATTTTTGAAGTCTTATTAATTCTATATATTTGTCTTTGTTCATTATTTCGTACGTTTACATTATTATAAAATGTCTATAGATCTTGAAGACAGGCAAGATATTATGTTTTTTTGTTATGTCTTTCCAATATATTTTAGTTTTCCAAGTTATTATACTAAAAAATCTTTTTGAGTATTTTCAACCATATCAAATATTAAGAATACTAGATTTTATACAAACATACTTGGGTTATCGCAAATGTGGCTCTATGTCTAATGTAATAAATTTCATGACGATATTTGTTTTTAGTTTGGTGACTCTTCCTCCAAGCTTTATAATTATAATCGTTTACTTGAATTAATGGTGTGAATTTGCCCTATCAACATTCTTCATTCTTATACTAATACATTGGTATCTTTTGCGCAAATTCCCAAATAGTTCATAATCACGCAACATATAAGGTTTCTTTGCAGAAAAAGAAGTATAATGTGAAGGGCAAAGTCACAATCCCAACTTTTCTATTGAATAATTCTACTGTAGAATTATCCGTGCAGGAATCTCAACTGTAAGGTTTAGAAGTGCACCGAATCGTAGAATAACTGATCCATTAAACAAGTTTCTGCTCATTTATGTTTGATGGGTAAGAGCTTTCATTGAATGCATTCAGAGAATGGTTTAGTCCACCTCAAAAAGTCATCAATAGGCATTTAAAATATAACATTTAATGAAATCGGTAAATTTGCGCTACGTAGTCAATATAAATATGTATTTTGGGTCATGATGTCAGTGTATGTTACATGTTTTGTACTCGTTTTAATTACTTGTATAATAGTTGTTGGTGTGGGTTTTGTCAAACCCCTAGTTTCTTTCCACATCACCCTGACAAGATGAATTTTACGTTTACTGTTAGTTTTGTCTCTTACTCTGATTGTTCTTGTCAAAGTTTGTTTTCAAATAAATAAAAAATAAATTACGTTATAATAAATAAAAATTCAAATAAAAAGTAGAATTTTAAGAATTTAGTTTTCTGAAACTGATTGATTCGATGGCTTGACTCAAGTAAACAAAACATTGCCAAGGATTTGACATATAGATTTAATTTCTCTTATATAAGGTAAAATATACGCTGGATTGCCAATGTATTTGAGGTTCCTTCCTAGCTCTCTCAATCCTCCGCTATCTTTAAATCAATGGAACTTTAGTATATTCCAATCTGCCTCAACGTGTCTATTTCAAAAAATATTATTTTTCAACTGAATGCAAAATCTTTCGTCTTTTTTTATGTATTCGAAAACGAATCATAATTACACTTACAATACTTAATTTTTTTTAACATGTATGAAAACTGGCACATAAAATTACATTGAAATTGTAATTTAACATCAATAATTAAAGTTTTATTTTTTTAGATTTAAATCGTTTGTGTATCTAATCATTTGCCAACTTAATTATTGTGAATGGAGATTTACTGCGCGTGAAAATTTGTACTTTTAAATTGCTCTAATTAAGTAGCCCTAGTTTTTCTACTATGATTTTTTACGTTCATAATTATCACAAAAAAATCTAATATCTAATAAGATTTATAACTGCAATAATTATCGTTTATTTTTTAAATTTAAGAATGTAACCGCTTACTTCGTGATTAGATAACCCTACATTTCGATTCAGATCGTTAAAATAAAATAAATATTCTTTCATTTAACAACACTTAGATATCCAATATTACTCAAGCAAAATATTTTTGTACCAAATACAAATAAAATACGTTTATTTATTTTCCAAGCATTTCATTAAATTTCAATTAAGCTGTATTTGAATGCTATAATACCCATAATAGAAATAATTTTTTGTGGAAAATTTTTGAAACTTAAGAAAGTAAACATCTGTCTACTTCAACATATCAAAAACGTGCTGACATATAAAAAGAATATATTTAGTCTTCTGGAATGTTCGTCCCACTTGACATGGAGCTTTTACTGTGGGATCTGCCCTGAGGAGAAGAACTTGGCTAGAAGTAGAGTGGTTAAGCGTGATGTGTGAAATTTCACGTGTCCACGAAACTTTTAAAAAGCTGCTATAAATATTACTTACTTATACTTATATATACTGCTATTAATACAACAGATTTGCATTAACTTCACGAGCTTGCTGGTTAAAGGAGAAACCTCAACCATGAATGAATAATCCATCAGATAACATGAAAGTATATCAATAAAAGAATATGCACTGATGATGGATCGTTTACAAATGGAAAAGATGTCTTCTTATTGTAGACAGAAACGACATTCTTAATGGCGGACGGACCCTGGATACGGAGAGGGACCCTGGTTCGAATCCAGGATGGGGAAAGCGTCTCTTTTTCTCCAAAATTACATAAGCTCTAGTTTGAGCTGTAATTAAAACGTGGGTGGCAAAAATTATAGTATAATAAATTCCCCCACGAAAACTCACAAAATTCTCGCCCCGGAGGCTTTCTTGTGTTGACCATATTTGGCAATTGTGTTATCCCTGCGGAGGGTAATAATACCTTAACATCTTGATGGCAGATAATGATTAGGAAGTTGGATAGGCACCAAACTGGAATTCTGCAAAAGTTTTTCGTAAATGTACAACTTCTCAATACAGTAAACACGTCTATTATTTTGAGAAACTTGCCAAGTGCGTGATAATATGGCTATTTACGTTAAAGGAAACGATGCAGGGATTTTCGAACTTTCTCTAAAATCTATAAAAGAAAGGGTTGATCTTTCACTCCGCCGTTTGTCATGTTTATACTGTATAAGGTCAGCGTTATGCTTTTTTTTTCTTCATTTCCGCACTCTTCTATCCAAGGCTTCTCCTCTATTCTATCCATGATCTACCAGAGCTTCCGCATATCCTTCCATCCCAGACGTAGTCTTCCTCTTTCCCATTATCACAAGCCTATCCATTATCTTTCCCACATATTCCTTATTTTTCTGCTTCATTTGTCCAAGCCTACCCGTTCACCCATTTTCCTGTATTTTTCTTCCCATGGGCCCCACCTTGACTGTACCTCTGATTAAATTATTCTCTATTTTGTTCCTCCTTAAAGAACCATTCACTCACCTTAACTTCCTTCAAAAAAAGAGGGATTGTAAAAAAAGGCCATAAGTAAGTGATTCTTAAATAATTTATAATCAGAAAAATCCTAAACCAACAAATCGCTAACATCGTTATTCACAGAAACCCACTCGTCAAAATTTTATACAAAGTATGCCTCATGTTTGCCGACGGAGTTATCTTTTTAATCACTTTGTCCACGTTCTGAAGATCTTTGATTTATGATAAGCTCTTTATTTTATTTATCGCTTACATTATACAATTTATAAATCTCAGGGTTTTCCCCGAAGGGTACGCGCAGCGTGTGCCACTTACTCTCAATAAATTTTGAAAAATACCAAATACCCGCCGCATACTCTCAAAGTCGCAAAACAATTTCGTATTTGCTGATTTTTGATCAACTTTCAACCAAGTTCCGTCTTCTTTTTTGTTTTGTCTTTTTACTAGTCATATGCAATCGATGCACATCTTACAAGTCCAACACATTTCTACCCTTTCAAGAGAACTGCATTTTCTCGTCTACATTTTTGCAAAAGTAAGGTATTTCAGTCCATCACATATAAT
>QLNU02014176.1:84902464-84916272 GCA_006491805.2 Dysdera silvatica
TTTAAACCGCTAAAGGGTTCTGACATTATGATTTACATTATCAGCGGCAAAATTGCAGCTTCTATACCATTCGGATTCAATTAAATTTCCACGTTACGAAACTTCACTGCATTTCTTTCCAAACATTTGTGACCTCGCTGTATGAAGGAACCGGGTGAAATTGATTCAATATGTCAATAAGGTATCTAGAACGGAAGTGCGAATGCATTTGAAAAGCAAGACTCAACTGCAGCGGTGCTGTTATAACTCTGTGTCTACACGCTTGCGTAATACACTTTCCAAGTAAAACAATTTTCATTTCAACGTTATTTGTTGTAAACAGATTTGAACATAGCAGTTTTAGGGTAGGAGGTAGGTATATGTTTATATCCTGTGCTGAGGGATAGCACTCTTTATTGCTCATTGTAGTCTTTATTTCACTCTTGATTAAACGTGCAGCTGCTTCAATTACACGCATCTTTTCGATGTTTTCATCAACGCTGCATTGCCTTCCATCGTGATTCCTTAAAATGAAATTAGCAGATTCTCAAAGTGCAACAATATCATTCTTTCCTTGCTGTTCACTTATAAAGAGAGAGTCACCAAACTGTTGAATCAGTTTTTATTTCATATATTGCTGTGCATAAACAGTGTTACTCAAACCTTCTAAAAAGTATTCCATTTTTGAAGTCAGATCACTAACTGCAAACTGTTCATCTTCGTTTTCTTCAAGGCGAGTACATACTCGAAAGAATGCTTCCGTTACCAACTCATTTTCAGGCCTACCAGCCTTCAGCTTCTTATGTAAGTCATCTTTTCCTTTATATTAATATGGAATACCTTTACCAATATGGAAAATTGCACTACAGGAATGGTCGTACACACAATCCGCAGCATGCAGGACACTGAAAACACTCCAACCGGCCTTTTACTTCTAAGGCCCACGTGTCATTTCGTTTCACACATATATCTTGCATTGTTTCAGAGAACGTATCAGTCCTGACAGTAACAAATTCTGACCGAGAATAATGCTTATTACTAACATCTATTAATTGTCTACAAAGAAGCAAGCAAGTTTGCTGTTGAATGTAACATCATTTGATCTGCATTTTCTTTTCAAAGTTGAAGGTTTACTATCCACACTGACATTTTTTAAGTTCAATGTCTTTTTTGTCCGTAAACCGCTTACGACAAGTAGAGCGTACTTTATCACCAACACTTGCAATTACACATTCTCCACGTAGTTTGCTGGCATAGCAACTTTGTCTTGCAAAACCACCAAACCTCCAGAATCATTGTCCTCTTTACAAATAATGCAAATCTTTTCACAAGTTTCCAGAGTTCTTCAATTAATGCATTAGTGAGTTTTTTGAAAGGTGTAAATCGTCACCTGCAGTATAAAAGAAAGTTAATTAGAAACACAATATTTCCAATGGGAATGAAGACAGCTCTTCGCCTCAAAAAGAGACAGTGTACATCCCGTTTGAACCTGGGGTAGCATCCAAGATCGCTTCCATCCTACGGGTTTTTAGTTTCCGGGTTCTCTTCATCCCCATCAGCAAAATTGGAATTTCCTAGCTTAAAGATCTCATTCCGGATTTTAACAACTAGGGTATTTACAAGATTGATTGTCAAGACTGCGGAAAATGCTACGTGAGCCAGACACGAATGGTATTGCGATTTAGGGTCAAGAAACACGAAAATTATGCATAAAAACAAGAATTACTTAAATCTTCTATCACCCAGCACTGTTGGAATCAAAACCATCGTTTCTCCTTCCAAGATGCCCGAATAATTGAACGAGTTCACTTTCCGTCTGACCCTAATTTTTTTGAAGAATTCCACATATTTCAAATGGGCAATGGAGCTATCAACGATCCTAGTGAAAGCATATTTTTTGCGGAATGCTACAAAAAACTGTTGCCCCATTAACTGTATTTAAAATCCTCATCAGTTTAATTTTGACTGCTTTTCTGAACATTTCCGCCGTCTCGTGGATCGGCGTTGTATCCAGAGACGTTTCTCCTATCCCAGTGAAAAACGGTTATTTTTCTCCGAAGCATTACTTGTAACTCGTATAATGAAAACCGTGACCATCATTACCAATCAACAGTTTTTTTGGTTTGTATATTTTGTTTGAAAAAAGTATCAAGAAGCTACTGAAACAGCTGTCACGACATTAAATTATGTAATTTCTAACTGCAACAGTATTGTGTTTTATTTATCTACAATCACTTTTATGTTTTGAAATTAGTGGTGGTTTTCAACGCATTTTTATATATGTAATATCTGGAGAATTCTGCAAAATTATGGAAATTTTCTTTCTTCAACACTAGACATTTAGATTGTCCTTTATTTTTGTCGTGGATAATTTCATTATTGATTGTTTGGCTTTTTTATGGCGCAAGAGCATCTGGGCTATACTGCGCCAAGTTTCATTATCACTACAAACCTTTTAATTCTGAGCTTGTTTTTAAATGAAAGACATGGTTTCCGACCTGAACATTTTTCCTTTATTCCTTCACTTCACCTCCTTAAAACATTCGAAACGACACACTAAGGGCTTCCAATTGTCCCAGCGATTTTCCTCTGAGACATACAGCTGCCATGCGACTCCCCGAATTTCACAATCACCAAGTTGCTTAGCTTTTAGCATTTTTACGACTAGCTTAAAATTTTAGTTACGCACCTCTTTTTTATTCTCTTATCAGTAAATGACGTTACATCATCAGTGAAAGTAATTTGCATACAGTATAAAACTTTCTACTGGAAAAAAAACCTTTATGAACTTATAATTCTGGCCAAGTTATGCTCTCTCATAATGTTTTTTTTAAATAAATTTAAATTATGAAATTAAAAAAATTTATGGATGCTTAAAATACTTTACAAGTCACCATGAAATTTTTTTTACATATCCCATTGATATAAATATTTTACTATCCCGCTCGTGACAAAGAAACTACTGAACTTACAATTTTGTCTAGCAGTGTACCTCGAGTTGATGCGAAACGTCTATTTTTCCATTATTAGTAATTAAAGCAAGCGTTAGCACGGTCACCACACCTTAATTTTAAAGCTACGCCTAAGTTTTAAACTATAAAGTTCACCAGGTGTTACTTTAACCGCTAAGAATAAAAATACTAATTTCACATCAATTTAAAATCTTAATAACTTCACGCTGTCGAATTTTCAATTTTTAATAAGAAACTGGCACGATTTTGCTTCTAACATTAGTCTGAGTCTATTTTGAAAATTTCGTGTAGATCGGTGTAACTGCTCTTCAATATTTCACTTGTAAACTTCATAAAAGTGTAATTATACACTAAATATTCCACAACCTTCAAAACCAAAAAGAATTATCACCTAGTTGTAATTTATATTTTGAATCACAAATAAATTTTATTACCTTCCTAAGAGATGCTCATTTTTAATTTCATATTTTAATTATTTTAATTGTTGGACATTTAAAAATCAATTCCAAATTTTAATCCCTTTCACTTCTATAAAATTGCTGAAACACTTTCATGGGAAACGTACAAATAGCATTTATTGAGAGGTTGAAGCAGAATGTCTTGTGTTTTATATCACAACGTCATATAAATATTACTTTGTGTGAAAGTTATTTTATGTTCAAATCACACAATTATGCCTACGTTTATCGTCAAGTGTTGTTAGATATATTGCCGAAAATTGCTTATTTCACAAGATATTGCATTTCTAAGAAGGAATACTCCCAAACGTAACGCGATTGTAAGAGGGTTTAATGCTTTTATCAAGTTGAATTTCTCAAACTAATTATTGTATTAAGGTAACTTGTTCCGCTCTGAAATTAACTCTTAATGTATTTACAAAATTAGGGAAATACTTGATGAGTAAATTGCGCTGGAACAGGAATCCTGATATCCGTTTAGAAACTTTACGAAATTTTATTCTCCGATAATTTGATTAGAACGGCTATAAGGGGGAGGGGTCACCGGTGGATCATGTACTTTGAATATACAGGGTGGCCATAAAGTAACTTTCCCTATTCTAGACGCTCTAGAGCAATGATGAAAAAAGTTATAGGAAAGGGACTTGGAGGCTAGCTTAAATTGATCATGGAGAAACAATTTTAATTTAGTTTCAAATTTCGCCGCCAGAGAAAAAGTGGCAATTTAGGTGTGAAAATTTCGTTCACTTGCATAAAACCACGTTCCTTATGCAAAATAAAATCTTTCTGTGAAATTTAGAATGTTCGCACTGGCTGAAAACAGCACTTATTGTCTCCGAAGCGACAATTTTCCACCTGGTGATGAAATTTGAAATTAAATTAAAATCGTTTCCCCACAGTCTAATTAAGCTACCCCCAAATCCCTTGACAATATATTTTTTCCTCATAGCTCTAGAGTAGGGTAAGTTATTTTACGGCCACACAGTGTATATCGAGAAGCTTCGAAGCACAAGTGTTTTCACAGAAATACCAAAAATTTCTAAAACAAAACTCGTCGTAATTCTCAATCCACTAATCGTATTCATGATAAAGAAGATCAAATAATACGAATGTTTACACTGATAGTTATTCAAAATGCATAGATATGTACACAAACGAACTAGCTAAGTAGATGCGAGTCTGTGTATTGTAATGGCAGTAAATCCGTGTTTGCAACTAAATGTGCGATGGACTGAACAAGCGTAATAATGTGTAAGTGCAAAGAAGATAACGCATTTAAATGCGAAGATTATAATGCGTAATCGTGCGGAAGATAATGCGTTTAACTTTATGAAGATAATGCTTTATGTAGTCTTGACATACATAGTACTACATAGCCTGGTAGAAGTGGACGATTTTATTTGCAAATAAATCCAACTAAGATTAAATAAATAGTAGTTTCATTTCCCATAGAAAGCCTCCCACCCCCTGGCAGTGATTTGAAATTATTAATGCAAATTAAGATAAGTTTTAGCGCTGATTACTCTGTAAATGTTTCGTGGACGAAATGTCTAGAACTGGCTCTTTTCGGAACTTGATACTGTAACAGGAGTCTCTGGTGGGAACATGCTTCTGAAATTTCTGTGAAAATGCCAAAGATGATGTCAATTTTATTTTAAGATAATAAATTAATAGTTACGCTACATCTTAAGCACATGCATTAATGTTCACGAAGCACACGGAACATAACCAAATTCAACTTCAAAAAAATATTTTGACAATTTTTAAGTTGAATTTGAACAGGTTCTTGGTAAATATAGTGTATATAAAGAAATTTAGTAGTTAAAAATAGCTGAAAAACTGGATTCATTTTGAGTCAGGCAACGTGCTGTCCTCCCTCAAGGGAAATACTTTGAAAAAATCTGTACGTCCACAATATATTTCTCCCGAGGAAGGCCAGCACACTGTCTGGCTCGAAATGCATTGAGTTTTTAGCTACTTTTACCTATTACATTTCTTTATATGCAATAAAACGTTGTTTCCTTACTTTTTTATTTAATTTAGCGCGCGGAGTCTACAATTTGTTATTTACGTTCTTGGTATTTTTCGAGCAGTAATTCAGATATTACATGCCCAAAACTAGAATTGGGGTCATTTTTGGTTACTTTACAGAAATTACAGAAAGACGTGCTTAGTGCCCAGATTCATATTATAATTTGAATTCTTGAAAAAACTCAAAACCTGTACAGATTTGTAATCAGCGTCAAAAATAAATTCACTTAGTATTGAACGTTTACGACCATTCTCAGGGTGGAGATTTCTATTGAAAATGGAAATCGCTTTTAATGTTAAATTTCAATACCACTGCTATTTGACTTTGCATAAAGATTTTAAGTATAAAAATTTAAAAATATATTTACAACTTATATACAAAACTTATATATTTTTCAAATTAATAAAACAAGAATTCGTTAATGCCTAAAACGAATCATTTATTTTTGTCCGCCGTAGAAACTTTCACCGAAATTGGGATGATAAATACACAAGGTTTTAGCGTAGTTAATAATTTACAATATGATATGACACACGTTTCGAGAGAACAAGAAACCACATCTGGAACTAATGTGAAATAAACAACACTGAAGTGTTGCCAACACACAGTGGTTGATACATTTCCTTACCGTTATTGAAAGTTTTTAAAGGAGTACAGAGTTGTTTACGATGGCCAATTTTCAAAGTGGTAAATCTTGGTCAAAAGGTTAAGTAAAAGAGACAGTTGATGAAGAATAGAAAGCAGTTGGAAAGAATTTAAAAAGGTTTTTCTAAGAGCTATTAAAACTTGGAGTTGATTTATGGTCATTCACAAGCGAGGCAACAAACAAAATTCTCATGTTAAGAAAAAATAAAGGGCCATTGATGATAGAACCAAGAGCAATACGGACAAAAGGAAACAGTTAGCGTCAGCGTATCACAACAGATTGTGATTGACGTTAATTAGAAAACATAGCGAGTAATTCACTATTGTAAACAATGGTTGTAGTCATGTAACAAAAGAAACAATCCTAGGGGAAATAGTCTTTCCCAAACCTTTTTCTAAAGGCATTTTCTAACTAATTTACTTTGGGCAGAAAGTTACGCACCATCTTTTCAATGCCCATGTATTAAAATGAGGAACAATACTTTTAGTCGAAATGATTGTAAATTGGTAAACATCCAATTAAAAAGGCAGGAAAGCCCTGTGCTCTGAATTAAATGGCAGCCATTTTCTGCAATCACAAGTTAAAATTGAATCACGTTTAGCCATCGTTGAATCCAGGCGTCAAAATCATTTTGGTATAATTCAGGGTTTTGCTTCTTAACCCATGATTTTAAAGTGGTTTTAACGTCATTCAAGTCATTGAATCTGAAACCACGTAGGTTGTCTTTCATAGGTCCAAACAAGTAAAAGTCAGAAGGGGCTAAATCAGGGCTGCATTGTGCGTGAGTCACTACTGACCAGCCCATTTTTGCAATCGCCTGGGTTGTGAAAACTGACGTGTGTGAGCGTGTTGAAGTTTGATGGAACGAACGTCTTTTAGTGGTCTCTTCTTTATTATTGCCTTCTTAAGTTTCTTCAGTGTGGTTACATAGGTTTAGCTATTGATTGTTGCACGATGTTGTAGAAAATCAACAAGAATAACACCCGGTGTGTCCCAAAACACTGTTGTCATAACTTTCTGCGCTGATCTGGTAGTCTTGAATTTTTTGGGACGTGGAGAACCGCTGTGGCGCCATTCCTTGGATTGCACTTTACTCTCCGGGTCAAACTTCTCACCTCTGCCGATTATCAATAGACATTTGCTTGAAAACTCGCTTAGCACAAACTTTGTGATATCCCAAATCAGCAATTATTCCTTGGGAAGAGCCATACTAGACGTTCAATGTATCAGCAACATTCTGAACTGTAACGGCTGTGTTTCTTCTAATAAATTCATCAGCACGTTCTCAATTTGCATCTGTGACTGATGTTGTTGGCCGGCCGCTTCTCGGTTTATCTGCAATTTCCGTTTCTCCGTTTCCAGACTTCTTCACCCAACGCCGCATATTGCTGATGTCCATTACATTATCCCCATAAACATTCTTTAAGCGATTATGGATTTCCTTAGGTGCACAACCTTCTTTTGCCAGAAATTCAATGACGACTTTTTCTTTTAACTTCATATCCATTGTTCTAATCAATCAATTTGAAAAACAAAGACTATATAAGTAAAGTAAGGTTACCTCTATAATATCATGCATAGATGGTCCAGTAGCTGTGAAAAAATAAAATTTAGAGCGATGGGGGCATTACTTTTTGATCCCCCCCATATATGTAGTACAACAGTGGTCCCAAATTGGACCCCTGCGGCACTCCATAGTTATTGCTACTCATCATTTTTGATGTTTTACCTCCAACACACACTATTTGTTTTCTATTATTTAAATAACTGCATAATAATTTATTAATTTTACCTCTTAATCCATAATTATTTAATTTTGTTATTAATATCTTTCTATTTAATACATTGAACACCTTACTCAAATCACAGAATATCCCTATACTATATTCCCTATTTTCGATTGCTTCCTGTATTTTATTTATTGTTCTAAGTAATGCTGCTTCTGTTGATTTTCCTTTTCTAAAACCATGTTGATATGTATCCATTAAATTATTTTTTTCAACTAATTTTATTATTCTATTATAAAGTAGTTTTTCAAATAATTTCGCAAAAACTGGTGTCACTGCTATTGGTCTATAATTTTCTTTACAGTCTATTTTACCCTTTTTATAAATAAGTATAATTTTAGATATCTTCTTTCCATCAGGAATTTCTTCCTTATCTATAATATTATTAAATACAATCAATAAGGGCACAACCAACAATTCCGCACTTTCCTTCACAATTTTTGGGTGAATCTCATCAACACATTCTCCTTTTTTTACTATTAAGTTTTCTTATTTCATTTAATAATTCAAAATACATTATTTGCTCAACATACATAGTTTTATCATGATTTTTGCTCATATATTCTTTAAAGACATTCTCAATATATCTTTCTCTATCTATTATTTTTTCAGATATTTCAATAAAAATTTTTTTGAAGCAATTTGCCATTTCCCCCTTTACCGTTATAATTCTATTATCATCTTTTATTAATTTATTTTTATTATCTCTACACAATAATTTATTTATAAACTTTCAATTATTTTTATTATCTACATTAATCAAGTTTTCATCTAAATATCTTTTTTTGTGCCAAACAATTGATTTAGTTATACAGTTTCTTAATATTTTGAATCTTTCCAAATAAATCTTTTTGTTTTTTTATTCTTATAAATCTCTTAAATAAATTATTCCTTTTCTTTATATTGTTTTTGATTCTGTTGTTTATCCAGCCCGTATTATTTATTTTACCTTTAATATATTTCCAATTAAAAAAAATGTCATATAATTCTTTAATTTTTCTTAAAAATATAACATATTTGTTATTATGATTTAATTCTATGTCCCAATTAATTGATCTCAAATCTTCCTTAAGTTTATTAATATTTCTTTTACTCAGGTTTCTAATTCTGGTTTTATTATCATCTCTTTTTACAAATTTTTCATATAGCCCTACTATAATAGCCCTATGGTCGCTTATTTGATAATCTAAGACACAAGATTTATATTCCCTAATATTTGTAAAACTCACAACAACTATTGTAGACGAATTTGTAGTTATAAGGAGTAGTTTTGAGGATTGTACCAGCTCCCTTTTTTTAGGAGCCTTATCCGAAACCGAACTGAATAGGTGACGCAGTGTTGAACGGTACCTCATGTTCTCGGACGCTACTTCAATACTACGTTCTTCGGCGGCTTACGTGGATCTCTGTTTTTTAAAGATATAACGTCCGTGGTTTATATATATAGGGTGGCGCGTAATTTCGTTGACAAAGGAATCTAATCACAATTTGTACACAGGAAAAGCAATTCAATAATTTATTCCAGTGCTTACGATGATATGGTCTCAGAAATATTCCATAAAAATTTTATTCAAATCAGCCGCCTCGTTCTTTAACTACCGCCTGTAATCTTCTTCGCCATGCGGCTATAGAATTACGCGCGGTGTCCATCGACATTTTACACCATGAGTCGCGCAGGTTCTTCTTCATAGAGTCTATGCTACGGTGTTGGATGGCATTGACCTTTGCCTCTAAAAGCCTCCCCATATGGTGTAGTTCAGTGGGTTAAATCAGGTGACGAGGAGGGCCATTCTGGTGACGAAATGTAATCAGGAGTATTCAGTCGCTACCACTCTTGAGCGATTTTTTCCCCATAAGCTAGTGCAAAGTCTTGTTGGGAAGTCCATCGCCTCTGCTCGAAGACATGTTAAATCCCTCTTTCAGATGACCCCTCGAGAATTTTGTCCCGATAGTAAGCAGCATTAATTTTTACTCCGGGTTCCACAAAAACGAAGAGAAAGGTATCCAGAGAGGAGATGTCTCCCCAAACCATAACAGTCCCATAACAGTGAAAGCGTTGAACAATTCTTACATTCTGAGGAATATCTGCGAGACTTGATACGTAAACCCTGTCATTTTGAGCGTTCATGGAAAACGAATATTTTCTCATCAGGAAAGATTATTTTTTTCCACATCTTCATTAGCATACCACCGAAGCAATGCCTTCGATCTTTCGAGCCTGGACCTGCGTTGCTTCACCGCCAAATCGTAAACTTCACGCCATCTGAAAGGTCTTAGTCTCAGATCATCCTTCATAATTCTTTGAACTGATCTACTTGAAACTCTCATTTCGGAGGCCAGTTTTCTTAATGATCATCTAGGATTTCGGCGAATTCGAGCTTTCACAGTTTGATTTGACGTGACATTCGAATGGTACATGGTCGACCAGTGAGGGGTCTGTCGGCGACACTGCTCGTCCCTCCTCCATCGTTTAATACTTTTGGATATCAACTGATAAGAAATGTTGTCTTTTATCAGACGCCTCCATATATCAGCCTAATATTCACCACATCGAAATGCGCGGATAGTCAACCAACGTGATTCATTCATCCTAGTATAAAAACGGTAATACTGATCTTAGGCTTATCAAACTTGTTCTTTATAAAGACTCTATCCGCACTTGTAATATGCACATTATTTTCCTTTTCTCGCTGCTCGGGCCTCTAGGCACGCGCACTTTAATTTCTATCAACGAACCTATACGCCACCTTGTACTTACGCGAATTAGGAGCGTGTATTCCCTGATGGAATGCTGAGGCGTTTTACTGGGTACTACTCTTTTATATGTTGAGATTATGGACGGTTGATGAAAAGATCGGCCCATTATCAGCAACAGGTATAATACCAACCACACTCCAAAAGAACTTGGAAATACTTGAAATTGACCCCAACACATACATACAGATGCAAAAAGCAACGATACTAAACACCTGCCGAACAGTCAGAAAATTTTTAAACCTGGCACCAGAATGAAACATACAAAAATATTTTCACACTGAAGGTAGACTTGAGAACTTGGCACCGCCCGTCTTAAGCCTAATCCGCCAAGTGCGAGAACACACACAAAAAAATAATAATAATAATAAGATAAATATTCCTGCTGACGTTATTTGAGTTTGAAATCTCATAACGTCCCATTTTCTTACACTTCAATGTCTTATACTGGAATATAGCTGAACTCAGTTATTACGATCCCGGTTGTAGCGAGAACTAGGCTGTCCTTAAAATTTCAAAACGTTCCCAAAGGATTATTTTCGTGTAATCAGTTATCCGTTACAGCATCACCCGGTTATAGTGTCAAAATTTCAATAACCCTTGGAATGTCTTGGTAACATGTTGTTGTCAGTTATCCCTAATATTTACATGGTATACTATTAAAGATGAAAGTGAAGCTGTGATGAAAATATATATATTGTGCAATATATATATACATTTAGCCGCTATATTCTCAGCAATATTTGCATTCTGATATAAAAACACACGTAATAGGGCGAGTACGCCACTTTATAATCAAGATCACGTCGATATACGATACGTACTTGGATACGCCACCTGACGGTAAACGGCTACAGGACTCGATACCTGAATGAAGTACGTCACGATTTAACTCTCTAGGATTGTATATACGCTGGTATACGTAAATCTACGTTGCATCATCAACTGAACGATATTTATTGTACTGCCCGCACCGGATCACACAATGCTTCGCTCCAAGGACTCAACCCAAAATCTCCCTTTCTCGTGAAAGCTACAAACCTTCCAAAGCTCATCTGCCTATTTCACATTTTTTAGGGTTCATTGACCCATTCCAGAGTTATATTAAAACAAAAATTATATTGAAAAGTGTGAAAATCTATCGCTTTAAACGGGAGTATTTGTCAGAACCTAATCCTGAAGGATAACTTCTAATGCTAATATAATTAAGCGCTTCTAAAAAAAATACAATTTTGCGAAAAAAACCGGTTTTCATCGGACAATTTTAAACCCCATCTGAGACATCAGCGATACATTGAAGATCTACATCGAAAGTATGATTGAGCTGCAAGAACGCCTGATTTATTAATTTTTGATGAGTGAAGTAAAACCTTTATTTATCCTTATCACAATATAAGAGTGATAAATCCAAAAAATTTAATTTTCACTTATAGTGTCGACTCAAGACTATAACAGGACAAAGGCCTTTAAACTAACTAACTTGTCACAAATATTATGTCATCAAGACTTCATGACATTTTTATAGTAGTGATAAGAGAAATGATGACTAAATTGACAACGGTGATGATTATCGTCTTATAAAGTTGTTTTCGTCAATAAGAACCGCAGACGATTAAATTCAAAGAAACCATTTTATTTAACTATGCTAGGTCCCAAAGGTTTCTCTAAAACTATTCAACAATAGCTCGCGCAACATAACAATTTCGGTTAATTTCATACACAAATTTATGTGTGACGTCTTCGACCGTGCAGGTAATAGATGTATGCTTGTTGGTCTCCCAAACGCTGAACATATTATCTCTAACTCAATTCGCTTCAAATCTTGAAGCGATTTAACGAGATAAGCTGAGGCGTTATTCGGACAAGAAATAGAAACTGCATGGACATCGCGTGAGCGGAAGCAAATATCTTTCCTAACTGTTAATTCACCAGACTTTCATCCTTGAATTCCGGCCGAAACAATCTCACAACAATCAATATTTAACCTTGCATGTAAAATTTTGGAGTTGGGCTTACGTGCAAATCAACTGCCAGAAAATGAGAGACACTGTCTATTCTAGTAAGCAGGTTTCAGTATTATGTGGTGCTAGATCATGCAAAATTTCCTGCCACTTTTCCTCCATTTTCCTGGAATTCTGCAACAAACTAGTTCCCGCGAACAAAGCGTTTAATTTCAATTTAATATCAGATTAAGACATAAATAGACGCAGTCGTTTTAATTCGGAATTGAATGCAAAACTATTATGCATCTGCGAAATTAGTAGTCTCTTATTAATAATAATATATATTCCGAAACACAGGAATTGTATTCGGTGTATAGTTGCAGAATTTGCAGAAACGTTTGCTTTCTGTAAAACTCCGCGATAATAATTTCAAGAATAATATATTACTCTACATCTTATCTAATATCATAATCTAAATACGTTAATTTGTGCCAAGTCGATGTTTTCTTTACTGTGTATCAGAAGGATAAATGTCACAATATAAATATTTTTGTTCCCATATATATACTACTACTATTAATAATATATTTATATATAATAATGAAATGAATATTTGTATAATATATATATATATATATTATATTTGCTAATATGCATATATTAAGAATATAATAATAATAATTATTATTATTATTATTATCCCTCTTGTCTTATCAGCAACAGGTATAATACCAACTACACTCCAAAAGAACTTGGAGACACTTGAAATCGACCCAACACATATATTCAGATGCAAAAAGGAACAATACTAAACACCTGCCGGACAGTCAGAAAATTTTAAACCTGGCACCAGAATGAAACATACAAAATTATTTCACACTGAAGGTAGATATGAGAACTTGGCACCGCCCGTCTTAAGCCTAATTATCCAAGTGCGAGAATACACACAAAAATTAATAATAACAATAATAAGCTAAATATTCCTGCTGACGTTATTTGAGTTTGAAATCTCATAACGTCCCATTTTCTTACACTTCAATGTCTTATACTGGAATATAGCTGAACTCAGTTATTACGATCCCGGTTGTAGCGAGAACTAGGCTGTCCTTAAAATTTCAAAACGTTCCCAAAGGATTATTTTCGTGTAATCAGTTATCCGTTACAGCATCACCCGGTTATAGTGTCAAAATTTCAATAACCCTTGGAATGTCTTGGTAACATGTTGTTGTCAGTTATC
>QLNU02014176.1:84916372-84935022 GCA_006491805.2 Dysdera silvatica
CATTTTTTACATATAAACATATATTATTATTACATATATTATAATTTAGCTTCAGTTGAATAAATTCCATTTCTTTCCTTTGAAGTTAATTGCAAACGGAAAGTAATTAAGCCAAAATAATCGATAACGACTCAAATCAAATGGTAATTATAGTTAATGTAAATAGCTGATAAACATAATCATCGGTAAAATGAATGAATGAACGAATTACATTAAAAAATTAATTATTTTCCAATTGCATTATTAAATTTTTAACGATATTAAATTATGATTCCGGATTGTTTTTGTTTATCATCAAAGAAACAAAAATCCTTCAAATTATTTTATATAAGCAAAACAGATGTGATTGAATAAATAATTTGAATCTTAATTAGGAATTTTACGTCTTCTTTTCATTTCTTCGTGTTTTCTTTACTTGATAAAATAAAAGAAACTTTTGAGTTTTATTCTCTTTTAGAAGCGTTTTCTTTGTTTTATAAGTAAACAAACTAAAACAAAGTGGTTTTGTTTCAAAATCTGCCCATCACTATTCCATTTCAGGATTTTGAAAATCACAACTCATCCTCTTTATATAAATAATATCAAACAGAGTAGACGAGCAAGCTTTTAACAAATTAGACCTCATCGAGCTGAAACGTGGCTGTCTAGTAATATGAACAAGAGTAAGAAAAAAATAATCTTACCTACACTTCGCATTCACACTCTTCTTCCATCAACGTCTGTTGAAGGTAAGAGGGGGAGGGGGGGCGCTTCGGTGTGTGCCACTTGTAACCGGCCATTAATTGTTTTATTTAATTGTAAAGACGTTTACCAAAAGGTCATTAGCTTTAAACCAAAGTGATTTTATCTCTAGTGACCTTTTATGGAGGCGCCATTGTGGTTCTGTGAATATAATCACCGCCTTCTGAATCACTGGGTTCGGGTTTGACTCCTAACTAAGTACACTTAGACGAATGGGAGTGACGTCAATCGACTATACCGTGCCCCTGCGGAGAAAGGATTTAGGAAATTTCGCTTTCCGCTAAGAGTAAAATATTGTCAGATGCCAATATAGTTAGATAACTAGTACGCTCTGAGAAAAAATTTTATGCAATTATTTTAATCATATAAGATCATTTTAAAATTTTTATCTGATATCGGTTTATATTCTCTCATCCGATTTGATTGCTTTGTCCGTTTTTAGTGTACTTGATATATTTTTTACCTTTGTATAATGTTTAATTCCCCTATTATAAAATAGATATATAGAAGTTCGCCATTTTTAGCGCAGAATGCCCTTTTCGTCTCTTGCGCCATAAAAAGTAAACTAACAAGAAAATTTTTTTAAAAAAATTATTTCTTACGAAATAATTGCCCTAATTTCTAGTAGAGACTAACATATTTGCCCAATATTAAGTCATAAATTATAGGTATGAACAAAAATTATGAAAATATATTGATAATATCATTAATAAATATGGAAATAAAAACTGCAGAAAAGCGTATCAAAACCATAGCTACCAAATACGAGGACCAGTAATTAAATTTCTAGAAATAATATACAAATTATTTCTATATGGAAAAATCATTTTCGGAACTTGATACTGTAACAGGAGTCTCTGGTGGGAACATGCTTCTGAAATTTCTGTGAAAATGCCAAAGATGATGTCAATTTTATTTTAAGATAATAAATTAATAGTTACGCTACATCTTAAGCACATGCATTAATGTTCACGAAGCACACGGAACATAACCAAATTCAACTTCAAAAAAATATTTTGACAATTTTTAAGTTGAATTTGAACAGGTTCTTGGTAAATATAGTGTATATAAAGAAATTTAGTAGTTAAAAATAGCTGAAAAACTGGATTCATTTTGAGTCAGGCAACGTGCTGTCCTCCCTCAAGGGAAATACTTTGAAAAAATCTGTACGTCCACAATATATTTCTCCCGAGGAAGGCCAGCACACTGTCTGGCTCGAAATGCATTGAGTTTTTAGCTACTTTTACCTATTACATTTCTTTATATGCAATAAAACGTTGTTTCCTTACTTTTTTATTTAATTTAGCGCGCGGAGTCTACAATTTGTTATTTACGTTCTTGGTATTTTTCGAGCAGTAATTCAGATATTACATGCCCAAAACTAGAATTGGGGTCATTTTTGGTTACTTTACAGAAATTACAGAAAGACGTGCTTAGTGCCCAGATTCATATTATAATTTGAATTCTTGAAAAAACTCAAAACCTGTACAGATTTGTAATCAGCGTCAAAAATAAATTCACTTAGTATTGAACGTTTACGACCATTCTCAGGGTGGAGATTTCTATTGAAAATGGAAATCGCTTTTAATGTTAAATTTCAATACCACTGCTATTTGACTTTGCATAAAGATTTTAAGTATAAAAATTTAAAAATATATTTACAACTTATATACAAAACTTATATATTTTTCAAATTAATAAAACAAGAATTCGTTAATGCCTAAAACGAATCATTTATTTTTGTCCGCCGTAGAAACTTTCACCGAAATTGGGATGATAAATACACAAGGTTTTAGCGTAGTTAATAATTTACAATATGATATGACACACGTTTCGAGAGAACAAGAAACCACATCTGGAACTAATGTGAAATAAACAACATTGAAGTATTGCCAACACACAGTGGTTGATACATTTCCTTACCGTTATTGAAAGTTTTTAAAGGAGTACAGAGTTGTTTACGATGGCCAATTTTCAAAGTGGTAAATCTTGGTCAAAAGGTTAAGTAAAAGAGACAGTTGATGAAGAATAGAAAGCAGTTGGAAAGAATTTAAAAAGGTTTTTCTAAGAGCTATTAAAACTTGGAGTTGATTTATGGTCATTCACAAGCGAGGCACCTGTGGATGCAAAATGCTTCTAAGAAATCAAGTTCAATAACAGAATAAGGTTGGCTAATGATAGTAGCATCGTTAAAGTTGAATTTTGATCGTCATTGTTCCAACAGTGCACAGCGATCGATGATTCATGAAACTCAACATTAGCGATATATCTTTAGTGTTTTGTTATCCTATGCCGCAGGCCCCGATTGGTCTGGCCCACGTATGACAAATGCGAACGAACCTCTCGAAACGTGCGTCGATATTGTAAATTATTTACTTCGCTAAAAAAAGGGTGTTTATCATCCTAATTAAATTTGCGTGGCGTTCGTCATTTTTCCAGTCCTAATGTCACCAAAATATCTTGCAAGTAGCAAAAATAATAGAAACAAAATAATTCTCATGTTAAGAAAAAATAAAGGGCCATTGTGATAGAACCAAGAGCAATACGGACAAAAGGAAACGGTTAGCGTCAGCGTATCACAACAGATTGTGATTGACGTTAATTAGAAAACATAGCGAGTAATTCACTATTGTAAACAATGGTTGTAGTCATGTAACAAAAGAAACAATCCTAGGGGAAATAGTCTTTCCCAAACCTTTTTCTAAAGGCATTTTCTAACTAATTTACTTTGGGCAGAAAGTTACGCACCATCTTTTCAATGCCCATGTATTAAAATGAGGAACAATACTTTTAGTCGAAATGATTGTAAATTGGTAAACATCCAATTAAAAAGGCAGGAAAGCCCTGTGCTCTGAATTAAATGGCAGCCATTTTCTGCAATCACAAGTTAAAATTGAATCACGTTTAGCCATCGTTGAATCCAGGCGTCAAAATCATTTTGGTATAATTCAGGGTTTTGCTTCTTAACCCATGATTTTAAAGTGGTTTTAACGTCATTCAAGTCATTGAATCTGAAACCACGTAGGTTGTCTTTCATAGGTCCAAACAAGTAAAAGTCAGAAGGGGCTAAATCAGGGCTGCATTGTGCGTGAGTCACTACTGACCAGCCCATTTTTGCAATCGCCTGGGTTGTGAAAACTGACGTGTGTGAGCGTGTTGAAGTTTGATGGAACGAACGTCTTTTAGTGGTCTCTTCTTTATTATTGCCTTCTTAAGTTTCTTCAGTGTGGTTACATAGGTTTAGCTATTGATTGTTGCACGATGTTGTAGAAAATCAACAAGAATAACACCCGGTGTGTCCCAAAACACTGTTGTCATAACTTTCTGCGCTGATCTGGTAGTCTTGAATTTTTTGGGACGTGGAGAACCGCTGTGGCGCCATTCCTTGGATTGCACTTTACTCTCCGGGTCAAACTTCTCACCTCTGCCGATTATCAATAGACATTTGCTTGAAAACTCGCTTAGCACAAACTTTGTGATATCCCAAATCAGCAATTATTCCTTGGGAAGAGCCATACTAGACGTTCAATGTATCAGCAACATTCTGAACTGTAACGGCTGTGTTTCTTCTAATAAATTCATCAGCACGTTCTCAATTTGCATCTGTGACTGATGTTGTTGGCCGGCCGCTTCTCGGTTTATCTGCAATTTCCGTTTCTCCGTTTCCAGACTTCTTCACCCAACGCCGCATATTGCTGATGTCCATTACATTATCCCCATAAACATTCTTTAAGCGATTATGGATTTCCTTAGGTGCACAACCTTCTTTTGCCAGAAATTCAATGACGACTTTTTCTTTTAACTTCATATCCATTGTTCTAATCAATCAATTTGAAAAACAAAGACTATATAAGTAAAGTAAGGTTACCTCTATAATATCATGCATAGATGGTCCAGTAGCTGTGAAAAAATAAAATTTAGAGCGATGGGGGCATTACTTTTTGATCCCCCCCATATATGTAGTACAACAGTGGTCCCAAATTGGACCCCTGCGGCACTCCATAGTTATTGCTACTCATCATTTTTGATGTTTTACCTCCAACACACACTATTTGTTTTCTATTATTTAAATAACTGCATAATAATTTATTAATTTTACCTCTTAATCCATAATTATTTAATTTTGTTATTAATATCTTTCTATTTAATACATTGAACACCTTACTCAAATCACAGAATATCCCTATACTATATTCCCTATTTTCGATTGCTTCCTGTATTTTATTTATTGTTCTAAGTAATGCTGCTTCTGTTGATTTTCCTTTTCTAAAACCATGTTGATATGTATCCATTAAATTATTTTTTTCAACTAATTTTATTATTCTATTATAAAGTAGTTTTTCAAATAATTTCGCAAAAACTGGTGTCACTGCTATTGGTCTATAATTTTCTTTACAGTCTATTTTACCCTTTTTATAAATAAGTATAATTTTAGATATCTTCTTTCCATCAGGAATTTCTTCCTTATCTATAATATTATTAAATACAATCAATAAGGGCACAACCAACAATTCCGCACTTTCCTTCACAATTTTTGGGTGAATCTCATCAACACATTCTCCTTTTTTTACTATTAAGTTTTCTTATTTCATTTAATAATTCAAAATACATTATTTGCTCAACATACATAGTTTTATCATGATTTTTGCTCATATATTCTTTAAAGACATTCTCAATATATCTTTCTCTATCTATTATTTTTTCAGATATTTCAATAAAAATTTTTTTGAAGCAATTTGCCATTTCCCCCTTTACCGTTATAATTCTATTATCATCTTTTATTAATTTATTTTTATTATCTCTACACAATAATTTATTTATAAACTTTCAATTATTTTTATTATCTACATTAATCAAGTTTTCATCTAAATATCTTTTTTTGTGCCAAACAATTGATTTAGTTATACAGTTTCTTAATATTTTGAATCTTTCCAAATAAATCTTTTTGTTTTTTTATTCTTATAAATCTCTTAAATAAATTATTCCTTTTCTTTATATTGTTTTTGATTCTGTTGTTTATCCAGCCCGTATTATTTATTTTACCTTTAATATATTTCCAATTAAAAAAAATGTCATATAATTCTTTAATTTTTCTTAAAAATATAACATATTTGTTATTATGATTTAATTCTATGTCCCAATTAATTGATCTCAAATCTTCCTTAAGTTTATTAATATTTCTTTTACTCAGGTTTCTAATTCTGGTTTTATTATCATCTCTTTTTACAAATTTTTCATATAGCCCTACTATAATAGCCCTATGGTCGCTTATTTGATAATCTAAGACACAAGATTTATATTCCCTAATATTTGTAAAACTCACAACAACTATTGTAGACGAATTTGTAGTTATAAGGAGTAGTTTTGAGGATTGTACCAGCTCCCTTTTTTTAGGAGCCTTATCCGAAACCGAACTGAATAGGTGACGCAGTGTTGAACGGTACCTCATGTTCTCGGACGCTACTTCAATACTACGTTCTTCGGCGGCTTACGTGGATCTCTGTTTTTCCGTGGTTTATATATATAGGGTGGCGCGTAATTTCGTTGACAAAGGAATCTAATCACAATTTGTACACAGGAAAAGCAATTCAATAATTTATTCCAGTGCTTACGATGATATGGTCTCAGAAATATTCCATAAAAATTTTATTCAAATCAGCCGCCTCGTTCTTTAACTACCGCCTGTAATCTTCTTCGCCATGCGGCTATAGAATTACGCGCGGTGTCCATCGACATTTTACACCATGAGTCGCGCAGGTTCTTCTTCATAGAGTCTATGCTACGGTGTTGGATGGCATTGACCTTTGCCTCTAAAAGCCTCCCCATATGGTGTAGTTCAGTGGGTTAAATCAGGTGACGAGGAGGGCCATTCTGGTGACGAAATGTAATCAGGAGTATTCAGTCGCTACCACTCTTGAGCGATTTTTTCCCCATAAGCTAGTGCAAAGTCTTGTTGGGAAGTCCATCGCCTCTGCTCGAAGACATGTTAAATCCCTCTTTCAGATGACCCCTCGAGAATTTTGTCCCGATAGTAAGCAGCATTAATTTTTACTCCGGGTTCCACAAAAACGAAGAGAAAGGTATCCAGAGAGGAGATGTCTCCCCAAACCATAACAGTCCCATAACAGTGAAAGCGTTGAACAATTCTTACATTCTGAGGAATATCTGCGAGACTTGATACGTAAACCCTGTCATTTTGAGCGTTCATGGAAAACGAATATTTTCTCATCAGGAAAGATTATTTTTTTCCACATCTTCATTAGCATACCACCGAAGCAATGCCTTCGATCTTTCGAGCCTGGACCTGCGTTGCTTCACCGCCAAATCGTAAACTTCACGCCATCTGAAAGGTCTTAGTCTCAGATCATCCTTCATAATTCTTTGAACTGATCTACTTGAAACTCTCATTTCGGAGGCCAGTTTTCTTAATGATCATCTAGGATTTCGGCGAATTCGAGCTTTCACAGTTTGATTTGACGTGACATTCGAATGGTACATGGTCGACCAGTGAGGGGTCTGTCGGCGACACTGCTCGTCCCTCCTCCATCGTTTAATACTTTTGGATATCAACTGATAAGAAATGTTGTCTTTTATCAGACGCCTCCATATATCAGCCTAATATTCACCACATCGAAATGCGCGGATAGTCAACCAACGTGATTCATTCATCCTAGTATAAAAACGGTAATACTGATCTTAGGCTTATCAAACTTGTTCTTTATAAAGACTCTATCCGCACTTGTAATATGCACATTATTTTCCTTTTCTCGCTGCTCGGGCCTCTAGGCACGCGCACTTTAATTTCTATCAACGAACCTATACGCCACCTTGTACTTACGCGAATTGGAGCGTATATTCCCTGATGGAATGCTGAGGCGTTTTACTGGGTACTACTCTTTTATATGTTGAGATTATGGACGGTTGATGAAAAGATCGGCCCGTCACATTTAGCCGCTATATTCTCAGCAATATTTGCATTCTGATATAAAAACACACGTAATAGGGCGAGTACGCCACTTTATAATCAAGATCACGTCGATATACGATACGTACTTGGATACGCCACCTGACGGTAAACGGCTACAGGACTCGATACCTGAATGAAGTACGTCACGATTTAACTCTCTAGGATTGTATATACGCTGGTATACGTAAATCTACGTTGCATCATCAACTGAACGATATTTATTGTACTGCCCGCACCGGATCACACAATGCTTCGCTCCAAGGACTCAACCCAAAATCTCCCTTTCTCGTGAAAGCTACAAACCTTCCAAAGCTCATCTGCCTATTTCACATTTTTTAGGGTTCATTGACCCATTCCAGAGTTATATTAAAACAAAAATTATATTGAAAAGTGTGAAAATCTATCGCTTTAAACGGGAGTATTTGTCAGAACCTAATCCTGAAGGATAACTTCTAATGCTAATATAATTAAGCGCTTCTAAAAAAAATACAATTTTGCGAAAAAAACCGGTTTTCATCGGACAATTTTAAAACTCTAAAACTATGCTAGGTCCCAAAGGTTTCTCTAAAACTATTCAACAATAGCTCGCGCAACATAACAATTTCGGTTAATTTCATACACAAATTTATGTGTGACGTCTTCGACCGTGCAGGTAATAGATGTATGCTTGTTGGTCTCCCAAACGCTGAACATATTATCTCTAACTCAATTCGCTTCAAATCTTGAAGCGATTTAACGAGATAAGCTGAGGCGTTATTCGGACAAGAAATAGAAACTGCATGGACATCGCGTGAGCGGAAGCAAATATCTTTCCTAACTGTTAATTCACCAGACTTTCATCCTTGAATTCCGGCCGAAACAATCTCACAACAATCAATATTTAACCTTGCATGTAAAATTTTGGAGTTGGGCTTACGTGCAAATCAACTGCCAGAAAATGGGAGACACTGTCTATTCTAGTAAGCAGGTTTCAGTATTATGTGGTGCTAGATCATGCAAAATTTCCTGCCACTTTTCCTCCATTTTCCTGGAATTCTGCAACAAACTAGTTCCCGCGAACAAAGCGTTTAATTTCAATTTAATATCAGATTAAGACATAAATAGACGCAGTCGTTTTAATTCGGAATTGAATGCAAAACTATTATGCATCTGCTAAATTAGTAGTCTCTTATTAATAATAATATATATTCCGAAACACAGGAATTGTATTCGGTGTATAGTTTCAGAATTTGCAGAAACGTTTGCTTTCTGTAAAACTCCGCGATAATAATTTCAAGAATAATATATTACTCTACATCTTGTCTAATATCATAATCTAAATACGTTAATTTGTGCCAAGTCGATGTTTTCTTTACTGTGTATCAGAAGAATAAATGTCACAATATTAATATTTTTGTTCCCATATATATACTACTACTATTAATAATATATTTATATATAATAATTATATTATTATTATATTTGTATAATATATACATATTAAGAATATACTACTAATAATACCATATTATTATTATTATTATTATTATTATTATTATTATCCCTCTTGTCTTATCAGCAACAGGTATAATACCAACCACACTCCAAAAGAACTTGGAAATACTTGAAATTGACCCCAACACATACATACAGATGCAAAAAGCAACAATACTAAACACCTGCCGAACAGTCAGAAAATTTTTAAACCTGGCACCAGAATGAAACATACAAAAATATTTTCACACTGAAGGTAGACTTGAGAACTTGGCACCGCCCGTCTTAAGCCTAATCCGCCAAGTGCGAGAACACACACAAAAAAATAATAATAATAATAAGCTAAATATTCCTGCTGACGTTATTTGAGTTTGAAATCTCATAACGTCCCATTTTCTTACACTTCAATGTCTTATACTGGAATATAGCTGAACTCAGTTATTACGATCCCGGTTGTAGCGAGAACTAGGCTGTCCTTAAAATTTCAAAACGTTCCCAAAGGATTATTTTCGTGTAATCAGTTATCCGTTACAGCATCACCCGGTTATAGTGTCAAAATTTCAATAACCCTTGGAATGTCTTGGTAACATGTTGTTGTCAGTTATCCCTAATATTTACATGGTATACTATTAAAGATGAAAGTGAAGCTGTGATGAAAATATATATATTGTGCAATATATATAGATATAGTGCAAATATGAATGAAATTAGATTTAATTAATTCTATCTCAGAAAATGACTTAATAGTTATTAAATTATAATATAACCTTTCACTAGGAAAGGGAAAACCATTAAATGCAACGGAAGGACATATTTTTTAATTTAAGCTTTTTTTATAAAAAAAAATGCAGAACTCTAAATCTTTAAAAATACAAGGAATAGGAAGTATATCTCAAAGGTGTAACTTTGTGATATATTGAAAAATCATCATTATCGTTTAAATATAATTTAATGCATCTATACAACCAGTCAAGCGATGCCAGAATTGTGAATAAATGATTATAATCTATTGAAAAATCGCACACGCATTGATGATGTATCCTAAAATTAACAGTTGTATTGTACTTGCGAAGAATACCTAGCATGTGTTGTTCTAAAAATCGTTTCACTCCTCGATGTTATATTCATATAAATCTGAGCGCGTGTTTTTTTTTAACATCATTCATTTGTTTAATAACCATAGGGTGACTACGTTTCATGCTAACTGTGTTACATTTTATGTTATATCTCTTATATCATGTCATCAGTTAGTGCAGTATAACCCAGATGCTCTTGCGCCATAAAAATCCAAACAAACAAACTGTCATCAGTTAAAAGCAAGGTTCGGGTGAATTACTTTGTGCGAATGCACGGCAAAAAATTTTAAACTGCCCAATTTCAGTTCCAGTTACCAGTCTTTCAGTCTTTTACGATATATCTCATCATTAAGCATTTTTTGTGTGATTACTAACACTGGTTACCTGAATATGCTTTTCCTATTAAATATACTAGAATGCAGTGACGAAAAATGTTAAAAAAACACAATTACCTTCAATTTATTGTTATTTAGTATTTAATTTATAACATTATCATGCATTAATTTTTCTTCCCTTCTGACTCACTTTCTGGCAACGTGTGTTTGGTTTTCTTATTTTCCTTCTACTACATGTTTTAATTGTTTTATATTTCTCTTATCCTTTCAGACGAGGAAATACTTTATTCCAAATTTTATCACCGTAAATAAATTTTGCTCATTTGCATTTTTGTTCTCCGATAATATTTCGTAAAGAGGCGAAAGAATTCCTTCTTACGTGGAATAGTTTAGAAATGCTGTCGCAGTATATGATACAGTACGGTGTGGCACCTTATGTGATATAGTATGGAGGTAGCGCAATTATTTTATGTGGAGCTTAGGAGGCTCCACTCTGTATTACATCTACATAAAAGAAGCGATAAGAAATGTAATTTATTTTTATTGCTCCCTTATTTGTGCGTTCAAACACTACAAAATTTCTCAGACAAAATGAATGGAAAGTCGTTCAGCTTCAACAGCATTTTCATAAAAAAAAGTATGCGTGAAAATAAAAAGCAATATTGAAAGGGAAGGAATGGGTTTATTCCTTTAATAATTATTTTAGTAAAATTGCATCGAACTGAAAATAAAATTCGTTTTTCTTACCTTTTAATTAAAGTCTTTAAAAGGGCATACTATGTGCTAAATCGATGTTAGGAACACCTTGATTTGGTTACCGATATGAAACACGTAAAATTTGACATTATTACATCCTTAGAAGTTTTATTATTATATCCTTCATCAGTTCCTTTAACATTTTGCGTTGTTTCATTGTCGAAACTTCAGTTATTTCAGGACATTTCATTTTAGCATCATAAAAAGGTTTGTACTTGTATAAAATATGGGCTTTCAGAGTTGGAAATATCTCATGTAATGTATAGATCGAAAATTGTATTAGAAATCGAGGTCGTTTCAGGAAAAAGTATTAAAATTAATCTGACTTCTCAACACGTTTTGGAATAATAGATTTGATCAAACAGACCTGCGAAATAATACTTTTTAATTTTTGTTTCTGTCCCGTTTTAGGTTTTTCTAATGTTTTTCGGTACGCTGAGTTCAGAAATGTCAAGCTTTTCCTTCTATCACGTAAGGGTTTTTCATAAAGTGAGGATGAAAGCCCAGGAAAATCACAGAAAATCTTGCAGCATTAAAAAACTTTATTTACGAAGAAACTCAAAAATAACATTTATTTTACATTTTATTACTTTGTTGTATTTGTTATAGCTACCACAAATTTAAAAATCATTATAATGTCTCTTTTCCTTCCCCTCGAAGCTCTGTTTAGAACCCTTTCTCCTGTGCGCTGCTTGCGCCTCCTCCCTAGTTAGCATCCAGCAGTAATCTGCTATTATGTTGACGTTCCACCGGCTCTGATACCTCCGTGCCATTTTCTTTATGTTCTGGTGGAATCTCTCTCCTTGCTTTTCACTTACAGAGGCTAGATTTCCTGTGAAATAGCTTAGATGGCAGTGAAAAAGTAGATCTTCCAACTCATTGAGGAACCTAAGGCGTAGAAGTTCTCCAGCATGTTTCCTACGACGTTCTTGAAGTCAGGGTCTTTCTGCTTGCCAAGAAACTTCTTTACAACTTCTTTAAAGGATTTTCAAGCTGACCTCTCAATGTTTTCCATTTTGGTTTTAAAGATTTTGCCTGTTATGAGTTTTTGAATGTCAGGACGGACAAAAACCCTTTCTTTCAGCTTCGCTTCTGATAGCCCTGGAAACTTACTTGCCAAGTACCTGAAATTTTCACCACCTTTTCACAGAGCTTTCACAAATTGCTTCATGATGCCAAGTTTGACGTGAAGTGGAGGCAGGGGTAGTTTTCTTTAGGATCCACTAAAGATTCGAAGTGCACGTTCTTTTCCCCCTATCTTTAGAGTCCTGGCCACACCGTCTGACTCTGGTGCTTAGCTATAGCACCAATGTCCTATCCGCAAAGGAAACAAGGCTACTTATTCTATCAACCCTATTGACCAAGGATCATAGAGAGCACTTTTAGATTAGCCACAGATGGTCCATTGGTATTCCTTGTAGTTAAGTTGGTCATCAAAGCTAAATTCTGTTACCTCTCTTTCAGATGAACAGAGAGGTCAACCGGTATGGAGGCATATCTGTTGCAGTTGTAAAGAAGGACAGCTTTCAAACTTTTTTGTGATGAGCCAATGAAGAGTCTCCAATCTTTTACCTTAAGTTTTGTGTTGTTTTTCTATCCATTATAGATTGAAATGCTCCAAATTACTCCGAGTTCATTCCGTTAAATTATTCTTTTAAACGATTTTTGATTTGTAATATCACTTACGTTTTAACTTTTTGACACCGTTTTTCTACTTTCTATGTTTTAATTTATCGATCATGAGGCAAAATACCTCCTTCTAAGCAAAAATATTGCTTTGACACATTTTTATAGTAGCACACCTAGTAGGTAGGCAACCAGACAGAAATTCTCGATTTGTGTCAAAACTGTACGTGATAGAATTTTTTAAGTATTTTTCCTGAAATCAGCATCCAAAAATACATAAGGAACACCCTTAACTTCGAAGAAAAAAATTTCATTACAGACCTGTGTTATTATTATTAAGTCATTTTAAGAATGTTAATATACGCTGTGTGCTAAAATATTCTATAGATTATACATGCTTAACTAATTAGTCTTAATGACCGAGTTTCGTAGAATTTGTAGCAGAATCCTCAAATGAATATTTTCATCTCTTTTTTCAACTATTTTTATAAATTTTTGAAGTATTGTATTTCAAACCGCTGACAGTATGAGAGTACAATCATAAGCAGTTTTATTGGAGATACCTACCTGGTAGCATGTAGCACTCCCTTTCACCTTGATGATGCGAGCAGATGATTCTGTATGGTATGGCTACTCACAGGTAGTTGTGGTCCAGTATTGTTGTTGTCCAGCAACTATCTTGTTTTTCCTACTGAAAAGAGGGCCCCGTTACTAGCACTGTTACTACTCTCTTTACATTTCCCATCGAATAGTTTTTAAAGTATATTTGTGTAAAATAACAGGGAATAAAATATTATTATTAATTAAAATTTAATATTTGTTTTTGTCGATTTCACTGGTTTTTAGTGTTTGTTCATTTCACTGATTTTTGGTTTTTATTCATTGCGTTAATTCACAAATTCCATTAATATTTGCATTTCATCTTCAATTTGTAAATTTATGCAGCGAAAACTGTTTTCATATCACAATACTGCGTATTTTTTAGCAATATCTTCATAGGCTTAACTATTATTACAGTTTTATAATTCTTTTTTATAATTAATATGAAAAAATATATATATATATGAAGTACTTAAGCTATTATTCCTAAGAAATAATATATATATATATATATTGAACGAAATACGAACACTAAGCATTTTCATCTGTGCTAACACAATTTTAGAATTTTAAATAAAATATTTTAACTTTTACTTAGCTTATATAAGCAAGATTTCCAGCATCAAAAGTGGCTTGCTCGAAAAGCTTAACGAAGAAAAAGAAGCAACCTAATTATGATTAAAAAATTTGTTGTATTTTTTGTATTCCGAAAAATTCGTTTTTAAATAAAAAATTTATGTTAGCTGCCATAAGCTTGCTTGTAAGTCAATAAAAACCTAATTAACCTTCAACTCTTTAAGACCTTAAAAAAAACAGATCTGTTTCGTTGTCATCTGGTTTTTCTGCAAAAAAGTGATTGATTTGTTATAAATTTGCTTTCAAAGAACACTTTGGAAAGTGTGTCATTCTCCAAATTTTAATTATTTGAAACATAGGAGAGTTTTTTATTGCAAATTATTAAAATTTATTTTATGATTTCTTCAAATTAATCCTTTTAAGATTTCTATAAACATTTGATCCAAAATAAGCTAATAATTTTAAGGAAATTTTAAATTGACTTGAGAAAATACGGTTTCAATACTTTAAAAATTAGTTTTCAATGTTTTTATCATCTAAACATTGATTAGGTGGATTACAAAATCTAAAAATCAATTATAACAACGAAATTTAACGTAACTGGAAATTTTTCTTATGTGCGCATCCAACTTCAGTAAATGCAAAAAAAATTGAATATTTAAATGATATTTCTTAATGATTTTAGTATTCGATTAATAATTACATAATTTGAAAAAATGTTCTCAAATTGCATATAAGAAAATTAGAATTTTGAGATTTTGAAAATTTTTGGAGCAAAATGTAAAAATGTGTTGACGAATATTTTCAAAAAAACTCTTTTTGTAAAGTTTATTGAAAAGTGTTTTCAATGTATGGAATTTTGACTTTAAATTTATGCATTTATTCAACACACTGGAGCTGGCAATGTATTGAGCCAAGATGGAAACGTAAATTTTCCGTTATTAGTTTCTTCTTATCCATTGTACATATGTATTTTTATATTTACATACAAAAGGTTAAACGCTAGTAAAACATTTTTGCATGTAAATTTCCTCCCTGGTGCCTTGTATCTTATTTCTAATATATTCTTATATATAGTAGAAAAATATAGGTTTTTATCTTTTAAAATAACAGGACACAAAGGATATTTAGTTTTTTATTTATTCCTTTAAAACATCCTACTTTTCATCTCATCCCAATTTTATACAAAGCCGCTGTTTCTGATTTTATTCAGATTTCACAATTTTTTCACTCTTTCCTTAGGCAATTTTTTCTCAAATAGCGAGATTGTTTTCACCCATATTTTTTGCCTCTTTCCTCCGCTTTCTGTTGAAATTCCTGTTGATCAGTTTTCTTGCATAATTTTCTTCCTTTTTCATTACGCGTTCATGTCATCTCAGTCTTGACAATTGTATTTTCTCTTCAAATCTTTGTTGTCTCTCTTGCTTATTTCTGATGCTGTCCTTTCTTTCTTTCCATGAGCATCTTAACAGAACCACCTCAGCATTTTCATCTCATTTACCTGTATCCTGTTAGCATTGGGTTGATTATTGGGTGGTAGTATTTCCATACACTAATGCCGGTCTAATTATGGTTTTATACATTTTGCCTTTTATCCTAATTGGAATTTTTTCTTACGGGACACCTAGGTAATATCTTTCCAATTTCTCCAACCAGCCTCTACATAATCTGATGTCCCTTTCTATATCTCTATTCTCGTCTATTCCTTTATTTTAATGAAAACTATGTATAATAAATTAAGATATATATGTAAAGATTTTATTGCAGTAAACGCTTGTTATGCAACTTTTGAGTAATTAATGAATATACCGAAAGGACAAATTATTACGTACATTTAACTAAATATCACATGACACAACATTGTCATTGTACATGCAAAACAGCAGACAAATATTATTGTAAGCATCCATTGTATATTAACTACTATTTATTTTGAAAATTTCACAAATTTTATAAAAATAAATCAAGACACTTCTTTTAATACAATTTATTATTTTTTTATTATATAATTTATATATGCTTGTGCATGTGAATGTGCGCATGTGCATGCGTGCGCGTGTAATTTGAATAAGGTGAATAGTTAAATTTACTTTATGTTTCAGATTCAAATTGAAAAGCCATTTCCAGCAATTGTCGTTTGGCTTGCATAGATTTTTAAAATTCTTTAGAGAAATATTTATTTTTCAAGTAATTCACTTCCTATTATCTTAAAGTAGAAAAAAATACATCGGCTTATGTACAGGGTGAATAATATGAATTTTACGTCTGAAATATTATAGATTAGAGAATCGTTAATCTGAACTAAGTGGGACTAAGGGTTGTTCAGATTAAAGTAATTTCGCATTAACTAATTAATTAATAAACATTAATTAATTAATATTTGTTGCATAATTTACCGTAAGTTATAATTGTTTAATTTTTATGTACAATGAACAGGCGTCAGGTGTGGGCTACGAAAAATTTCCCTTTCTTTATGGGAAATTTCAGTTAGGGGGCAACACACCTTGTGCTATTCGTTTACAGCTTATCAGTCAACTGCCATTGCAGGTGATTGAAACAAAAATCGGATTAAGAAGATTATTGGATTAATGTGGTTCAGATTAAGGAGTCTCTACTGCAAATATTATCTATAACATGGTCATATGACGAATATTTACAACGTATTGTATGGAATTACTCGAGTTTTAGTCTATACTCCAAATCCTACTTTTTATTCCAGTTAATGCCGTTTATATATGGCAGACATAACAAAAAAAGGGGAAAAAGCAAAGCATCGTCAAGCATAGTTTGATAAAATACAGCTAAGGAACATTAAAATTTGCATATCTCTTAACTTACGTTTTAGATTTACGTGAGCTTATGGTTAGCAGGTTCTAATGATTTTATAGTTAATCTCAATTAAAATTTACTTTATCATTCATAGTTAAATTTGCATTTGAAATCCCTTGACATTAAACTTACAATTAAAATCCCTTAACATTAAACTTACAATTAAAATCCCTTGACATTAAACTTGCAGTTAAATCCTTTGACATTAAACTTACAGTTAAAATCCCTGTACATTAAACTTACTGTTAAAATCCCTTGACATTAAACTTACAGTTAAAATCCCTTGACATACTAAACTCACAGTTAAACTTATTTGATATTAAACTTACAGTTAATATCCCTTGACATTAAACTTACAGTTAAATTACTTTCGAAATCATAATTAATAAATTTCCAGCTTTAAATTAAAATGTTGTTCTTATTAAGAAGTTAAACAAAATGCAGTAGGGCTCATATATATTTAACCATATGTTTTAATGATAAAACCTTAATAGGAGTCTTCAAATTTATAACCACGTGTTAAATTTGAGAAACAGATTTTACTCTATTCTATTTTTGTAAATTTTTTGCAAAGGCTAAAATTTAATTCACCTTGAGACATATTACACAAACCGAAGCCAATTTATCTGCCAAAATCATCTAACTAAGTCTAACTATCAGCAGATCTTACCAGTGTTCCTGCAATGAAAGCGTAATAGCTAGGAGCACGTTTATAAACCACGAATACGTTACCGCGCTGATCTATCAAATTCAATATTATAAACAAGTTAACTTCATAAAAAATGGCGAACTGGAACTTGTCCTTTCCTGCTAATTACTTTACTAAAATAATGATATATTACAATTTGCAAAACAAAGAAGAGAGTTCCGAACCTGAAATTGATACATCTCAGAAATTTTCAGAATGCAGATCTGATAGGAAGAAAAACATTTCAATTGATTATTACTTACCTGCGACTCATGCCTTGCATTCATCGCATGTATGAATTATAATATTATATGTTCTGCTTGACTTAGAAGCAAATTTTTGGTTGTATTAGGTTTGTGAATGTCCATATATTTTTTAAGCAAATAAAAATTATTTTTCAAGTTTGGTCATTTTTGGTGGACGGGACCCTTTTCCTCAAGTAAAACAATGAAGAAACATTTAAAATGAAAAAATAATCGATTTTAAGGTGAAGTAATAAGAAAAAAAATGTAAAAGCTATCTGTCATGCAGATTAAATTGTCAACTTTTAGGTTAAATTACAGAGAAGCAACATGAAGAAGTGCTGATCAAAATATTGAGCTAGGAACATTTGCATTACTATTTATAATTATTACTAGTGCAAATTCTTTTACTTGACGTTATACAAAATACGAGTTAACACTTACACGCTTTTCTCCCAACAATGCCCAAATATAACATTTTATATTATTTGGGGCTTGTTTTCTATTTCAGATTGCTTACGATATCTCCTATTTTATTTTACTTATATTTTACATTGTCAATCTTATTTCAGTCTTGTCAGTCATCACTTTCGACGTACGTCACTAACTTATATATATATATATCGTCTTCATCATATTCAACCGTTATCTATCTACTGCTGGATACAAGTTTTTCCAAATGCCTTCCACACAAGTCAATCCTGAGCAATTCGCTTCCATGTCACCTCAACCTGTTTTCTT
>QLNU02014176.1:84941201-84978928 GCA_006491805.2 Dysdera silvatica
AAAATTACCGACCAATTAGCTTGTTACCTGCTATTTATAAAATCTTCACAAAAGTGCTAACACATCGCCTGCAGAAAAAATTAGATGCAGCTCAACCAAGAGAACAAGCTGGATTTCGAAGTGGATTCAGTACAGTGGACCATATTCAAGTATTAAGAGAATTAATTGAAAGAACACATGAATATGAACTTCCATTGTGTGTTGCATTTATTGACTATGAGAAGGCCTTTGACTCTATTAAAACATCAGCAGTCATCAACTCTTTAAGATCAACAGACATTGAGGATGTGTACATTGACATGGTGAAACGTGTGTATAAAAATGCAAGTGCAAAATTTCGGTTACATAAAGATACCAAAACTATCAAACTTGGCAAAGGTGTGAGGCAGGGAGATACCATTTCTCCAAAACTTTTTACTTCAGCTTTACAGATGATTTTTCAGCAGATAAATTGGAATAACAAGGGAATAAAAATAAATGGTGAATATTTAAATCATTTGCGGTTTGCTGATGACATTGTTATTTTTTCAACGAACCCATCAGAACTCCAAGACATGGTACAGGAGCTCTCAACTAGAAGTAAAGAAGTTGGACTCAAGATGAACCTACAAAAAACTAAGATCATGTTCAATAATTTCGTAGAGGAAACAAAAATACAAGTTGACAACATTGAGCTAGAAATTGCTGATTCATATATTTACCTTGGCCAGCTGATTTCAATGGATGGCAACATTATGAAAGAACTCAACAGACGTATTAAACTTGGCTGGAGTGCATTTGGAAGAAACAGTTTTATCCTGAAGGGGAAATTGCCTTTGTGTCTAAAAAGAAAGGTCTTCAACCAGTGTGTATTGCCAGTCCTCTCTTATGGATCAGAGACATGGAGTCTAACAGTTGGAGCAATACGAAAGTTACAGACAACGCAAAGGAGCATGGAGAGGTGCATGCTTGGAATAACTAGGAGATCGAAAAAGAAACACTTGGGTGAGAGAGCAAACTAGAGTAGAGGACATCATTGTTAAAGTAAAAGGACTGAAATGGCGATGGGCTGGGCATATTGCAAGAAGAACTGATCAACGATGGACAACAGAAATTCTGAACTGGATTCCAAGAGACCACCGAAGACCTAGAAAACGTCCTCAAACTAGATGGGTGGATGAAATAAGAAAACAGGTTGGGGTGACGTGGAAGCGAATTGCTCAGGATAGACTTGTGTGGAAAGCATTTGGAGAGACCTTCATCCAGCAGTGGATAGATAATGGTTGAATATGATGAATATATATATATATATATATTTTTTGTTTTTTAAATTCCATCTCCAATTTACAGTTTGGCTGTCTGTATAAAGAAATACATTTCATTTCTTCACCTCTGGATAAATTCCTCTTTACGTAGTAAATAATTATACATTTCGGTATTTTAAGATAAGATTTTGCCTTTTGCTGCGCTTGGTATATTCTAATGAAATGAAAGCATATCCTCTTTGTATTTTATAAAGAAAATTCATGCAAAAATTCAAACAAAAATATATGCCCCACTTTTATTCTTTTGCTGTCTTCTGTTTATTGGTAAAACGTGTTTTTTCTATAACTGCAAGAACTCCATATCATCATTCAGGAAGGTAAAGAGTTCTTTGTGGAAAAATCAGCTCATTCCATTTTATAAAAGGTCGTTGTTCTTCATAAGCCTTCTCCAGATTTCACGATATCCTTCCTCTTAAATATTTTCGCTTATATCTTCATTCATCAGATCTTCCCGTCTCTTCTTGGGCCTCGTTTTTCTGAATTTTCCATTGATAGCCATTTTTGTTTTCTACATAATTCTCCATCCTTCTCATCACATGTTCATACTGTCATAGTGAAAATTTATACGAACTTAATATACCCTTTTTAATTTCTATAGGATCTAAGCAGGTGTGCTATTTATATGTCGGGCCGTAGAGTCTTATTTAAGGCGTAACTGAATTTTTCGTGCTTTCTGTCACACAACGACTCGAATTGACTTACAAAAGACATATTTGCGTACCTGTCATACTATGTTTTATTCAAATATGCTACCTAATTTTCACTTAAAAATGTTGCCGTATGAATAAATAATAAAAATAAAATGCAGCATTTCTCAGCTGAAATGCTTCTATGTGCAGAATTGTTTTATGTAAAAAATAGTACTTTATAATACGATTTAATCTCGTATTAAATAAATAGTTTTATCTTACAGATCGATATTATGTTTACTTAGAGAAATGTAGAGTGATGAGAAAATTTTATCCTGCAAAAAATATTTACATATTGTCATATCCTGTTGTATATTTCTATTTGATGCAAAATATAATAAGAAATATAAGGAAATGTGTCTTTCTTTATTTAAATTTCCATGGAAACTAAAATTTCTCATAAAATTAATCATTCTTTTAAGAATTCTTTATGGCAGCCCCCGCATAATAACCTTTCCCGACCAACAGTAGTGACAGCCAATAGATATGTTTATTTACCAAACGAAAATTTATATTATTTAGAAAACAGTTTTCAGCTATTCGCAATTAATTCATTCTGTAGTGAAATCTCATTTTTTCCGTGACAATATTAATTAAATATTTTTTTGCAATTTTAATGATCTTTGCGTCTCAGCTATCTAAAACTTCTGCCGCGCCTATCATCAGGGCGACCTATTATCAGGGAGCTGTAGTCCGAAAACTTAATTTGCTATTTATAAAAAGCATCTTTTCCATTTTGCTGCCAATATAGTTTACAAAACGAATAAATTTATTAGAATTGCTGCAAGGGCTCCAACCAGTATATGGACACATCGAGCAGTATTTTATCAGCGCATTATTAAGCACGCATGCTCCATACCGATACAAGACACCCATTAATTGTAAGCGGTCCCTATGGCATCCAAAAAACCTCAAATAAAAATTTTTCTGCAATTTTATCTTTACATAGCTTTTAAAGCGATAGCCTAAATTATATTACTCTATCACTCTACGTGTATTTCTGTAGAACGAAAATGATGAAGTGAATATGTTCAGGGAAACCTATATAAAGCACCACACAATATATGAAAATATCGTAAAATGACAAGTATCCAGTAATATTGGTTACTTATAATGTCTATTTAAAAAAAAGGTTAAATTTACTCCATTTATAATTTAAATTTTGTCAACAGTTTATTAAACGAAAAATTAAGTGCATTCTTATTAATGTCGAAACAAGATTGTGGACACATAAAAATAAAAGGAAAACATCCACTCCTCCCACGATAGCTTCTTCAAAAATGTAAAGATCTCGAAAGCCGTTGACGATGGTTCCAAATCTCTGAAGAAAAATATGGAATACTTTAACCTACTTTTTTATAATTATTTTTATATTTACAAAAGCCCGCTTTTGTTTAATAAAAATATCTATTTTTTAAAAAAAGCAATTAGTTGTTTTAAAAAGTTGTCTCCCGCTATATATTTACCCTTTCAAATAAAGCAAAACGTTTAGAAATAGTTTGTTAAAAGCCATCCTAACGGCCAAAAATTTGTACGTTAATCATATTGTCAAATTTATGTAAATATTGACAGATTGTCGAATCTTAAAAAACACTAAAGCATAAAAATAAGCTTTCTTAATTCCTTATGCAGGCAAATACAGAAGGCTTTATTTCTAAAAAGCCGCTCAAATTATTCTGCACACATAATGTTTAATACACAAAGTAGTACCGTTAAATTAGAGGTTCTTTTCTATCTTTCTCCAATCCCTAGTGCTTCTAATTCAGTGTCACTTAAATATAAATACTTCTTAATACCTCCTCTTAAAACATTTTTTTTTTCATTTTAGTATGAAATTTTTTTCATTTGTGTGAAATATTCCGTTGTTAACCACAGGCAAAGCAGAAGTTTTCAAAACTTTATTTACGTATTTGGAAACTGGTACTTAAACTGGATGTAAATTTTTCTTTGACATTTAAATGTTTTATTCTTTTTTGAATTAAAACATGCTGCGCAGCTAATCATTCTCAAGCTTAATTTTTACAAATTCCAGTTTACTGTGCGAGAAAATTAGTAATTTGAAATTTCTTCAACCAAATGATCCTATTTGTTTCTAATTTAAACGATATGCGCTTAATTGTACCTTAAAATAGCGAATGAACTATAAAGCAGTAATTAGCGTTTAATTTCTTAATTTCGAATTTAAAGGAAACTCATTGCAATTAATTTTTTTATTTTATTGATTATAAAAATAAAAACTTTTGTTTACTTGATAAATATCAAATATTATTGAAGAAGAATATTTGATTTCAAATATATTTAAAATACACTTATTTGATTTCCAAATTTTATCCAATATTTATTTAAATTCCCTTAATATCAATAATGAATATGTTTTAATATATAAAAATTTACCTTTCTTTCCATCGTTATTCGATTTTTGCCATTATTTACATTTTTTTTTTAATTTGTGTGTTCTTATATTGTATCCCCCTTTAGGGAGAAATTTCCTAATTAAAACAAACTTTAATCAAATTTTATGCAAATATATTTTTAGAACATCCACAATTGCTTAGTTTTTTTATTAAACATTGACTTAGCTATTGAATGTATTCTCTTAAATTCATAATAATTTTTAACTGCTAGTGACTTTTAATTATCAGGAAAATTAAATTTCGAAAAATTAAAATAGACCAAAAAACAATATTTTATATGTTATTATCTCTTAATTAGTTATCATTTCATTATAATTATGTCCGTGGATAAATGTTACGTCAGACAATTTAATATTACGGGAATGAAACATAAATTATTAAAGAAAATGCACATCTATCTCAAGTTCATTATAATTAATTAACGCTGGTTATTTCAGCATTTAGAGAAAATTTATTGTCTTTTTGCTCTTTAATTTCTTGAAGCAAACCATACTACAATACAACTTGATACTGAAAAGGGAAAATACAAAATAATCTAAATACTGAGAAGAGTGAGAGATATTTGTCACGGAATTTTTTCACTCATAAAATGTTTATCTTTATCGCAGAGTAAGTTAAATGATTTCAGTAAGTGAAGTAAGAGAAGTATCGTAAGGAAAGACATTATTAAATATGCAAAAATGCTTATATCTTGGAAGCTTAAATCCTTCTATATCTGTGAGATGAATTTCTAACAAGCGTTTATGTTTTCCTTATAAAAAAATCAGCAATCACTATAGTTATGTCTGCATACCTTTGCTTTTAAGCTTCTCTCTAAAAATTTCGCAAAATTTGCAAATATTTCTAAACCGTTCGTAAAATCCGTAAAAAAAGCATAGAATAATAAAATACCGAAATACCTTGAAAAGCCGAAATATCTTCGAAAAAGAAAATTCCTATTAGAAATTTTAAAAGTTTGAGGCTTGACGAAAATTAGAAAACATAACAAGAAATCTGTTGGCACCTATTCAAATTTAGTTAATCTTATAACATCAAAAGCGGGAAACTTTTCTCATTCTATCCGATGATATGGTAGTATGTGATAAATTGTTTATTTATATATATATATCATATTACTACTACCCTTCGCAGGGCTAGCACAATTGCCAAATCGTCGGCACACAGAGTCAAGGGGGCGTATTTTTTAAATTGATCGCAAAGAAAAGGATCATTTCACGGTGCCTGGTGGGAATCGATCCCACAACCCCTTGTCCAAGGGCTCCTTCAACTGAGCTACAGACGACCTATCATCCTCCCTTATGCGAGCACTTATAAAGCTTCACTATAAACGAATTTCGAAATTAGGCAGTGCATGGAGAGCTTTTCAAACCAGACCAACGTCGAATAAGCGAACGTCCGAAAAGAGGGTCTAACGTGATATTAAAGACGGAAAATTTTTCTCATCATCGACGATGATGTAGTAATATTAGATGATAAATTTTTCTTTTATATATATGAGATATTATTACCATTCACAGTGTTGGGGCGATTGCCAAATGATCGCTACACAAAACCACAGGGGTGTATTGTTTGTAAATTGCAACTTACAAAAATAAACCATTGTGGCTCTTTGCGCCGACCATTTAGTAATTGTTCTAACCCTTTGAAGGGTAATGATATCGCACATATAAAAAACAATTTACTACCTATTCTTATAAAATGTTTAGAAAGTATCAAATCAAAAGAAAGAAGGCCCAGAAATTTTTTTTTAAATAAAAGGGACCCTTTATCGTAAATAATAAAAGATAACGTGTATTGGAGGGGGCAGAATGCCTCTAATGTCGAAACGTGTAATCTTCTGATTATTAATGAGATAAGCAACTAAACCACTACAACATTATATCAGTTGGCATTTCGGCATGTCATTTGGCGGCGTGAATAGTTAACATAAGCTGAAATGAACTTCTGGATAATCAACGAAGTCATGCTTAATTACGGTGCTAATTGTGAGTTGCGTAACTTCAATCATGGCGTGAATAAAAGGCAAACGTACGAACAGTTTGTAGAAACTTAAATTTAGTACTGTCTTGGTTATGTAACAGCAACGGAATTTCGGAATGCTTCGTAGTTAAAGTAGACATGTTAACAACAGTCGTCTAAACGGAACATCACTACAACGTCGTGCTCGTTACTCATTCAACGAGCAAAAACTTCAAACATTACGTTTAGTAAAAACGAGAAATGTCGATCGCATCTTAATCGAATACGGGTTAACCACAAGCGATGCGTAAACGAGAGAGAAGTGAAAGTTCACAACAGTGTATAATGATTTAAACCATGCTTAAGAGTTACTGCCCATGCGCAACTATCAAAAGGTCAAGGTACGTTTAAGAGCTGGATTTCTTTAATCAATATCTATTTTGAAATGATGCTGAACGATAATTGCAAGTGTAATATTCTTCAATACTATGCACAGAAAATCAAAACTAACGAATGGCTGATATCTTAATTTGTAGGAACCAATTCACCAAAAACTCATATATTGAAATTACCATTACCCAATTGAGGTATTTTCATTGAGTAATTTTTTACATATTCTGAAAGTCCTTTTTTTTTATAACAGTTCTGGGTTCACTTATAATTTGCTTCTATATTAAGTGAAGTATATAGAACTGTCCTTGGCTTTTCCTTTTAACTCATACTTTTTAGATCAGCGATCACCAACCGGTGGTCCATGGACCACTGATGGTCCGCAAGTAACTGTTGGTGGTCCACAGAAAAGTCTGAACATCGTTTGTATAGTTAATATTTTATCAATAATAAAACAAAAATAATATTCTAAGAAATTCTCATATTCTGAATGACAATTTTTGCCTTTATATTGCACTAAATTCACAAAATGTGGTCCGGGGGATTTAAAATTATGGATTTAGTGGTCCGTGAGGTCCGAAAGGTTGGCGACCGCTGCTTTAGATGATGAATTGCTCACAAAGAAAAGAAATGATTTATGAACACTTGATAGGATACGAATCCCTTAGTTTTGAGTCAAATGCCTTATCATCACGCTACAGGCATCAGGCATTCTCTCGCCTTCGAGGGGATATAAGGCATTGCTATAGACGAATTCGCAATTAGAGGGTCAGTGCATAGACTGCTCTTTTAGGCCAAAGCGGAGTCAGTGAAGACAAAATAAAATTCTGTAATTTCCAATAGGGTTTATATTGCGAGATAGACAGAAGCTCTTTTCAAATCTCAAGTAATAGAAATATATGAATTGAAAAACCCCAGGAAATGAAGCAATTTCCCGACCTATGTCTATGTTTTTAAGCGTCTTGTCTTTGAAGAATTCGTTTCAGGAATGAAGCCAGTTCATGTGCAATAACATTATGCCTGAAAATTATATTCCGTCTTCAAATTTTAAACGAAAGGTGACAATAACTTAAGAGTGGAAACCAGTAATATAAGATAATTTTCTCAGCTCAAATTATTTAACTTTGAATTACTGAAAAAATAAAAATTACGTATTGGAATCATAAATGCATTCTGAGGAGGTGAATTGGTAGTGTGCTTGACTACTCTGGCAAACATTCTGGTTTTGATTTCGGTAAGTGCAATCGGCGCCCATACGAGCAGTTCTAGGGGCTGATAAAAGTTACTACCTCATCAAAGCTGTCGAGAATTTTTGTGAATGTACAAGATACCAAAACGCTACAAAAATAATTGATACTGCTTGACAATTAGTAATGAGCTAAAAAGTACCTTATTTTAAAGTGTGATTGTAAAACTTCTGAAAGTAAATGCGTAGCAGGTTCGGGTGAATCAAATTTTTAAATGGCCAGGGGTGCACGAGCCCCCATATGGCACCCATGCCAGCACCTGATGTTATTTTTTTTTCTATAGATCCGTAATTCAAAGTTTGGTTCTTTAAGCTAATAAAGTTCGAATTACCGGCAAAAAATAAAATTCTTATATTATCTGATCCTATCTGCCCTTTTACAGTAAGTCAACAACAAACGAAACTAACCATCCATAATTAGGTGCTGAAACAATGCGCTTATATGTTAATGAAAATTTTAGTTTTTGCTCTCACAAAGCTCAAATTTTAGTTATTGTGGTAGATGCCCTAATAATTTTTAAAAAACGGTATATGTCGAATTTATGTGTCGCATCTTCATAACTAACATTAAATAAAATAATGACTGAGAGACAAAATCTAACGAACTTTATTGGAAATTTCACCCATGAAATTTTTGTTCAGCATTCCATCAAAATTACAAAAATAAATATCACATAATTATAAATTATGTTTGGATAAACATAATTAAATTTTAATAGTTTGCTAAGGAGTACCCATTTTAATCATTAATTTTATAATTTCCTCTGCTGACAAACATTTAAAATTTATTTCATATGGTGATTTCGTTCCCTGTTAAAAAACTGATGAAGTTTTATTTAAGTATGCACACGTTATCGAGAGTTTTGAGCAAAATATATTATGTTTCATAACACACATCTTCATGTTAAAATTACACAATCACGCTTATGTTTCTCACCAACAGTTTTCACGTATGTTGTCACGAAAGATGCTTATTGCACGAAATAGTTGCAACCGTAAATAGTTCCAGTCGTAAAACCATTGTAAAAGACTTTAAATTATTGATCAAAGAGAACTTCTCAAGCTAATTATTAAATTAACACAACTTCTACCCCTCTGAAATTAACTTTCAAAGTATTTCTAAGATTAGGAAAATACCTAGTGAATAAATAGCGTTGGTGAAGGATTTTTGATCTTCTTTTAAAATTTAGAAATTTAACGAAACCATACTTTTAGACAATTCCGATAAACTGCTCCCATGTGGCTAATGCACTTCAAATATTTCGAGGAAATTTAACGTGTATTTTCACTAGTGTTCCGCACCACGCGTAGTTATTTTCAAATCACAGAACACTAATCACCTTAAAGGATAAATAATTAAATGCTCTTTTACCCTAGAGACCGTCCTAAATTATCTATATAGACACGTTTTCGCCAAAAAAAAAACGAATATATATTTTGAAGTGTTAGTAGGCGCTTTCAAATAAAGCGGTTAAGGAATGAATAAGTATGCTTAAAATAATGCGTAAGTGACGATAACGTGCAAGTATGAAGCAACAGTACCTTGCATACCTTAACCCATTAAAGCCTGAATTAATTTTCGCCCACCAAATTTTTTTTAACCTTATTATGGATAGATATAATAAAAGATATACAAATACGCAAAACGTTTTCAAAATCCACCAATTAGTTAATTAATTATACCACGTGACCATGTGAGTACGCTAGGCTTTTGAAGGGTGCAAAAAAATGCATTATTATGAAACCTTATAACGTAATATATAATCAATTTATTATTAGTGCATTAAATATGTTTAGCTCCATATTTCTTCCTATATATATGCACAAATATAAGTATATTTCTTCGCACATATTGACATCTTTACATTTTTTTGGAACCAGCGCAAGAGTTCGTAAAAACATATAAACCGTAAATTGGAGGTTCGTAAAGATGCGAGTTCAGGGTATCTTGATGTAGGGTTTATTTGACACTTAACGTTTTGCGTTTCACCTACATGTAGTTGTAAGTTACCCCAATGGCGATTGAACTCCTCAAACAGGGATTCATCTAGTGGGGTCTCGGGGGGGTGTGTGAACAGAGGACAACCTTGAAATACCGTAGAATTAAAATTTGTTAAAAAATTTTATGTAAGAATAATGCACATATCTGTTATTTATTACTTTATGTTCTGATAAATCATTGCATTTGGAATGTAAAGGGAGTGAGAATGAAGGAGAGGTGCAACGTTTCGAGCAGTCAGTAGCGACGTACCAATACCATTTTCCTGATGTCGATACCTGGTATATGTTATCAATAATACGTACGTATATCTTACATACACGTATATCGCAATGCTATTTTCGTAAAAAAATTGGTTCCGGAATGCAAGGCCGCAGATATAACGTCGTGTATACTGCGCCAAAAAAAAGCTCCGGACCATTAACAAGTTTGAAGCTGTAGATTTACCAATTGCGGTTTCTACATTTATAGATTTGGTTATCGTTCTATGACGGATTGCAGAACGATGGAGCGGTGATAGACTCCATAATATCACCGATAGATTATAAGTTATATCAGAAGGGTTTTAGCACGTGCGTCAACTCACGTGGATTGTTACCCTGGAACCTTATCTCAGTTAAGTCAGGGATACCAAGATACAGATGAACTATGTAGACAGCATGTCTCTACGTTAAACAATTTATTTACAATCACATAGCAAAATAACTTAAATTGTTACGATTAAGAATTGACATTATTATTATAAGACATTATGAATGTACATCATGGGCAGCGTGACCATCTCGCTAAGAGTCCTACCGAAAGAATGTCTTTTATTGGTGTTCGCCTCATCGTCTCTACACTCGCAATCACTCTTATTGGCTGTTCACCCTTTTCATACGCAAATGTTCATTGGTTACCCCTTTAACACTAATTGATGATTTGCTGTTCTTGTCACGGGTTCGTGAGATCACAGTCGGGGGTCGTAATCACCATGTCCAGCAGGGCACTTACAAGCAGGACAGCCCGACAAAGCAATTTGAGAGATTCCAGAATGGCGTCACCACACAAAAATAGCCCTTCATGACTACCAAATAATTAATGGGTTTTTTTTTTAAGTTCATGAATTCTAATTATATTTGTTTGTTCATAATATCATAAATCCTCGTCTGAATTGTTACTTGGATCTGGTGGCTCGATTAAAATGGCAGAAACTTCAGACCGTAACTCATCACCTAACTGGTCGAGATAGTCAGCAATTTCCAAAATAGTAAAACTATTTAAAAGTATATTTTATATTATTTATGCTTGCCCTTACACATGGAAAATAAAATATCCTATATCTTGTATTTAAAATTTTTTTGTCGATTATAAAAATACTGGCTAAAAATACAGTATAAATTAACGGGCAATTAGATTAGTCGTTTTTTAAATTTACAAATTATTTCTCTAGTCTTATTTCAAATACACAATTTCTTAAAAAATGTTGTCTTAAATATAACTAATTAACTATAATTAAATTAAATAAAATTACATATACTTTATTCTGATAAAGCAAATACTTGAAATCATTTTTTTAAAGCAAGGAATATTGTAATTAAGCATTTCGATGTTAAGTTTTTTATAACAGTGCTAAAATATCATTATTATTATATTATAAAGGCATTTTTTGTACCCCGTAAATGCCTAGCCTGACCATGCGGTCACGTGATAAAGTAAACGTTATAAAAGCAATAAATATCCATTTTCCCCACTGTGATGCTACTTTTTACTTATATTTCAGAAAAATTATCAATCAAAAAATAATCAGAAAAAGGCATCAAATATATTAAAAGTTAACTTAAGATCGCGGACGAGCCATCGGAAATTGGAAACTTGTCAATATTTACAAACATTCTACTTTCAACTGTTCGCATTTTAAAAATACGGGGTCTTTATAATTAAAGTTCCACTTTGAAATGGCCATAAAATGAAAACTACTGGACCAAATGTTATCAAACTTGGTAATAGCTTACAGGAGGTCATGGGATTTTATTTTCTGTAAAAAAAAAGTAAAAAATTATTAAATAAATAAATAAAGTAAAGAAAAGTTAAAAAATCACCACCAGCGGAAATGGCACTGTATGTAATATTGTTAAACGAAATAAGACATGAAGACATCGTTTTAAAACGTTTTTAATCGTTTCTAAAACGTGTTACAAAGCATGTTGAATGTGGCGTCCACCATTTTCTGAAAGCAAGTTAAATCGCATTACTGCGTTCTCAACAGCAGCTCTTAGCATATCAGGAGGAATGTTGCGGACATGTCGGTGTATCGCATCTTTCAATTCCGCCAAATTGTTTATGTTATCACCATAAACAATTTGCATAACCCCACAAAGTTTCGTTTTAGAAACGATTAAAAACGTTTTAAACCGATGTCTTCATTTTTTTTATTTCGTTTAACAATATTGCATACAGTGCCATTCCTGCTGGTGGTGATTTTTTAACTTTTATTTTTATTTTATTTTTATTTATTTATTTTTTTTTTGCGGAAAATAAAATCCCATGACCACTTGTAAGCTATTACCAAGTTTGGTAACATTTGGTCCAGTAGTTTTCATTTTATGGCCATTTCAAAGTGGAACTTTAATTATAAAAATCCTGTACGTGGGGACAAACTTTGAAATTTAGTGAAAAATATTCTGCAATCTTTATAAATTTATTTAAATAAAAAATGTGTCATTTTGTTCATAAATACATGTTTTAGACTAGTTTGTATGACTACATGTTTTGCGTAACCATATGGTCACACGCTAGACGTTAACGGGCTAATGAATTTATCCAAGTATTTTTGGGCCCTGCGGTGGCGCAGTGTGGTAACGCGTTCTCCTAGTGCGCCGCTAATCCGGGTTCGACTCCCAGCAGTGCAAAAAGAACGCTTACTCAGAGATCTCATAAAGATCGCACTGCTCACTGTAGTCCGGGGTTTGGTTCCCTAGGCCTTAAGAGGTTCGGATTCCTCGGAAAACAGTAGGTCCCGGCGCAGCATGACCACTGTAGTCTTTGAGCCGTAAAACCAAAAAGAAAGCGAAAGCCAAGTATTTTTGGGCTATATTCATTAGAACTTATGATAGATAAAATGTCAATGAAATTTGAAAGTGCTTTAGCGGAGAAAAGCAACTGAAAGTATTGATTAAATTTGTACAAAACTGATTTTTGGTAATAGCTAGTGTATATCTCCACACACACACACACAGGGCCGGACTAAAGCACGGGTCTCCTGGGCCGCGGCACTGAGTCCCCATACCTTTGGGTCTCCCAAATTTTGTATCCGATCTTTTTAGTCAGTTTAAAATTTAAGTTTGAAACCTATTCTTTTAATTTGGTATAATTTATTAATATTACATTTTTTTAATTATAACTTAGGCATCATTGAAAACGGCTTTAATACAATGATGATGACAATAATATATACAGAGTGATTCAGAACTAATGGAACAAACTGAAAGGGGTGGTAAAGGACGCCAAATAAGCCATATTTAGCTAAATCCCCATGTCCGCAAAGAATCCAATTATTCTGTAGAGTTTAAATATTATTTACATCCACGTTTTTGCTAGGTAGACAATACGTAAACAAAAAAATTTGACTCATAATTTAAGCGATGAGCTTAATAATGCAGCAGTGACAAAAAACATGGAAATTCCCTTCCCCGGCCCTGGGTAGTGTTGCTAAGAAATAAAAAAAATAAAAGATATGGAAAACGATTGTTTTACCATACTGAAGGCAATTGGGGAAAAATCCATTTTTGTGAATCACAGCGTAAATAAAAATTATATTTTTCTCGAAAAAAGTAATAAAATTTCTCGATATATTACGAACAACTTTCTGTATCTTCAAGTATTACACTCCAATATTTGTTATTTCTTCCTTTCTTTTTTTTTTACCTATTTTTTTTATATTTCATTTCCTGCTGTTTTTAATAATTATCTTTTTCCTCTCCTTATCTTAGTTTTTTTTTTACCTTCTGTCTCTTTTTTTTCTGTTGCCGTTTTTATGGCAAATAATGAACATCGATAACGGCAAAAACTCATCAATTGCGATTAAATTTTTGCCTGCACCTAAAATTTTAACCAGACTAAAGAAATTTATTTTTAGTTCGTTGATGCATAGGAAAATTCTTTTTTAATCAACGAAAGAGCTTGGAACATACACATGTTTTATTTCTTAAGCAAAGAAATAGCAAATACAGTTTTTTTAATTAAATATAAAATATCGCTTGTAAAATGAAATTGCTTCGTGTGTGATAATTCAATGTCTTTGTGTTGAACACTTTTATCATCTTTTTTTACTTCATTCGAAAAATTAATTGAAATATTTTGATTGTTCTTTTTTTTTGTTATGACAGATAATTTGAAATCGGGAAATGATACATGTTTGCAAATAAATTGGTACAATTAAAGTATTTGTGGGATAACAGGATTTTTAAACACAATTTTAGAAAAATTTAGACCACACCCTATTTCAAACAGAAATTTTCAAGTTTGAGGGAATTAATCAAGGAAATTAAATTTTGGTAACGCGGGCATTTAATTTTCCAGATAGTTTTAAATATCACAGAAAATTAATAAATTTCGTTGAATATAGTTTCAGATTAATAAAATAAACGAACCAATTCTGGAAAATAATCCTATAGACAGTACTGCTGTAGTGCAATGAAAATGCATTCACATTGTGCACAGAAGATTGTTTGTTTGTGATTTTACGGCTTAAGGATAACAATGGCCATGCTGCTCTGAGACCTACAGTTTTCCGAGGAATCCGAACCTCTTAAGACCTAGGGAACCAAACCCCGGACTACAGTGAATAGTGCAAATGCGCGGATAATCTGAGTTCAGCTCACGACTACAGTATCAAAGCAAATGAACGTGCTTTACCTATCTAACTGTTCACTGTAGTGTGGGAAGTTAGTTCCGTAGGATTCCTGTGGTTAGTATCTAGGATTCGTGAGGGTAGACTATAGACTCAAGCAGCCTTTAATATCCCCGTGGTTAGTATGAAGGAGTCTTAGGGAAGCACACCATTCAAGGGAGGTAATCTGTATCTTGCAGGCCAATCCGTAGATTCTGGGCAAAAGAAATCTGTAGGATTCTGCAGGAGGTAATCTGTAGGATTCTGGGCAAAGAAATCTGTAAGATTCCCGTGGGTTAATATGTAGGATTCTGGGGAAAAAATCTGTAAGATTACCGTGGGTTAGTATGTAGAATTCTGGGGGAGAGAGTCTGTAGGAATCTGGGGAAAGTAGTCTGTAGGATTCTCGTGGGGAGGTATTCTGTCGGATTCTGAGGGAGGTTGTAAGATTCTGATGGTAGTCCGTAGGAGTCCTCGTGTTTTGTTATATCGCCTTACTGTAGCACAGTAGTGACACGTTCACCTATCACACTGTTAAATCAAGCTCGATTTACAGTGGTACCGTAGAACGTGTACGGTTCTTCTTCGTACCCTGGTTTGATTCTCCTGATAGCGTAGGTTCGGCCTTGCTTCACCGCTGCCTACTGTTTTCAGAAGAATAACTGTAGGTCCCGGCGCAGAACGGCCAATGCTGTTCTTATGCAGTAAAACTACAAGAAAGCAAAAAGAGTCTTACATTCATATTATGTAATAATATATTCAATTTATAGTTGATACCTAAAACAAAAAATTATCGAATGAAATGAAAATTCAATGTTATTCGGAAAATTCCAGAAACAGTATCGAGTTATTTCCATGTAACAAAAGAAACGAACGCTGGGAGTGGGGAGGCTTTTTCAATTATTTTTCAACAAATACCTTTTGACTAGTTCATTTTAGCCCGAAAATCACAGAGTCTGCTTTTAACACCAAAACCTTAAAATGCTAAACCAAAGACGCATCCAAAAATTTCTTCGAGGAGGAGTGAAGCACAAAGCTCGAAACCAAATTTAGATTTTAGACTTTGCAAAGTGTAAATTTATTATTGTCATCTTGACCGCAACCTCTTTATCCATCCTTGTCCGCAATGGTATTTTAACCCGCAAAGGTTATAAAAGGATAAATACTCATTAAATCAACCTTTTTTCTATGCGAAGATTAATAATTGCATATTATATGAATAAACACCTGGATTTTTTTTTCAAAATTTTAAAAAAGCAAAATTACATTAGTAGGGGAAGGTTGCTCAAGTCCTACCCCTTAAGAAAAATCACGAATTAGTCAGAAATCTACAAATAAAAAAAGATACAGCTTTTTATCATCAAAACCTTAGTAAAAACATTCTTAATTAAAGTAAAGTAAGTTCAAAATGTATAAATTTTTGAAGAAAATAGCAAAAATGAAAAATAAAAATAAAAAAGGTGCGACTACGGGGACTTGCATCGTAAGTCGAACCACGTATTGCTTAAATCGTACCAAGGAATAAACTGAGGCAAAACTGTCTGAACCTTATCTATCGATTCAATTATTTAAGTTCAGACGTGACATACAGATGTTTTTGCCTTTTTGTCCACGCCAGCACACAGGTCATGCACCCATGCCTTACATTTTAGGCACTGAATCATACCTTTTCACGGTCTTCGCCTTGGAACGTAAAAGCAATCTGCACCGCATAGTGGCCTAAGGTGTAACCCAAAATGGCAAATAAACACCGTTACAAATTTAATCTTAAGAAAAGTACCCCACACAAACAGACATCGTCTAAAAAATAATAAAATACCTCGATTCACGCATAGTCATTAGATTCAAATCCATTGCCATGCATTATTTCGTATGGAAAGCTCTTTGGTTGTTTGTGGAAACCCAGGTTCAGGAAATATAACTAAATAAAAATTAAAAATATTTTGCTTGCATGCGTGTTGAGAACGATGCTTCCATAACATATTGCAAGTGAGAATTTTAATATAAGCAATTTTTTAAAAGAATATATTATATATATATGAAGATATAAAATATGTACAAAAAATTTTATATGTAAATAAGATACAAGAAAACGTATGACGTCATGATAAGTACATATATCTTTGCTTATATTTGCATTTCATATATTTTACTATGACGAAATCCGAACATTCGCATCCGTTTTCAATAATGCTGCGCTTTTTGATTATTAAATATGAGCTTTTGGAATAAAATGTCCAAAAACTCCCATTTCTTTTGAGATAAAACTTATATTCAATTTAAGAAGATCGTTTTGTCATATTGATAAGTGATATACATCTCAAGAGCTCGAAAATCTATACTTTGTCGGAATCTATCTGAAAGAACGGGAATATGATTATTTGATACGTCTGGGTAAAATGTGACAGATTATTATGCAAAGAAACTATTCACAATGGTGTATATCGCTACGAAAATATGTGCATATATTCATGATTTGAGAAACTCTTTTCTATATAATATATAAAACACGGGCTCATCTATTTGATGCGTTGTTTTTATATTTTTGCAACGTTTTCGTGTTTGGTCTATTTACTTTTTTCAAAGTCATATTTAGTTTCAAAAAACGTCGATCCATTTATCAATAAATGAATCTTCACGACAACAGAAACGAGTCTTAACATACAGATATACGAATCAGTATTAGGTACTAACATGACGTCAAAGCTCTTGTGTATTAAATATATTACACGAATACAGATGGAAAGTATATTCTGTGATACAGAAATCATGTTCGTTACCAAACAACATGAGCCCCCCAAAGGAGGTGTAAATTGTGCACTTGCACCAAGGTGGGTCGAATTTTCAAAAGTTGCACGAATCGAAACGTAATAGTGCGAAAAAGTTGCTAGTCTTCGAGATAAACGCAGTGAAGAAACAAGTTTGGGAATCGGATAATATCTTTAAGTCCCGCATGACCACCAAAGTTTGAAAATTTAGCCATAAGTTGACCTTTTTAAGAAAATTTTGGAAAGTGCCTTAAATTGTTTGGACTATTATGAAACTTTAGCTGTGAGAGCAATTAGAAACTAGTTAACGGGAAGTAATGCTTTGACGGACGAAAATATCCCCAAAGGGAATGGGCAAGGGGGGGGGGGTCGCTTTAGGACGAAAATTGGCCAAAATTGCGAAAAAAAAAACATTGTAGAAGCGTCCATAACTTCAGAAAATAGGTTAAACAGACTGTTTGATTAACTATTGCTGTGCAGTTCTTCGCCCATTTGCATTCCACATTCAGAGAAAGGGAAAACAACCCAGAACTCACCAGGGGCCAGAACTCACCCTTAAGGCCGCACTTTGAGTTCCACCTACGCCCTTCCCAACCAACCGACCAACTATAGTTAGACGTGGAAAATCACTATTTTTTTTATTTGGTTTGATTCCCCATGAACTGGACTTCGTTCTTAGTTATTGGCATTTGGCAACGAGAAAGCAAAGTTGCTCTGATGGAACCATCCCTTCTGCCACCGTCTTATACTTTGTTCGCTGCTTCTGTGATTAGTTTAAACGTACGTTTAACCGCCTGTGTATTACATGGAAATTAGCTTATGTTGAAAGTTGGTATCCGCTTGGAATGAATGAGGTCTAAGAGTTCTTTGGATATTTCAGATGCTAGAAGTGGAGGACAGGTAATTTTCGTTGATGACTAGATGATCCACCTTGTCTAGTCTTTTGCATTAAAATTAAAATCAGGAATGATGAACGCATGTAAGGATTTGCATTTCTCTAGTTTTTTCCTGGCTTTTAAAGTGTATCTCAAAGCAAACTCTCTGACATGCTGTCTTTCACCATAGCCAGAAGAAGATTCTTAAGGTGGGCAAAGAAGGCATTGGATGCGATGGAACAAACACAAACACTGGGTGGGAGAACGAAGCCATTAAGTTCATAGTCCGTCAAAAACTCTTTACAATGATTGATGTGTGTGTTCCACTTCAATGAGTTGCCATTGAGGCACTTCATTGAAAAATTAGATGGCAAAAAATTGGCCCGCAGTCGTACCGTGGACCTATCGGAAAGCACCTTCAAAGATGCGAAAAATTACCAATGGCAAAATTTCTGGAAATTCATTGCATACTTTCAAAAGTGAACAAGGATCTAAACAAAGATCAAAAATGTTTAGTTGAAAATTCATTAGCCATCCACTCAGATTTTTGTTTGTCCTCCAGATTTTGCCATTTGTAACCCTGGACTGCTCAGTCATTCCAGGTGGTTGACAATGGTTAATAGAGTCCTTAAACAATGCTTCGTTTCCTCAGACCCATCTTCAAACCTTCTTCATATCACAGTGTTCATCCTGAAAGTATACTCACCTCGATGGTTCACAATCAAAACCCAACCATCAATACTTAAAGGTCCAAAACACGTGTTTCAGTGTATACTTACCAGATCATCTCAAAACAATCATTGATCCAGTAATCCAAAACAATGCCTTCTTTGCCCATCTCGAGAATCTTTCTCTGGCTATGGTGAAAGACGAAAGAAAGCATGTCAGAGAGTTTGCTTTGAGACCCATTTTAAAAGCCAGGGAAATACCAGAGAAATGCAAATCCGTATGTACGTTCATCACTCCTGATTTAAATTTTAATGCAAAAGACTACACGGGGTTGATCAGTTGGTCATCAACGAAAGTCACCTGTCCTCCACTTCTAGCATCTGCAACATCCGAGGAAATCTTAAACCTCATTCATTCCAAGCAGATAACAACTTTCAACATAAACGAATTTCCATGTCACACTCAGGAGGTTAAACTTACTGTGAAACTAATCACAGAAGCAGCAAGCAAAATATGTGGCGGTGACAGCAGAGATGGTTTCATCAGAGAAGTTTTGCTTTCCCGCTGCCAAATGTCAATATTTGAAAACGACATCCAGTTCATGTGGAACCAAACCAAATCAAAAAATAGTGATTTTCCACGTCTAGCTCTAGTTGGTTTGTTGGTTAATTGGGAAGGATGTAGGTGGAACTCGAAGTGCGGCCACCTCCCCTGGTGAGTTCGAGGTCGTTTTCCTTTACACTGAATGTGGAATGCAAACAGGCGAAGAGCTGCACAGCAATAGTTAATCAAACAGTCTACTTAACCTATTTTTCTGAAGTCATGAACGCTTCTACGGTGTTTTGTTTTTTTCACAATTTTGGCCAATTTTCGTCCTAATGCGACCCCCTGCCAGCTCCCTTTTTAGGTATTTTTGTCCTTCAAAGTATTATTTCCCGTTAACTAGTTTCTCATTACTCTCGCAACTAAAGTTTCATAATAATCCAACCAATTTAAGGCACTATTCAAAAGTTTCTAAAAAAGGTCAATTTATGGCTAATTTCACAAATTTTGAGGGTCATGTGTGACCTGAAGATATTATCAGATTCCAAAACTTCTTTTGCCACTGTACTTATCTCGAGAAAAAGCAACTTTTCCGCACTATTACGTTTCGATTCGAGCAACTTTTGAAAATTCGACCCACCCTATTGCCCCTTTGGCTTATGAAAAAAGGGGGAAAAGAGGACTGAATCCACAAGAAACTACAGTCCAACAACATTATTCAATTGGAAGTCTTCCAAGATGTACCCCCTTGAATATAATTCTGGGGCTCCCATGCTAAACAACGATTATCCACACGACTCATAGATATTATATTTTATACTGTAATCTGCAATTTACAAGAAAATTAAAATTTTTAGCGATTTAAATATTCGTGTCACTTTTTTTTAAGAGTAGCTGAATCGATGAAAATGTATACAATAGGCTAGGAAAAATATTTAACCATTAAATATTTCATGTTTTGAAAATTATAGAATGAATCTCCCAAGTAACATTTCATGAACTATATTGCAATAAATCCCCTCCCATATATTATATACGTTCAGCACTTCAAAATAATTTAAGTTAACATTACCAAGAATAGATTTATAAGTAAAGGTTTACGTTATAAACGTGGTAGCCGGCTCTTTGCCGCGAAATTCTACAAGACAATATGACGCATATAAAAACGCATATAAAAACTTTGATTTACATCTATAAACATGTTCAACAATGTTGAATTTAATATTTTATTTTAAAACTGCTTTCACGATTCATATTACTTCTATTTTACTTCTTCCCTCTGTAAAAATATTTCCTACGTTTATGCCCATTGCGGTAAACTCCATATTTGGAGCGATATAGAATAAATTCCGTTTAATAATTTTTATAGAATAATTCATAATTTTCCCCTTCTTTCGCTCTGTATTTGTTTATTTATTTTCACTAATCAATTTTATTAGATGTCCAACTAAATGAGTAACATAAGCAATATTTACTAGCGAAACCAAACGTCGATGCAAGCACTCCTTCCCTATTTCCTTTTATAGAAAACACATCCTTCAATTCCTTTATTTGCCACAATCTTCTCGAACCTATTTATTCCCTTGTTCGAACAAACAATACGGAGAAAAGGATTTTAAATTAAGTCAATCTCAATATTTCAATCCGCTCTTGTTTGCAATCAAAGTAAAAAGGGCAATTGTTCCTACTTTAAGCGTGTTTGGAATTAAAATGCCATTATAAAGACACGGTCACAAGATGCGGCAATTGAAATGGCAGAAAGACTTTTCAAAAGATTTCCGCAGAAGCCCTGTACAGTGCGAAAGAAAGAGGTATAGTAAATGTAATTATATTTGTCTGTTCATTCTTTTTTTTTTATCTTTATAGTAGAATAAAGAGTGCAACATTTCGTCGCTGATTCAACACATAATAAAATATTACGCATAATTCCGAAAATTAATTTCCCCCCTTTATTAAGCAAAGTGACCCTCATTCATTGACTGCACATATCGAACATGGCAGAATATTTAGCTAAAACTCTATTTGTAATACAGTACATCATTGCAAAAGTACATGCATATGTTAAAGTGTATATATCCAAGTATGTACTTGCAGTTGCCTCTGTTTCAACCTAAACACAAGTTAAAAAATTAAACACACAACTACATCTCACATAAATGAAAATTCGAAATATCTAAATTAATACCAACTTACTTCTGTTCTGCATGGTGGTGTTTTAAATGTAAAACTAGGGAACGAAAATAAAATTAAACGTTCGGGTCCGTAACTAAGCACTTTGCATAAACTGGAATAAAGATGTGAAAAAGTATTTAATGACCAAGTCAATACACTATTCTGTCCACTTGTAGAAGATGGGAGAACTTGGTCACTGTTTCAGTTAATTAAGGAGTGATATGGATCGTCTCTAAATTGGTGCAGCAAACCGTTCATTAGACCGGTATTTTTTTATATACACATTATGAATCTTTTAGTTTCTGTAGAAACGAGCTTTGTTGTTTTCACGTTCGTATCTTTAAAGTCACTTTTTTTTCATTTCTTCGGGAAAAGGTTTAGTTTGGGGAAAGGTTTAGTTTGTTTTTGTGCTGTTGAAAGAAATTGAATTTTTTATCAGCCTTGGCTTCCACATACCTACTCTCTTGCTCGGATTCACCCGTTTCCATTTGCCTTAACGTATAAATAGAATTTTCAGAGTTGCAAAAGTTATTCTCCCGTAGAATAGTGTAACGTATACAGCTGGTATGTGAATCATCGCGCCCTTTTAAAGTAATTGTAGGATGCGCATGTTTAGCGTAACTGCACAGTTCATTCCACGCGTTCTCTCTCTCTCCTGAAATTGATCGAAAATTGCAGTAGTTTGGCTTGTGACGTCATACTTAGGCGTCGCTTATATGCTTGTAACACCATTTGTATCCGTTTCGTGTTTCTGTAGACGGTCTTTTGTGCGTCGCAGCGAATTGAATTACGTCGGAATGATCAAACCTTTTTTTTTTTTTTCCTGGGAATTTGTATCTAGCACACCTGAAGGCCATGAAAAGGATTTTTCTGCCTCACGCAGCCCACCTGGAAAACTTTGTTGGTATTTTCTTTTCTTTTCTTTTCTTTTTTTTACTGCTGCGCTCTGTATTGATTCAGCTCTTTCGAACTCCAAGCTTATCTGATGCCTTTTTTTTGTAGCGGGGGGTGGGGGCACCCACCTCCACAAAGCATTCACTGATTCAGGGAATTTCTGTGCGCAAAACACTCCGTCAACAACATTTCCAACATGGCGGAAAGTAAATTCACCCGTTGCCATTCGCTTTTACCAACATGCCAAAGAGTTCAGCGGTATAAAGAACAAACTATGCCGTTTTTCCACATATTTAATATCTCAAGCCATTATATAAACTACCTGTTTGCCATAAAAAATACATAACGGCAAGCTAAAGTTCAAAAGTGAAAATAATGATATTCTAAATTTGGGAACGTTAAAATATATAAATAACTATTATAGAATACAACTGCTTCGTTCACAATAAACTATCAATAAATGCGCATGGCGTGTATGTATGTATGTATGTATATGTGCATCGTTTCTAAACTAATAAAGTATTCTAAACATATTTTGTTTTCACAAGATAACTTTAAACATATTCGCCATTAAATTATTATATTTTTTTAATATTCATTTCAAGAACAATAATTCTCATCACAGCATCGTATTTTATGCAAGGATAAATTTTACTTTACGCAACACATATATAAAAATTGCAATTTGTTTCTATTCTCAAAACATTTTCTAATTGACAAAAAAAGATAACAAATATTAAATAAACAAAAACTTTCTAATTTAGTTTACAGAAACCCTAACAGCTAAAAACAAGAAATTGGAAATAGAAAATCTACTTTTCCCAAAAGAAATATGTTTTTCTCAAATGCAGAATTTTTAGTTTTAAACTCGTTTGAAACTCTAATTAACTGTGACAAAAAAGAGTAAATTCGAAAATACTAATTATCTCTAATGATTTAAACACAAAAATGCATGAGCGCTTTCATCTCAACGTTCATAATACGTTATGTTTTTGTAGGCATCATTCCTTTTTGCTACTTTTGAACACGAAAGCAAAAATTAGAAAATGAGTGCAAAAAGAGTTTCAAACCACCATGTATTTACTTTTAGTGAAAGTGTTTTTTAAAACGTTTGTTTACTTCTTTAAAAAGGTGTGCATCCAAAGTGATCATTCATAAGAAAAGAAAATTATCCAATTTTTTGTATTTCCTACATATATTATTTTACTTATTTTCTCTCCTCGAAGCGCTCAAGCACGTCATATAATCTCAAACGAGGAGAATTGGATGTTTCTACGCTACAGGATTCATGGTATTATCAGATAATGATTAATAATTATTAGATAATGCCATGTCACCTATTTCGTTCAATAACAGTTTAGTTTATAAGTAAAAACAATTACTTACAAATGTTGCTTTCTGTGTATATTTTGTAAAATATCTGATCCCTTTGGGATTTACGTACATTGGCTTTTTATACGAATAGACGAAAAAAACTTTTATGATACATTTATTTTTCATATATCAAAATTTTACGAACTTTAGGAAAATTTTCAAAAAAAACATAAAAATTCAAGCCTTATCTGCCAAAGTTAGCGTAATAATACCACTACTAAGCAAATGCAATATTGAGAGTAAAAGCTGATATCCTTGCATAATTCCAAAACTCCAAATGTGAAAAGATTTACGGATTGGAAAATGCAAACAAAAACTGAAAAATTACAAATGTAAAAATCACAATTTCGATTAAGAAACCGGCTCTCCCTTTCTACGCCTGTAGAATGTCCGAGTGTTTACTGTGTTGCGAACAATAAATATAGAAATCAAATGGGAATAGTTTAAGGTAAGTAAAAGGAATATTTTCATTTATTTGGGATGGCTTAAATTACTCATACATTCATTTAAACCATTAAAGGTCGAGGGATAAATTACTTGACACTTTCGAAAGTTTCTGCGTTAATAAATTTACTGGGTGTTTTAAGACTTCTGGTAAAGAGGGATAAGTGTAAAGCTGTATCTTGTCTTTCTCAGAATTGATCTCAAAATCATAATGGGTCTAAATCTTTACACTACATCTTCCCTGAAAAATAATACGTTAGGAATTTCTTGATATTTTTATGGTAAAAGCAATACTGACCGTAATAAAAGTGATGTTGATGTAATATTCGGTTAACATTATTGCAAATAGGAAATATAAAGGGAGAAAGAAATAGAGAAAGAAATTAACGTTAAGTCCTGCTTTTTTTTTAAATTATGGTGGCTACTAAAACATTTTTTTTTAAACTATTGAAATACATTTCGAATGATACAATTATTTTGCTGAATAAAATTCATACTTAACTTCAATTCCCAATCGCAGAAATAATAGCAAATAGCATTCATAAGCAGCTCCAAACTTAGGGAGTCCAGGGCCTATAGGAAGTTAAGGAAGTCACACACCCCATCATCTTTTTCTAATATTAAAAAAAATCTTTTATATTTTATTTAATTCATATAATTCGACTTGCAAGATCTATATACCCTACGCTGCCATTTAATTAGAGGTTTTACAATTTACATCGCAATACGGCGAAGTTTCTTCTCTGCAAAGAAGCAAATGACCTCAATATAGTCTATAGATAGCATGATTTATCATCGGCTACGAACTGCAAAAATTGTTGAGGGAGGAAAACAGGCCATTTACAAAATTTTCTTAGGATGGTTGAAAAAAAAAAAGAGGAAAGAGAGCCTTCGGCGCCAGGGCCGCCTGGGAGACTGGGGCCCTGGGCAGATGCCTCGTCTGTCTAGGCAGAAGTTCAGCACTGTTTGTGAGCCACGTGAGGCTGAGCGTTGTTAGCATAAATTAATTTAATTCGCTTTTTTGTATCTTTTTACAATGTATCTAGATAAACCTACAAGAAATTACACATCTTACTTATTTTGAAACACAACTACTCTCATCCTTTAATTCCGACCACAATGATCTCGCAGAATCAATTTTTAGCCCTCACGTAAAATTTTGAAGTTTTGCTGAGGTGCAAATCAACCGCCACAAAACGAGAGAAATTAGAACATTATATTAATCAGACTTCAGGATTATGTGGTGTTAAATCATAATGAATTTACAAATTTCTCTCTCTCCGTCTTTTAAGGTCTTCACAGAAAACTATCTGTAATGAACAAAGCACTGGATTTCAATTTAATTTTATGCTAGTGCATTGTGTCAGATTTAATTTTTATTTTCATCAAATGTAATTTAATCGTATGCTTTATAGTGCATCAGCATTCTGAATTTTGGAATAAACTTAAAACTGTCATGCACAAGACGTTAGCAGTATCTTATTATTATTAATTAATTTTCTGAAATATGAATTACATCCTGCGCATTCGTGTAGAATTTGCCGAAATACATGCTTTACGTGAAGCTCTACTCCAATAGTTTCAAGAATAATATAATCCCCACCTCATCGCATCATATCATTAGAATAACGATAAAGTATTAAATCTGTATCTATGTGATACGGGGTTTCCTTACTGGGTTTGAGACGAACAAAAGTCATAATATTACGATTTACTTTCGCATGGAACTCCTTAATAACGTGATTTGAGTTTGAAATATCAAAGCCCTTTAATTTCTACCAGCTCACTGTTCAAACACACTGCTGAAATTTTTGAGACGATTCGACATGAAGGCAAAATTTCAAATCAATAACATTATGCGAAAATAGTTTATGAAACTTCCGTATCAAAACCACAGGTTTACCACATGTGGTGAAGCATTAAATGTTTTGCATATTTTTTGTACCTGCCCTAATTTTAACCGTCATCGTTCACTAACTTTTAACCAAAATAATTTTTCCCATTACGATATTTTATGTGAAACTTTTAATCATGAAATCATTTTTAACTTTTTATCTAATATTCACTATTCCCATCTCATATGATTTTTTATATCATTTCCTTTGTTAAATTTAATACATTACATCCAATATATTTTTACCATTTTAATTTTGATTTATTCTTACTTTATACCGTATGCACGATTTCACCTTGGTTGAATGGCCAGTACGGTCCTTGCGCCATAAAACTACAACCAACTAACCAACCAACAAAAAAATAGAAATCATCATAAGAATAAAATCGATAAACAAATATGTATAAACATACAATAAAGTGACGCTAAAATTGCAAACAGAAAAGCGATGATCGCATAGAAAAATGTATTCATAGACGAAGTCTAGAAAAGTTGTATTCTAAAATTATTTGCATTCGTAACATCTTGCTAAAAACACACAATGTGCTTCTGTAAACCTCATATAGTATTACTTGGTCTTGTATTTGTATGATTCCATTCACGTTCCATGACTGCGTGTTTTTGTTCTCAGTTCATTCATTTTCTTAATAGTCATGAAGTGACTTTGTGCGTTAACAACTGTCATATACTGTCAGCAGTTTGCAGTACCGCTCTTGAATTATTGATACAAGAAGACAATCTAAACAATGTCCAGGAAACCCATTTCCGGTCCCAAATACCGTTTTCATGGCAAATCTCATGATTCAAAACTGTGTGTGTGTGTGTAATCATTAACACTAACTATCTGAAATAAGCGTAGCGTATTAAATATTTCAGAATACAGTAACAATGATAAATATTAAACTGGCTCCGTTAAGCTCATAACAACGTAATTAATATTTCGCACATTATATATTTCAACGCTTTAATTGTTACTCTTTTCTATCCTACCTTCTTGCAACGAGTCGTTCTCTTCTTTCTTTTATACATCATGCCTTAATTACTTTATGCAAATGATGTCTTTCTGAACGGGAATATATTTTATTTGGAAGTTTTATCGCAACAAATAAATTGCGGCTTTCTTTAATTTGGTTACACTACATTGTTTGGTTAAAGGACGCAAAATATTATTTTTCAGATTTTCTGTGTGGAAATCTTGTTGGATTAGGAGCTACTGCATGGTAATGATGTAATTATTTTACTTGTATCTCTGGAGAACCCAGTGAAGTAAAGCCATATAAAAAATTCGGTAAGCGCGATAATTTATTTTCAATATTTCATTTATTTTATCATGTAAGCAACACTGACATCTTTAGTAAAAATAAGCAGAGAACAACAGCAAAGTTTCATATAAAAGTAAATGTTAAAAAAAGAGAAGAAATTAAACAAACGGAAATTTTCTTTTTAATTTTTGTTAATAGATATGTATTGAAGTTGCAATAGAACACATTTCTGCGTCTTTTTATTTAAAGTTGTTGCTAAAATTCACTACTAAATTAAAACTAAATTAAAATTAAAACTAATAAAATTTGGTGTAATATCCGCGCAAGTTTTACTTTTGTTTTGTGCCCCAAACATATCACGCTGTTTCAAAGGAAGAATATCAGTCATTTCACAGTATCCAATTTCAGTACCTAAAACATGAAAAATTTAATTAATTTAACCAGAAAGTTTTAAAGTAAAATATCCTACGTAAAATAAATTCAAAATAAGTGTTGAGCATAATTTGGAAAATATATTTTTTAATTATTGACGTAACGGTAACGCAGCCGTCTTTCGTGGCTTTAACCCTTTAACTCCTTACGGGACATGTATGTCCCACTAAGATTTTTAAAATTCCTACTGGGAAGAAAAATTTATAGAAGAAATATATATTCCTACTGGGAAAAAATAATTTAAAATTCAAAAAAAATTATAAAAAAAATAAATAATACAAAAATATAAAAATTGGGAATTTAAAAAAATAAAAAATAAAAAATTCGTAGCCAAAGGGTTAAGCCGGGTTCATCTCGCAGTGTTATTCGTGGAAGGTGTTCCGTCCCACACGGTTCAAATTCCTTGGGAAAATGTAGGTCAATTTCCCTAATGTGACGTAACGGAAACGCAGCAGTCTCTCAGTGTTATCATGGAAGGCGTTTCGTCCCATAAGACTCATAGGCCTCATAAGGGTCGGATTTCTTAGGAAAATGGTCAACTGTCTTAGAGTGACGTAATAGTAACCCATCCGTCTTTCGTGGCTTTAACCCTAGTTCGTTTAGCAGTGTTATACTGGAACGTGTTTCGTTCCATAGTAGTCAGAAATTTGGTTTCTTTGACAGAAGAAGTTCGGATTTCTCGTGAAATTATAGGTCTCGACGAAGCACGACTTTTGAAGTTCTTGCACCATAAAAAAGCTAAAAACATGAGCTTTACTGAAATAATAAGAAAACTGTGTTGAATTGATACGGTTTTAGTACTTCCACCATTATAATAATAATAATAATAACTTTTATTTATTTTCTATATGATTCAATCAGTATGTCAATGCTCAAAAAATATCTAACGACCAACACAGTGTAGGAGATCTAGAGAATATACGCAGGCATAACTTAATCGAGGCCTGTAAAAATAAATAAATAACTTCTTTATATACGTACAAACCCCTCCCCTCTATCTCAATTTTATTTTCTCTGCTCGTTTCAGACCAATAAATATTTCTTCAGTTTTGATTTGAATAAATTCCGATTATTGATTATTTTATATTCTTCTTATAGTGAATTTCAAAGTTTCTCTGCCTTGTGTCCTCTCTGTTTAATTATCTAATATTTGGTATATTTAATTTTCTGCCTTCTCGTAATTCCATGTACATTAGCCTTTGTTCTATATTTATATACTAAAAAACAATATGGTTTAATATAATATCCTTGAAACCAATAACGCAATTACGAGTATATACATAAAGAAAATATTTCACCAAATACGGTACAAGCGTGAAGAATGTATTTGATATTTCCTAAAATAAATTATTATTAATAAGAGATTACTAACTTTCTATATATGACAGTTTTTACATTTATCCTCGAATTCAAATATCCGCCGTATATTCATGTCCAAATAGAGAATTAAATTGAAATTAAATGCCTTGTTTTCCAAAGATGGTTTTATGCAAAATTCCAAAAACATGAAGAGATGGGTGGAAAAGTTCGTATTATTTAACACCACTTAAGTCTAAAGCTTTCTTACTCAAATGGAGGATTTTCCTCGTTTTATCGTGGTTGAACTGCAGACGAGCGTATCTCCAAAATTTTGCGGCTGAATTATTGATTATTTCGAGTTTGTTTCAGATAGAATTGAATAAGGAAAATTTAATAATTTACAAAGCGTTGACAGCACCCCAGCTAAGCAGAGGCCGTGTAGTTTTTATTTCTGGTGCGTGGTTTCGAGCAATTCTTCTTAGCTGCCTTATTATGAGATTTCAAATGGATTAAATTAATTGCAGTTTGATAAATTTTTGCCCCCTGTAGCTAACAAACAATTTTCTATCATCCTGGTTGCCAAGGATTGATATTATATTTTAATCTTATTGAGAAAAATGAATTATGTAACGCGAGTTACATTTAATGGCTTTTGAGAAATTGACAATCGAATACCTCGCCAACAAACCTGGTTGTAAAATGTTTCGCAATTCAGTTAATGGGATTTTACAACTTCGCCAAATCATTACTGCTATTCGTACCTATTGAAGGTTAAGAGAGAGAAAACATATTGTCTGTAAAATACGAATTTCTGCACCTTGACATTTACATCGACTTATATTTAGAATGGCACTCAGAACCGAATAACAGCCTTCACACTCGTATATGATTTAAGTCATATGGACTGAAATTTAATTAGTCTTACCTCCTCGGTACGTCAACTTCGTTTACATAACCTGAGAAATTTCTGATAGAAACAATCATGCAATATATATATTAAAGTTTCACAAACCATATATGCACATTAATTCATGCTCTTCCAGTTCCCATAAAATAGTTATTTCACATTTCATAATGATGTTCGTATTCCATTTGGAATATCCGAACTTACTTGTGAATTCGGTTTTAATTTCGAAGTAATGTGAAGCTTTTAGCAGCGAGGCATTTACGCTTACTTCCATAAATTATCCCCCTGTAATGTGTTTGGTCTCCAGCTGATTCATACTTTGTGCTGGTAGTTCTTCATGATGTTTGAAATGCGAAAATTAAGATTGAGGAAAATTACCTCATACAAATAATCAATTTATTACAGTTCCTATATTTATTACATTTTTTACTAATGAACTATAAAAATCGAAATTTGTGGACACTTCTTAGCATATTTTGTAACAAGATATATTTTACACCTTGATTTGCGAAATCGTATGAGGATAGTAAGTCCCATGGTTGATTATTTTACATAACAAATGGTATGATAACCTTGACTAATGCCTTCTCGATAGTCGAGGATATCCCGCTCTTCTAGTTCAAGTTTAAGCACTTGTGATCTTCGGTGAAATGCAATATATAAATTATTACTTATGAAAACGAATCAACGAGTTAGCTATCAAAGGGCAACTCAAAAACCTAATTTAGATACTTCAATTTTTTTATTAAAAGATGTCACCTTTTACAATTTTTTGCATAAATAAACAAGTTCTTGAAAAGTGTCTTTCTATATATTTAAATATGATAGTTTGGGAGATTTTTTGCCTGTTTTCAATTTTTTACGTTTGTTTTCAAAAGCGGTTAAAGGCAATATTGCGTACAAAAATCAAGAGTGATGTCAGCATTTAATTTAAAAACATTTGCAGTTTTTTTTATTTAAATCACTACCGGTTAATTAACATTTCCTAATTTAGCCTTCTTTCTTACAGTTAATTAGAATTTCAAAGGTATCTAAATTTAAAAAGTGCGCTCTTTGGGAATTACATTTCTTTTGATTTATGTTTAGGGTGTTGCTTCTCCAGTTGTTATTTTTACATAAAAATATACAGTAAATTTTTATTTTCTTGATATTTTATCCAAATTCTTGTTAGCTAAAAACAGGCTTGTAAATAAACCCCACTGGAATTTACAAATACCTTTCGCATGGTAGTTTACGCATATCTAATGAGTGGTTTATATAAAAGAAAATATAAATACCGAGTTATTTTCATTTGTAAGGAAACCTGTTTAAAATACATAGCACTCTATTTTATACATAGCCTGCAAAACAAATAGGTATAAATATTGGAATAGGCGTCTCGTTGCACTTCGGAACATTACTTCTACCAAACCTCGAAAGCAATAAATTTACCCGCAAATATCTCTCAGCGGAGGAGTAGCAACTGGTGGGCTCGTTTTTTGCAACATACAGTGCGCAAAAGCAGCGTAAGGACAAGCGAAAACCCGCCAAATCTAGAAATCTTTTAGACGGAAACGTATGCAAATTTCTTAGGGAAAAACATGATAAAATTAAGTTATTTTTCATGTAAATTAGTTAAACTTTCCAAAAATAGATAGGTATAAATTTATTTTGTGAATTTTAAACCCATATGATCTTGGGAAAAAGTATAAGGACAGTTGATTTTTCATCTAAAATTATAGTAAAGTTTGCATATTTGAAAGCATAAAATGACCATTTCAAATATAAAGACTGGGTTTCTAAGCAAAATTCACACTTGCCTCATTTCTTCACGATTTTTTTGCGATGTCAAATGGAACTCACCTTTCTGACCTTGAAAAAGGGAAAATTCTTGCTCTTAAAGAATTTGGATTGAGTGGCCATGAAATTTCGAAAATAATTAAAAGATCTAAAAGTGTAGTTTATAATTTTCTAAAAGAATTTGAAATGTATGGAATGAATAAACTAACAGGAAGACCAGAAATTCTAATGCATCGACAGAAAAGAATAGTTGTAAGAAAAGCTTGCGAGAAAAAAGAAACTACAAATGAAGTTCGAAGAAATTTGGACTTACCATGTTCCACACGAACAGTTCAAAATGTTTTGAATAAACATCCGAATATTTGGTATGGAAAGTTAATGTTACGTTCGCCTTGTACAAAGCAACGTAAGGAAAGAAGACTGGACTTTGCAAAAAAAAAAACATTTCTATCGGTCCAAAATGGAATGATGTAATCTTTTCAGACAAAAGAAATTCAACCTTGATGGGCCAGACGGTTGTCCCTATTTTTGGTATAATCTGCGTAAAACCAACGAAGTTTTTTCCAAACGTCAATACGGTGGGGGCACTTTTGCAGCAAACGGAACCACTCCAATAGTCTTTATCAACTACAAAATGAACTCTGACAAATATGTTGATATGTTAGGTGAAAATTTGTTACCTGAGGCCCCACTAATGACTTCAGGTGACTATTTTTTCCAACAGGATAATGCTTCCATGCACGTTTCTAAGAGTGTAAAACTCTGGTTTGAAGCCAATTCAGTAAATTTACTTGATTGGCCGGTTAAGAGCCAAGATCTCATTTCTATTGAAAATTTATGGGGCCTTCTAACTTGAGAAGTTTATAAAAATGGCACACAATATCAGTGTAAATAGGATCTTGTATTAGCTATCGAACAAGCTTGGAATAACATTACCATAGACACTTTAAAAGAATTTTCAGCATCGATGACTTCCCAGCTTATTCAAGTAATTGAAAACAAAGATTGTTTTCTTGATTATTAAGAGAAATCATATGTAATTTAGAATATGTCCTTATACTTTTTCTATATTTCTTTCGTGATAATTTTTATGAGGTCAACTTTTGTAAGTTTCATATTTGTTGTTTTATGTTTTGTAGATGTTATTGTAAAATGTGATATTATAGCTCATAAATATCAAAAAGTTCATTTTGATAAAATGAAAATAAAATATATTTTCATTCAATTATATGTTGTCCTTATACTTTTTTCGCGCACTGTAAAGATCCACAACTTGCCTGGGCACAACTCTGATATAGGTACGACAAAAATCCTGTAGAACGTTTGCCTACACCTTTCACAAAACTGTCTTCAGCAAGTTTTTTGTCCGAATCTTGCGTACCTCTTTCTTGAAGGGGCGTCATAATTCTTCTACTAAGTGGAATCCGAGTGAATATATGACCAAATCCAGAACTTGTTCCCAATTCGATGAAGACAAGAAGTTGCAAAGTGTGCAGAATGGAGTTTGTCAAAACTTTATTGGAAGATGACACTTCCCTGCAGACGAAAACAGGCTACGTAAAACTGGAAGTGTTGTTGCCAAATCAACTGGTAAATTTTGTACATTGTGTAGTCCCATCACATGGAGCCAAATTAACAATGCTAGAATATTTAAAGTACACGCATACTTGCACAGCTCTCGAGAACTTGACTTCTTGCTCCACAGTATATTAAGCGAGTCCTTTGTTCAGCTGCCCGATGACTCTCCATCAAATATTTCTGCATAAGACTTGAACGAGCCACTCATCAGACCAAATATTCTCTGACATCAAGTTTCAGTTGAAGAAAGAAAGCTTCAAGCCCGTGTAAACTAAGTTTTTAACTGAACTGGTATCGATATGGGTTTTCTTTTAACCTTATACGAACTATAAATCATGTCCCATAGTCTGTTGCGAGCAGTTCGTTGTACAGGTTAGTCCATAAATTCTCTTCATGATTTTGTAGTCTCTACGAACGTGATAGTGCAACGGTCCGTTCTCACTGTTGTCGTTGTAAACCCTTGTTTCCGTCAAAGCTGTTATAGGACATTTTCTCAAAAAGAACAAGCCGACGTGCCTTTATGTCCTAGAAACTGCAGCTGAGAAAAACCGGCTGTTTTTACAAGTCCACCTGCAGAGAAATCGCTACAATACATGTAACTTCAAGTACACATAAACTGATCAGAACGAGCATCGTTTACAAACCAGAGTGAAAATTTGATGCACACCTTTAATTAAACCTGGAAAAAGCTACTTGCGTTAGCACTAATCAATCACCTAGCGATTTCTGTGACGCAATCAACTGACCATCCAATTAGAATGCACAGGTAGAAACAATTTTGTCTTCCAATTACGAACTTTGCTCCTGCAAGGTCATAACCTCCCCCAAATAGCTTCACCCCCTATCCCTCCCTCCAAAATTTCCGACCTAGATATCCCCTTGTTTTTTGAACTAGAAGAACCCGACGCCGACAACATCACCATATAATACCCCGTAAACCCTTTACAAGTCAAACAATTCGACCCAGTACAAAAAATTACCCCCATCATTCTCATCAGTTACACCCACACTACTCATACCGCCCGGCAACTCGTTACTCGACGCCCCCCCCCTCCCATCTATCACTTGCAAACCCCTCCGATGGATAGCACCTTGCCCCCCCTCTGCATAAAATCCCTTTACGATCCTCAACCCTCATATTGGCCCTTCCCAGCAAATAACCTTGCTTAAGTTACTTGGCATATAACACCCCTCCCCATATTCATCTTACTGCCTCCCACCACATTTCACACCATTTCCTTAATCTGAGAGAAGAAAAAAAACATTTCCTGTCCTCGCGACTTTTAAATCTTTACAAATTCCTTTCCCCCACTTTCGCTATACCCATCTCCATACCCCATTACCTCTCCCCGACTTTTCACCATTTACTTTAGAGAGCTGACCAGACGAGATCGCAAAAACATCACTAGTCATTCCCAAGTTAGTTCAATTCCACCCGAACTAGATGCAATCATTGGCTTTCAGTGGAAAACTTTACGAAGGAATATTCTCCCTTCAACCAGACATTCCAACACACGTGAAGTCATCAACAATAAACGATCTTATCGCCTATTAGACCAGAAACCCGTTTTTCTCATTTGATAATCAATTCACTGTATATATTTTTTCGGACCAAAATTCTAAATTCTGCCTTCCTAGTTTCACCCAAAGACAAATTTCTCAAACTCCCCCCACCATTCCTTTCCCCCCTTTAAACCATCATTTTAATCCTTTACATAAAGGGGATTAACCGAAAACACGTGAGGTTCCTCGGAAGACATGTGAAACTAGGCTAGTCATAGCCTAGTCCATAATCTTTATCCTGGCAGAACAAGCTTTTCTGAACATATTAATATAAGGACACTGAGATTAAGGCATAAAGTTTTATTAAAATTTTATGTTGAAGAAACGTAGATTTTATGTATAAAGGCAGATTAATTCAATTTGACAAAGACTTCCCTTGCTGGTCTTTTCAAACAATAGTGTATGATGAAAAATATGTCTACAAATAATTCTTAAACATTTGTACAGACAACATTTAACATTTGTACAGAGATCCTCTTACCTTAAAGTTAACGGTAAATACAATATGCATGTTAGATTAACATACTAAAGGACATCATTACAGGCATATGCTAATCTGAATAATATGTGTATATTTCCTTTAATATGTGATCCTGTTTTCCATTTATAATATATATATATATATATGTACATTGATTTTGAGGGATTTAAGCACAACATTTTAAACAAATATTTTGAACATATAAATTCCATTAAATGCCACAACATATACTCCACTATAATTTTTGCAGAATTTTATAGCACCGTTGAAGAAAGCTTTGATAAAGATTTTATCCATTTATCCATTTCAAATCGTTAAATATTACCGTGGCTTTTTAATGGCATTTTAATTCCAAACTGTTTGGACATGGAAGCTACTTCCTTTTTCTCTTTCATTGCAGAAAACAGAGATTTGTGTTGTTGCATTTAACTTAATTTAAAATCCTTTCGTTTATTTCGATTGTTTGAGCACAGGAATGGATTTGTTTGAGAAGGTTCTGATAATGAAGGAAATGGAAAATGGGTTTCCTCTTCTTTTAAATAATTTAATTGATTTAATAATAACATCGAAAGCGAATCTACTGCAATATATTTGTCATACATTTTGTTGATAATATTCATTGGGCAACTTTAAAAATTTTAAATGTTTAGTTTCACCCTGTTCTTAAATTATTTTCGATTTTAGTATTCTTAAAAGGATGAAATACACGCATAAATCACTGTAAAACATAGCTTACTCACAAATTGAAATCTAAGATGTATAAGACGCTTTTTGAATTGTTAATAAAAAGAGTTATTGCTACATTTTGACAAAAGGTTGATATTGCCGTGTTCATATATATATATATCATCATCATCATATTCAACCATTATCTATCCACTGCTGGATGAAGGTCTCTCCAAATGCTTTCCACACAAGTCTATCCTGAGCAATTCGCTTCCACGTCACCCCAACCTGTTTTCTTATTTCATCCACCCATCTAGTTTGAGGACGTTTTCTAGGTCTTCGGTGGTCTCTTGGAATCCAGTTCAGAATTTCTGTTGTCCATCGTTGATCAGTTCTTCTTGCAATATGCCCAGCCCATCGCCATTTCAGCCCTTTTACTTTAACAATGATGTCCTCTACTCTAGTTTGCTCTCTCACCCAAGTGTTTCTTTTTCGATCTCTCCTAGTTATTCCAAGCATGCACCTCTCCATGCTCCTTTGCGTTGTCTGTAACTTTCGTATTGCTCCAACTGTTAGACTCCATGTCTCTGATCCATAAGAGAGGACTGGCAATACACACTGGTTGAAGACTTTTCTTTTTAGACATAAAGGCAATTTCCCCTTCAGGATAAAACTGTTTCTTCCAAATGCACTCCAGCCAAGTTTAATACGTCTGTTGAGTTCTTTCATAATGTTGCCATCCATTGAAATCAGCTGGCCAAGGTAAATATATGAATCAGCAATTTCTAGCTCAATGTTGTCAACTTGTATTTTTGTTTCCTCTACGAAATTATTGAACATGATCTTAGTTTTTTGTAGGTTCATCTTGAGTCCAACTTCTTTACTTCTAGTTGAGAGCTCCTGTACCATGTCTTGGAGTTCTGATGGGTTCGTTGAAAAAATAACAATGTCATCAGCAAACCGCAAATGATTTAAATATTCACCATTTATTTTTATTCCCTTGTCATTCCAATTTATCTGCTGAAAAATCATCTGTAAAGCTGAAGTAAAAAGTTTTGGAGAAATGGTATCTCCCTGCCTCACACCTTTACCAATTTTGATAGTTTTGGTATCTTTATGTAACCGAAATTTTGCACTTGCATTTTTATACACACATTTCACCATGTCAATGTACACATCCTCGATGTCTGCTGATCTTAAAGAGTTGATGACTGCTGACGTTTTAATAGAGTCAAAGGCCTTCTCATAGTCAATAA
>QLNU02014176.1:84979028-84996399 GCA_006491805.2 Dysdera silvatica
TCTTGCAATGGGAAATTCACTTTCCCCAATCCTGTGTGATATATTCATGCACTATATAGAAGATAAAATACTGTCGCTCATCCCATTCAAATTCTGGATAAGATATGTGGATGATACTTTCACTCTAATTTCTAGCAATATGAATCCTTCACAGATCATCAACCTCCTAAACACCATTGATCTTAACATCCAATTTACTTTCGAAGAAGAAAAGGACTGTACACTGCCTTTCCTCGACGTTTTAGTTCATAGAACACCTACTAGCGTCCAAATCAGTGTCTACCGAAAACTTAATTCCGTTAGCCTTCTTCCTCACGCTCTATCGGCTCATCCACAAAGCCAGAAAATGAGCTCGTTTTATTGGTTGGTGTTTCATGTCATCAAATTCTCTTCTACAAGTGACGCATTGACTAAGAAAATCAGCTACATTCGAAAAATTGCCTCATACCGTGGCTACAATCCAACAATTATTGATCATATTTTTAAAGAACTCACTAAACCTAAACCGGCCTCTTCTCTCTCCAGTGATTCTTCAGCTCCTAGGGACATTGTCTGCATTCCTTATGTTCCGAAAATTTCTACTAGGATCGCTGCTGTCCTGCACAAATTCAACTTTCGCGTTACCTTCACTCCGATCAACAAAATAGGCTTTTCTCATCTTAAGGATAACATCCCGGATTCTGACAGCTGCGGCATATATTCCATTCCGTGCCAGTGTGGCCAAATTTATATCGGTCAAACACGAATAGCACTGAGTCATAGATTAAAATACATGAGGCTTACGTCAGAAAGCAAGAATTTCATAAATCGGCTCTGGCAAAACATTCATGGGAATTCGAACACAAGTTCTTATTCTCTAATGCACGTATTAATAAAAAAGTCAACTCAACACTTGATCTCAGTTTCTTTGAGGCATTTCACATTCTAGCAAACATCAATGTTGCAGTTAATGATCAACTCCTTAGTAACTCTATATCATCCACTTGGAAAAACCTTTTGGGTCTCACGGCTGAAGACGTCTCCACAAATACGCTTTACTCCTCCGCCCAATCAAGTTTCCAACCGACGTGATGGCAACACCGACCAACAGCACGGACATAAACAGAAGCCGCCATTCGCTCTGACGACGGTAGCTGGTTAACGCTATCGAAATAGCTATCAGCAGTATTATCGTGTTAATGATTTTATCGAACTGCACCATAAAAATTGTTTTGCATTTATTTCTATTGATTAGTGCAGTGTGTCGCTATTAAACTAATTATTTTTCATATTTTTTACTTCGTCATTTCGAAGCTCTACCATTATAACTCTCATATATTTTTTATTTTGCTTTCGGATATTCTTTAATATTACATTTTTTATTCACTCATCTCTCTCTCTCTCTCTATATATATATATAACATTAAAATCGAGGCAATTTTAATAGCCATTTTACTGCAATCGGCATAAAGGGCCTGTTTTTCAACTGAATGATGCGTAAACTTTTTGTTCAGTTACATATAGATGCTAAAATACGGTTTTTTTAAATCTCTGGAGAATGGAATTATAAAAGCTAATTTGGAATTAGATATAAAAACTGAATATGCCATTCAAAACTTTTTTGTGGGAAAGTTCGTGTTTTTACACAAATTGTTTTGACATCAGTTGTTCTTCCTTATGACAATTAATTAATTTTTTTATGGTTATTACTTTTGATTTAAACAACAGTTTTTAATAGAAAGACGCTACATACTTTAAAAGGGATGGGTTAAAATAAAAGCTGTAAACCTTGCAATAGGAACAACTAGTTATATTTATTATTTCCATGCAAAAGGTATTGACAAATATTTCAAAAACCAAAATGTATTTCATTTAATAACTAGCACAATTGTATTGTATGTAAATTTAGAAATCAAAAAACAAATTCGTAATTTTTAAACGGCCTCTGAAAATTCTAGAAAAGTTTAGATAAAACCAGTTTTGTACCAGTACTTAATTATGTAACAAAATATGGATGTATATATATATATATGGTTTTTGAAATGCTGAAAGTAGCAAATTCAAACACAACGAGGATATCTTTAAAGAAGTTTATCGTATGGCATGCTAATATTGGTTGCTGAAATTGCAGTTTTTTTTTGTCAGACTGATAAATGTTTCCCTAAATTGGGAATGTTTTTGACTGCATTGTTTCTGGGTCTATCATTGTCGCCAGCAGTGTGGCCTGATTTCTGATGCCTCTTTTACTGCATACACCATTTTTATCGCTCTTAATTATATTAATTCTTCTTCTTATTAATTATTATTAGAATTATTAATTATAATTATATATTGTATTTATTAAGAAAGATCACTTTCTAAGAAGAAAGCGTACTGCGGCCACATAGTGAGGGGAGAGCAATATCAACTGGCACTGAAAGGAAACATCGTGGGGAAGAGATCCAGAGGCAGAAAAAGAAGAGGATACATGGATGACTTACAGGCTTGGACTAGGCTAAGCACGAAAGACATTATCCATGCCAGTAGAGGCAATAAAATGTGGTCCGCATTGAACGCCAACCTCCGAATCGGAGGAGGCACTTGAAGATGATAATGAAGAAGAAGATTAAGAAATTATCGCAATTGCTAAAATAAATCAATTTAAAACAAAAGATATAGTAAACCAATTGCGAAAGTATATTTTTATCAAAAGTTTGTTTATATATTTTAAAACAGTCACAAAATAAACATTTCGAAAAGTAAAAATAACTTATTTTACTTCCCTAAAAAACGATTTAAAAAAAAAAGGATGACAAAAATCGTATTGTTTTATTATAGAATATAGAGAAATAATGTAAGTGCAAAAATTTAAACTGTTTTAACGGTCTAAAATCTTACGCTTGTTGACGAAATCAACAAACATTTCAGTAACATTTTAAATGTAACAGATTTCCATCATATTTAAAAAGTGTTGCAAAATTCATTGATAAGAGCTTCAGGTGTAAGATTTTAAATGCGCTTTCTCGGATTTTTGCACTTACAACATTTGTAAGTGCAAAAATATTTTCCTACACCATGGACGTCACTATCCCATCTCTTTCTCTCCCTCGGATAGACTTATGACCAAGTCCGTCCGCATCCCAAAGTCCTTTTATTTTTCCGATTTTTTAAAAAGAAAATTTTTTATTTTTATTGCTACTCTTTCTTCGATGCTTGGAAAGTCGAGGGGGCATGCAGATTTCTTAACTTATGCTAATTTCCATACAGAAGCATTCCTTTGCTTAGGACTCAGGTGTATGGAGCCTCCCTTGAAAACGTTCCTACACGTGGTGTCCTTTTTCCATTTATTGTACTATTTTCTTCAAATTCACTCATATCCTTATCTGAAATTGTTAATTTTAATTATTTGCTGTATTTTTGTGTATCCTGTTATTTGTTGAGTTCATTGTTGTGACTTTTATGCTAATTTACTGCTGTTCTGTTTATTTTTATTATTTTTGATTTTTACTGTGTTCCTAGTACATTTATTTCTGTCAAATTCCTGTCATCTAAATTCTACGTAATTTACCTTACATTTTCAAAACTTATATATATATATATATACAGTGAAAATCGGTTATAACGACCTTCAAGGGACCGTGCAAATTCGGTCGTTATAACCGATAGTCGTTATAAACGATATCTTTTTAAAATCATAGTAGCCTATAGTCAATGTACTCTAGAGTTTTATAAATTATTTTGACAGTAAAAAGTATTAAACTTTTTGGTTTCAAAATTAAAAAATACTTTGCACGAATATAATCGTTTATATAAAATTATATTTTACAACCACACTAAATGTATAGCATCTCTCTTATTTTTCAAATTGAAAAATTTAAAAACACTAAAGTATACAATGTAGAAAATGAATCTACTTGAATAATATTTATTATATTACCACTTCCACAGTGCCAGTTGAAGAGTTTTGTGAGCGTATTATATATATGGCAACATATATATATATATATATATGGCCTGCAAAAGGGTTGCTGGTATCTAACTGGAAGGAGACCCACACGCTGAACGTATGTGACGATGTGTGGAACCGGCCAGGCCAGTAACCTAGTGTCCTACCCCGCCTTCAAGTGGTGCAGGCTGAGCTTTCTATTTATGTGGCAAATTAATATTTGCTACACGGATAGAAAGGCGGAAGGGGAGGGCTAATTCACCAACCCGTCTAGCCAGCGTGGTGAAATTATGGCTAATTCCTCCATTATGTTGACACACCAGAAACCATGGCCCCTAGTCTCCAGGTGCTGGAGTGCTCCTGATCAAGGCAGCGGTCAGTGTGGCATGAAAGCAGGGGGTGCTAAGAATCACTGGAATGGCCCAGGCTGCCGTTTGTTATTGACCTTGGCTACGTTTAATGGACGATCCCTTGCTTCTGAAGCAAAACTTCAGGAATTGGAAGAAGAACTTGACAAGATCAAATGGGACATTGTAGGACTCAGTGAAGTTAGAAGAAAAGGTGAAGAGTTGGTGGAACTTAAAAGTGGACATTTGTTTTATTATAGAGGAACGGAAACTGGAAGAACAAGTGGTGTTGGCTTCTTAATCAACAAAAGAATTAAAGACTACCTTCTTGAAGTCGAAAGCACGTCAGATCGAGCAGCGAGGCTCGTTGTTCAACTAACCCAGCGATACCAACTTCAAATAGTACAGGTATATGCACCAACATCAAGCCATACCGACGAAGAGGTTGAAGAATTTTATGAAGAAATCAAAGAGTTACACACCAAAGGGAAACAACATATCAAGCTCATCATGGGGGATTTCAATGCAAGAATTGGACAACAGGAACAAGGAGAGACATCGGTTGGTAAATACGGATATGGGGAAAGGAATGAACGTGGCGATCAACTCATCGAATTTGCAGAAGCTGAAAATCTTAGCATCATGAATTCATTTTTTAAGAAGAAACCGCAAAGAAAATGGACATGGAAACACCCAAATGGGGGAACTAGTGAAATTGACTATATCCTGGCAAACAAGAAATCAATTATTGAAGATTGCAGTGTACTGAACAGATTTAATACTGGAAGTGATCATCGAATGGTGAGATGTAAAATGCACTTAAATACTAAATTAGAACGACAGAAGCTCATTAGGAAACTTATTGATGAAAGTGATATCTCAGAAGCAAATGAAAACATTGTTAAGACAATAGTTGAAACTGCTGGGGAAATTGGTGGTGTAACCTGTAAAAAGCACAATAGCAAATTATCTGAGAAGACGAAACAGCTCATGAAAAGGCGAAGAGATATGAAGGTGGACAATCAAAATACCAGTTCCAGGATTGAGTACATAGAACTTTGTAAAACTCTGCGCAAAAGCATGAAAGAAGACATAAGAAAATTCAACTGTGAGCTAGTAAGGAAAGCCATTGAAAATAACAAGAGCCTTAGGGTTGTTAAAGGAAGTTTATCTGTTGGGAAGAAACACATCATTGCATTAAAAGGAGAGGATGGCACCGTAACAAGAAATAGGGAAGAAATACTTAGAAGAGTTGAAGAATTCTACAAAAATCTATACGAAAGTAACAGTGGATTAAACGAAGACATTGAAATAGTCGAAGGAACAGCTCCTAAAATCTTAAAAGAAGAAGTTTCATTTGCAATAAAAAGTATGAAGAAAGGAAGAGCCCCTGGTGATGATGGTATTACATTAGATATCCTAAAAGAAGCTGGAGAATATGTAGAAGACATACTTGCAAAATTCTTTACCAAATGTCTTAACAGCGGTAACATACCAAACCAATGGGATTCTGCAACAGTAATTCTTTTGCATAAAAAAGGTGATAAAGAGGATTTGAAAAATTACCGACCAATTAGCTTGTTACCTGCTATTTATAAAATCTTCACAAAAGTGCTAACACATCGCCTGCAGAAAAAATTAGATGCAGCTCAACCAAGAGAACAAGCTGGATTTCGAAGTGGATTCAGTACAGTGGACCATATTCAAGTATTAAGAGAATTAATTGAAAGAACACATGAATATGAACTTCCATTGTGTGTGGCATTTATTGACTATGAGAAGGCTTTTGACTCTATAAAAACATCAGCAGTCATCAACTCTTTAAGATCAACAGACATTGAGGATGTGTACATTGACATGGTGAAACGTGTGTATAAAAATGCAAGTGCAAAATTTCGGTTACATAAAGATACCAAAACTATCAAACTTGGCAAAGGGGTGAGGCAGGGAGATACCATTTCTCCAAAACTTTTTACTTCTGCTTTACAGATGATTTTTCAGCTGATAAATTGGAATAACAAGGGAATAAAAATAAATGGTGAATATTTAAATCATCTGCGGTTTGCTGATGACATTGTTATTTTTTCAACGGACCCATTGGAACTCCAAGACATGGTACAAGAGCTCTCAACTAGAAGTGAAGAAGTTGGACTCAAGATGAACCTACAAAAAACTAAGATCATGTTCAATAATTTTGTAGAGGAAACAAAAATACAAGTTGACAACACTGAGCTAGAAATTGCTGATTCATATATTTACCTTGGCCAGCTGATTTCAATGGATGGCAACATTATGAAAGAACTCAACAGACGTATTAAACTTGGCTGGAGTGCATTTGGAAGAAACAGTTTTATCCTGAAGGGGAAATTGCCTTTGTGTCTAAAAAGAAAGGTCTTCAACCAGTGTGTATTGCCAGTCCTCTCTTATGGATCAGAGACATGGAGTCTAACAGTTGGAGCAATACGAAAGTTACAGACAACGCAAAGGAGCATGGAGAGGTGCATGCTTGGAATAACTAGGAGAGATCGAAAAAGAAACACTTGGGTGAGAGAGCAAACTAGAGTAGAGGACATCATTGTTAAAGTAAAAGGACTGAAATGGCGATGGGCTGGGCATATTGCAAGAAGAACTGATCAACGATGGACAACAGAAATTCTGAACTGGATTCCAAGAGACCACCGAAGACCTAGAAAACGTCCTCAAACTAGATGGGTGGATGAAATAAGAAAAGAGGTTGGGGTGACGTGGAAACGAATGGCCCAGGATAGACTTGTGTGGAAAGCATTTGGAGAGACCTTCATCCAGCAGTGGATAGATAATGGTTGAATATGATGATGATGATGATATGCCAATTAATAGCCCAGTTTCTGATTACATACAGAAATATATTGCTTTTTGCTCAAAAAGTTATCGTATTTTATTTTCCAACGACGATGATATCGTGATATGACAAACTTTCGTAACAAATTTTTAAACTAAAATTTAAATCTTACATACCTTTTTCTACTCTTTTATTTACACTGAAGACGGTTTATTGGATGAAATGATTTCTCAGGCATGATTAATAACTGATAATGAATTGATAGTTTACACTGAAAGCTAAATTGCAAAATGCATATAAAAGCAGACTTTATTTTAATGGTTAATAAAATAGAATTATATAGAATTTAAATCAACTAATTAATAATTTAATTATTTTTATTATAATTAATTATAAAATAAAGAATTAATTAGAAGGCTTGACACCTGTTTGGAAAGACTTTAATGGAATGTTAATGAAATTAACACATGAATTTACAATAAACTGATGATATAACTACACAATGTATAATACATAATTTCTAATAACTTTTGACACAAGTCAGATTTTTAATACACTGCATGATAAAAATAAAGTATCAGGTATTCATGAATAGCAATTCTTTCCAAAATAATTTTACTTGAAAATACAAACTACATAATAAAGCAGCATGTCACCGAAAAACAAAATACAGAATAAACACTTACTGTGTCCTTAATACTGCAGATATAAATAGGCAAAATTTTATGAAATTGGGTCTAACGAAAAAATATGCTATTATTAAAAATGTATTTTTTAAGTACGTTATTTTTTATTTATTCCCATGTCTCAAAAATGTACAATAAAAGGAAAACTTTATACAGTAAATAATTACGGCAGTTTACATTCTCTGGAATCTTTATTGATATATCCCTAATAAAATGTAAAGAGGGCACAATAACGCTATTTCAAAAATGTAGAACTGCTCATCAAAATAAAATAATTTTCACTCTAATACATAGTACGTAATAAAACAGCATGTCACACGAAAACATTCAAGTAGAAAAAAACGTGTAGAAGGAAACACTCGCCAAAACTTCGTTTTGGCACCCGTACCGTATAGTAAAAGAGCGCCATTGTTTTCATTACATATTATAACTTAAAAAGATTAAATGTAGATTAAGAAGTACTTTTTAAATTACTGACTCTAACAAGAAGGGCTATGTTTGCTAGGATTGGAAACTGCCCATACTCCCAACAGAGGTGTTGATGAAATATTTTGAATTATAAAATAAAGGAAATTTTAAAAATAAATTTGTGCAATTCACAGACGTATCTCGCTCATATGGTGCCCGGTGTGAACCCGAAATTTGACGCTTCTCTAATTTACCAAACATTGATTATTTGATAAAAAGTGAAAGCTAAACGAAGTTCTACAGTAACACAAACTGGAATGGGACTCAAAAATTTTTAAGTACTCAAGATAAATGGTTGCCTCTATTTGCGATCTTCAAGAATGTTGGAATTACTTTCAAGATTATAATAAAATTTGTAGATTTTAAAACATATGTTTCCAAAGAACAAAATCTCCAAGAAAAATGATTTCTTCAACTATGTACAGCCAACATATATTTTTCAAATAGATGAAAACATTAAATGTGCATATATAGCTTTGATGTTGGATGAACCTAAAACAATTAATGCACCTTAGCTTGGCTACTACAGAATAAAATTATAAAGGGAAACAAATTACCTTTACGTGAGATAGTTGTAACCCGAAGGTTTTCTTTATTTCGAAACTTGTGGAACAACATACTACCTTTTTCCTGATTGCGATTTAAGAAATAGAACACAATAATATGCCATTGTTAACACGACAGAATACCATGTAAAATTATAGAAAACTCTGAAACGTTTTAAACTTCTTCGGTAAACTGTAAACACATGAAAGTACGTGGCATGTTTACCCATGTCATTTGGCGCCCCCTATGATCAACCCTAGTAATTACTCCAACAGAAAGTGGGGACACGCTTAAAATTCACGTGAGCGGGCCTGTAGTAATCTAGTTGACTGTGTCTTTGCCGAGATGTTAATCTGTGAATACACAAGCAAACGTGCTGAGCGACGTCAATTATTTTACTCTCATTTCTAATAAAGTTAGAAATGTTGAGCTACTTGATTATAACTCTGCTAATGTCGTTCATAACAGATACGAAGTTTGAAAATCTATATAGACGTATCCTATGAAAATTGTTGCCGGGATTAGGTCAGTAAAATAAGCGTAAATTTGTTATTTTTGGAGAAGGAGGTGACGCGTCCCCTGCATCATCCTTCATCTTCTATATCCATCCTTGATTCTCAGTAACTTTTTATCCTTTTATTTTGTGAAGTAAGAAAGTTGCTGTTAATCGAATATAAAAATGTGTTTTGGAGAGAATATTATTTTTCTTCAATTACATTATATAAAATATTGTTGAAACATTGTGCAAGCGTACGTCGCGCAGTGACCCGCATTTAAGCAACAGATAAGCTCAATTCAAGATGAAAAATTGCCACAACTTTGATGTTAGTTCATTTAAAGCTTTAATAAATAGTTTGTTTTAAGTATTCATATACTAAAATATGTTGACAGGATGTTAATCTTTTCCCTTGAGGAGATTTGGCCTGCAATTCTGTTGAACCTTTTCAGGCTCCAACAGTGCCGTATTTTTAAATAAGCATGTTGGGCACTTGCCCACGGCGCCAAATTTCTAGGAACGCAAAAGACAGCGGATTTTTTTCTTAAATTGCAATTTATTTACCGTAGAATTCTGTCGATCTGCACTCTCCGAGAAAGCGCTTCTTGACACCTTTCGTCTTCATTTGAAATTCTGAAAAAAAAGGTCACTCTAACGGCTCTTCACCTATCGTCATGGAAAAGAAACCATTTTGTCTTCAAATAAACTAAATTTATTTATATAAATATTGTTATTACAAATAAATTTGACACCCACGTATTAGTAGCTCAAACTAGAGCTATTTTGTTTAGGAAAAAGACGCCCTTCTGTGAAGGGTAATAATATCTTACAACATAAATATTGTTATTATATTTTACATCTTATAATAATGCACATAATGTAGGCTAATCATAAATATCGCCAATTCTCTATCCTCCGCGATTTTTTGTCACATTCGAGGGGGGGGGGGCGAAATGACAGAAGTTTATTTGTTTCTACAAGTACGGCGGGACAGGGGCATGGGCGCAACCAGCTTCGAAGCCTAGGGGGGGCTAAACACCACATCTCAATGTTTAGCAAAAATATTCTAGAGGGCTAACTTTTTTCTAGGGGGTTAGCCTCCTACCTCCATAGTTACGCTAATGGAGGTGAGGGCACCAAAAATCGTCGTGGCAAAGGCGCCTCGTACCCTAAATCCGGCACTGGGCTCCAAGTAGTACAAGTGTAATTTGTATCACCCATGATTCCGGAATTTGGTTATGCTGTACAAAACAGTGTTTATTGGAAGTAAGATACTTTTGATTATTTGTGATTGTCGCTTGGCCATGCTCTTGGCGTAATTCGTGTACTATCTTCCTTACTCAACTCAATATATATAAACCTAGCCGCAGTGAAAATGGTTGAAATCGAGGTCGTTGCATGGTCGTAAGTATAGCAAGTACGAAAAAGACTGTAAAATTTTCCACGAGCCACAAGTGGACGCTATATAGCTGATAAATTACAAATGGCAGTTAAATCTAGTCAGAGAAAGTTTTATCTTCCAGAAGAAGCTCTATTTTTTCTACATTTATTAACTCTAATTTGCAAATTGTGGTATCATGACCTGTGAAATATAGTCATTAAATTAACTGGCCACCTTATGTAAACGAAAATGTCGGAAATATTTTTGTGGCCCAAAGAAAATTATTCCTATAAAGTTCAAAAAGGGACTTAATAATTTTGCTGTGGTAACCGTGTTGTTGTTGAAATCGGGTTCGACTGTACTTAGATATACAGTGAAAACTGTCTTAGGCGGAACCTGCACAAAGCGGAAACTTGCTCAAAACGGAATTTTTTTACGGTCCCTTCAAAAGTCAATGGTAGTTAACATTAGCTACGGAAACTCTCTAACGCGGAAACGGAAAGTACTATTCAGTCCCGTCAAAGAGAAAAACCTGCATAAGGCGGAAAATCGTTAGTAGGAAAAAAATTTTCTCAGCAGAAAAAGGAAAGAGGGTTGTAATACAATGCAAATAGCAAAGTGGGGGATGACGAACAAAAGGCATTTTACACTTTATGGATACAGAATGCCCTTATCCGACCACCATTTTGCACACCACCCCTACTTAAATAAAAGCGTTCATTGTTAGCCAGAACGAAATGTCACTTATGTCGACTTTAGAAATTCGTGGATAAATTAACTGCAAGGTGTAGTACAAATGGTCATCCATTGTTAGGTCTATATCCAGAGAAGAACACTAAGTTCCCATTTATATTGGAAAATACGTTAGCCCTGCGGTGGCGCAGTGTGGTAACGTGTTCGCCTAGTGCGCCGTTAATCCGGGTTCGACTCCCAACAATGCAAAGAACGCTTACTCAGAGATCTCATAAAGATCGCACTGCTCACTGTAGTCCGGGGTTTGGTTCCCTAGGCCTTAAGAGGTTCGGATTCCTCGGAAAATCATAGGTCCAGAGGTTCGGATTCCTCGGAAAACTGAAGTTCCCGGCGCAGCATGACCACCACACCTTAGGTCGTAAAACCACAAAGAAAAAACGTTGGAAAATACTTCTCAAAGATACTTAGTTTATGAGTTAATTTGTTTTTGAAGATCGCAAATTCAAATAAAAGAACTTTCTGGAAGCTAACAAAGAATAAACCTGGGAAGAGCGAAACCCTCTTTCTTTTCTTTTTCCATCAAGAAGCAATCACACTGGGGGGCTGATAAAATCTTCATGAGTTAGTCTATTTTCTTGGTGTCTAGAAAATTCGTTAGGGTACGAGTTATACGTACGCTATAGTAAAGGCAGATCCAGAAATTCTATAATTGGGGGTGGAGGGGGGGGGGCAATTTGTTTCCGATTCCTCGTCTTAGCCAAATGCTCGGCGATTTTCATTTCATTTTCCATGATACAATTCCAGCTTAAGTGTGGGGGGGGGGAGGCGATCACCCCATCACATCCCTTGGATCCGTCAGCGCGTCCTAGCATACTTCCAGTACTGTGCATTCGCGCTCAGTTGGCGCGTGATACCGTTAGCAGACGGGTTAGTCCATTGCAGTTTAGGGAAGGCCGTCTTGGAGGAACTGGTTTTTCCCGCGCGAAAAACCAGTTTCGGCAAGACGCCCTTCCCTAAACTGCAATGGACTAATCCGTCTGCTAACGGTATCAGGCGTCAGGTCTGCGCGAACGCACAATAGTTACAAAACTTCGTTTTCAAATAAACAATACAAAAGTAACGAACATGATGAATGATTCTATATGGGAAATTGAAGTGTGTATTGTAAAATAAAATTGTAAGCGAATTAGCGTGAAATTTCCTTTTGTGTAATACAGTTAATGTATCAAAGAATTGCATACTGTGAGTGAATATTAAAGGTTGAATACTTGATACGTCAGCACATTTCTCATTTTAATCCTGATATAAAATGGACTGATTGAAAATTGGGGAGTGAGAGCGGTTATATACTTTATCGTTACAATTTAAGCTTGCGTGATATACATTTTTTTTATGGAATAAGAGTGTACAGTTACCATGGAGATTTGTGCTATATCGCTTGTAACTACTAACGAAAATATTGCAAAAATTAATAAAAATAAAATGCAGTGATAAAATAAATATTTCTATCACGAGGGAAATAAATTTAGTTATAAAGTTCGCAAGATGAGACAAATAAAAACAATTAGCATATGCAGTCATCTCTTACCACTGAATTTAACTATGTATGTATTTGTTTTGCATGTAACCTACATAAGACGGAAACCTGCATACTACGGAATTTTTTCCGGTCCCGTGAGTTTCCACCTCAGCCAGGTTTCACTATAATTGGATTTCTATTGGGCAGGTTCATTGCATGGGAACAATTATATCAATTCAATATAGAATTTTATAAAAACGTTTGATTATTTCATTCAGTCGTTAGTTGTTTAACATCCATTCCAGACCATACTGTTCTGATGGTCGCCAAGCTAGTATTAACATAGAAATCCCTTTAATTATTGGACCGTCAGCAGAAATAAAAAGCTAAGTAATGAAATTAAAGCCATTTCACTTGGATAAGCAGAATATGTACTGGATTGCGATTTGATTCCAAAGTTTCCGCTCATTAGTTTTAGCTTTGGAGGGGAAACAATTTTCTTTGAACGAATCTGAATACGCTTTCCATGTTTCTACCCTTGGCTAAATTATTTGCTTGAGTTGATTTATAGGAATGGATGATTCAACACCTCGAGAACTAGTGGATCCTGGGGTGGGGGGATACTTTTTTATTTGTCAGGACAGCAAACTGAAATGGATTTGCTGATGTCGCCTAATCTTGAATTAATTTAAGATGAAAGATACATGTAAAATTACAATTACATGAAATTTCTTCATTTGAACGTACCGACAAATACTAATATACTGAAAGAACAATTACATAAAAATCTGCTACATAAATGACTCTGAAAAGTGACATTACTTATAATCCTTCACAGTTACATTTCGACTAATGAATAACCAGCTATATTCCATGAAAATCTATTTTACAGAACACGCAATCAATGGCGTAACTTTTGGGCGGTATTACTAATATGTGTAATACATAGGGTGTCTCAGCACCAGGGTTACAAACTTCAAGGGGTCATAGTACTCATCAAGGTGAACGATATTTGTCATAGAACCTAAGGTCGCAAACCACCCACAGCGCCAGTTCTAAAACCGTCCAGCATTCACAAATATTTACAAATAGTGCGTGAAGAGCGCCAGATACTACTCAGGTCAGCTGATCAAGTGCATAGATGATTAGGACAACGCATTTTGCGCTTCTCATGCACTGGTTGTAAATATTTGTGCATGCTGGACGATTTTAGAACTGGCGCTGTAGGTGGTTTGCAACCATAGGTTCTATGACAATTATCGTTCAACTTGATGAGTATCATGACCCCTTGAAGTTTGTAACCCTGGTGCTGAGACACCCTGTATATAGTAGACCAGTTTTTTCATTTTGGAACTATTAGAGAATGAGAGACCTGCTTTAGTATGTTTAGCAGTTCCTAATTTTTGAAGACAAACTTACATTTTGCATAAATTGGATCATAATAAAATCATAGACGCAGAAGTTCAAGAACAGTATTTCATAGATATACAAAATGAATTTAATATAAAAAAAAAATCAAGAAATTTAAGGCTTTATTTTGGGGCGGGTATTTGCAAAACTACACGGCCGAGGCTTTATTTGAAAGCACGCTACCATCTGCATTTTCCGTCATTAACAAAGTATGCACCCCGACACCGATTTCAGCTGTCTCATCAGACAGCTCGGGAGCGAAGCTATCATCATTGACAGGGATTTCATCTCAAAGCATTAGCTCTTGTTGGATCTGCGCTGCTTAATCCACGGGATACATGCCGAAACAGTTCAGTGCGTAATGGCTATTTCGCTTGATTCATTTTCTTGTCCGACATACAGTGAACCAAAAAAAAAGTTGGACGGCAACTGGAGTGGATTTTATTATTTCATATTTTTGTAACCTGTTATACTTTCAAAATAGAACGAAATGCAAAAGAAAGAAAATGTCCAAAGTGATTGAAACAATTTTATTTGACTTTAATAAATGTCGCATTCAAACAAAAAATTAACAAAAACAAAAATGGTGTCTATCTTCGACACCAAAAAAACTTGGACACTCATACAAATTAAGAAAAAAGTGTTTTCAAAATTAAAATATATAAAACTCAATATTTCGTATGATGTCCTCTGGCTTCTATAACAGCTTGCAACCTCTTATTCATAGAAAGAACTAATTTTTCAGTAAAATCAGAAGGTACGTTGTCCCATATGTACTGAAGAGCACTTTTTAGTTCCTTTTCATTCTTTATATGCCTCTCTCTCAATTTTTTATCCATATACGCCCACAGATGTTCCATCGGATTTAAATCCGGGCTTTGGGGAGGATAGGGAAGTACTTTTTGACTTTATAGACCAACCATGTCTTTACAATTAGAGAGGTGTGCTTAGGGTCGTTGTCCTGAACCAAACAATAACCTTCATTTAGTTTTAAGTTAGCAGCTGTTTCTGGTAAATTTCGCTTTAGAATATTTAAATACATTGTTTTATCCATTATACCTTCGATGAACACCAAATTCCTAATTCCAGTCACACCCATTGCACCCCATACCATTAGGCTGCCCCCACCATGTTTCACAGTTACATTTATATTTGCTGAATTAAGCTCTGTTCCTTGCCTTCGCCATGCAAAACGACGACCATTAGATCCGAATAAATTAAATTTTGACTCGTCTGTGAAAATAACAGATTTCCAAAATTCTTGTAGACTCCTTATGTACTTTTTGGCGTATTCAATTCGTTTCTTTATATTTCTAGCAGACAAGTACGGTTTTTTCGGAGCGTATATGCTTTGTATTCTTCCGAATGTAATAAATTTCTTATAGTCTGTGGGTGCACACTTACAATAGAATCTTCCTTTAACTCTTTAGCGATCTTTACTGCAGAAAGTTTAGGATCTTTTTTGACACAACGAATAATTCTTCTTTCTGTTTGAGATGAATAAATTTTTTGGGTCTACCACTTCCGCTAGGACTTTTCAAAAACCAGATTTTTTTTAATACATATTTATTATGTAATGCACTGTTGCACGTGGGTTTTTTTAATATTTCTGCAATTTTTTTCTCCTCTTTACATATTTTCACAATTAATTCTTTCATATCTGTAGAAGTTTGCTTGTTCTTCATTTTTGCCGGCTTATCGTAATGCAAAAACTCGTCTAACAGCTTCAATGCTACAGTGTTGACTAGGACTATTGCCAACAGAGAAACAACAACTTTAAAATTTGCATAACGAGACTTAATAGTGTTGGTGAAATAAGTGTCCAAGTTTTTTTTTTGGTGTCGAAGATAGGCACCATTTTTGTTTTTGTTAATTTTTTGTTTGAATGCGACATTTTATTAAGGTCAAATAAAATTGTTTCAATCACTTTGGAAATTTTCTTTCTTTTGCATTTCGTTTCATTTTGAAAGTATAACAGGTTACAAAAATATGAAATAATGAAATCCACTCCAGTTGCGTCCAACTTTTTTTTTTTTGGTTCACTGTATATTGTGGTTAAATAGCAAGCGTTGTATAGAAAGGAAAATAGTTTAAACTAGCTTGTGATATACAAAATAGGAATTGGGTTTTATTGTAGTAGGCTGTATGTTAATTGCAATTAGTACACTCGTTTGACGCAGAATAGCCTTTGCAATCCTTGCTTCGTAAAACTCCAACCAATAAACTAATTTCTCATTGGTTCCAACTAGGTTTTTCCATGATTTCTGTAATAATGAATAATGAATTTCAATAATGAATTCACATCACTGGCGTAAGTGAGGGAAGGGCTATGGGCTGGGCCATTATCGATAACAAAAATGTATTGTTTTCCTTAACGTCGAATCAGTTGATCTTTTTTTAATTACTAAATCCCTGATCCCTGTTCCTACAAGAACATTCGACCCCTATATACAGTCGAACCTCGTTAAGATGAACACCAGCAGGAACATAAAATCAGTTCGTATTAACAGTAATTCGTTTCGTCCGGAAAGGATAATATGTTATACAATCTGACGGGACTTCAGAAAACGGTTCGTATTAAAAATAATTCGTCTTAACGAAGTTCGACTGTACTTACGCGTATGGCTTTCATTGTACCCCATCTTACCTGGTTAGGCTTTTTCAAGAAAAAATATGCAGTGAAACCTATCAATAACAGTATTCTAGGGGCCGAGAAAAAAATGTACCATTATAGACAAAGTTGAATCAGTTACACTCTATAATGGACGTTATTCAATTTGTGTGTAACGTTATTTTTAATAATACCAAGTTAACGTTAATAACGTTATTTTTAATAATACAAGTTGTTAAATAATTAATGCAGACTAGGAATGTAGATGGCCAACAGGGAGCTAAAAATCGCGCCATTATCATGGGAGTTCAAGTACAAAAAAATGAAGAAATCTGGAAAGACATTTCAAGTGGACGAAAGCCTATTCTTTTCACCAGCTGTAAAAATAGTTCTTTCTATTTCAAGATCATCTTGCATTTGTATGTGTAATATTCTTCGGCATTGGTGTATTGACAGAGGCGGTATTGCTCTAGAACAGGGTTGTCCAAC
>QLNU02014176.1:85002110-85017700 GCA_006491805.2 Dysdera silvatica
TTTATTTTGTTATTTTATTAATTTACGTTTTTAAAAAATAAATTATAATTTGCTATAATTATTTCTTTAATAGAAATATTTTATACATTTTTGTTTGTTTATATTAAATTACATAGAAAGTCAACACATACTCTAATGCATAATTACGTTTGAATTCCTTTACAATAAAAAATATGTAAATACACTGAAAGAATGTGTTGTTTTTTCTATAATTATAAAAGAAATTATATGTTTTTCTGATGAACATAAACTATCGTTGACACAGCATAAATGCCTCACAGCTGCTTCTGTACCATCATGAATATGGAGAGCTAAAGAATTATGCCCATAACTCGTAAAGCTTCTATGTGCATTAGAGTGTCAAATTCATCTTTTAAGCTTTCACCTTCATCATATAAATATTGTTTAATATTTGATTTTCTGTTCTTCATCTTTCAGGTCATAAATTCTTTTTCAATATCATATCCTTACTTTGGGCAGCATGGGCTTCACCGGACCCCATGGTCTTTTCCCATTGTTGCGCAGGTAGACGAAATTGTCATAAACTTTGTAAATAGATTTATGTTTCTACCTGAATAAAATTATTTTATTGTATATAACAGTCGAATTTCTTTCAATTAATGTTTTGAATTTCGTTAATGGATCTTCGCACATTTGGGACGCTTTGTTATACCTCAAATTTCTTCTTCTTCGCTTATCATTTCTGAAATAGAAAGATCATTATCGCCTGTCATAATGTATGAATATTTTAAATATGAATTTTTCTAAATTAATGTCAGTCACTTCCTGTATGCCGATAATAAAAAAACTCCCGCGCATATATCAAGCAATTTCTACTGGTGGTTTCTATAAATAGCAAGCAGAATACAACATTTCTATAGAGACTAATACTTAATTATAAATTTTACGTTATTTTGGTGTTAGTACTAAGATATACGTTTTCGATAAACTATTGTACGAGTCTAAAAGATCCTGAGGAATTTTTAGAGACTTTTTAGAGGCTCCCTAAAAAATTCCTTAGGATTTTTTAGAGAGCCTCGGTAGAGGGGCTGTAACTCAGACGTCACATTGATAGGTCAATAACACCGTTCCACTGCGGAAAGATTTTCTACGTGAGGATGGGAGGAGTAGTTATTGAGAACCATCGACATTTTTACATTTTTAATTTAATCTTTTAATAATTTTAATAACTTTCTTATCAAGTTTTATTAGCCAGCGTTTCCTTATTAGAAAGGAATAAAGAGACATAAATTTATCTTCACTTCTCAGGTGTATGCAGAAAGTTTATAAGGGGATTATAGTCTCAGTGCGGGGGTTACAGAGCTACAACTCATATATTCCTATGTTAAATATACAAAATTTCATTGCAATGGAGGGTCACGACCCACATCAAAATCCCCTGCGTACGCCAATGACTTAAATATATGGACGCTTTGAAACCTCGAATTACTGAGGTTTTTTCTCCATACGTAGTATACGTAACCAGATGTATTTTTAAAAAAGTCGCGTTATCCGAAATGTCGATTTATCCGAACTTCGAATTAGCGAGACTTCACGGTGTAACAAATTTATTTGCGATTTTTTAATATACACAAAGCGAAAAATTATTTTTTTATATATTAATGTTTGAAAATATTTTAGACAATCAAATTGCTAAAACTCTTTAGACATTTTCTAATATTCAGAAATATTACATTTGTTAATTTTGAAATAACTTCTAATATAACTTACTGTATTTGCATGCCAGTACTTGGAGGGTATTTCACTTCTTCCGATAGTTATTTATAAGTAGTATAAGAATGAACACTCCACTTACAACGAATTTTAATAATAACTAAACAATTTAAATTGACAGGGTAGTTTAAAAAAAGTGCTGAAGATCTCTCAAATACATATAAGAAAAATATATATAAATCTACAGCGCGAGTTTAAAATATGGATATGCTGCAAATAACTCTACCCTATTTAATCATATATAAACTTGCCCTCAAAATTGAAACTGTTTTAATCGTATTACTTTTTCGTTGCTGCGACTGGAAGGTTTTTTACGTATTTTGTCACAAATTCAATCTTTTCTTAGTCCTGCTGTGGTGCAATTGTAGCGCGTTGACCCGATATGTCATTAAGCCCAGCTCCCAACTGTACCAAAAAAAGTTTACCGCATAACTTTTCACTGTGACCCAGGGGTTGGTTCCCTAGGTCTTAGGAAGTTCTGACACCGCAGAGAAATGTAGCTCTACGACCCTATTGTGGGATAGTGGCGGCATATTATATCTCTCTTTCTCTCCCTTCTATCGTATCATTAAACCGGATTCAGCTCCCAAAGATATCGTAGAACATATCGCATTTTTTTTTTTTTTTGCCCACTGTAGTCCGTAATTTGGTTGCCTTTATAGCAAAGGTTCGGATTCCTCGGAAAATTGTAAGCCACGGAGTTTATTTGACGTCGCGATATGAAACAAGGAAAAAAATTAAGATTGAACGATGCAAAAATACTTTCCAATTTTTTTCGCATGAAGAAACATTTATTTTTATTCGACGAATTATTGTAGAATAAAAACATAAACTCTTCCAGAATCTTCACTTGAATTCATTCATTTATATCTGAGAAGAAAAGCAAAATTTTTTTTAGAAATTTAAAGAAAAAATTATGAAACTACCGAAGAAAAATGGCAAATCAACATTCAGGTATGAATCGTTATTCGTTGAAAAATTATGTTTTAGTCCTTTTTTAGTTGTTTTATTATTGAACGATGTTGTGGTTATATTTGAACTATTTCGTTTTTATTAAATTTTTTATGCCTTAAAGTTAATTGTATTTTTTAAGTTACTGTATAAACTCACCATATTTATGACGTACAATTTGCCAGTAGTTTATATTTTTTCGGCCTATGATGTAATCTATAATCTCCTTACATTAATATTTATTTTCCATTTAAATAGCGGACAGATCTTTGTTTCATACCATAGTTTGCAAATAATTTTAAATATTCCTCCATTTATCACATGGTTCCATTAAGCGCCTTAAGACAAACTGAAAGAGACGAGTATCTAAAACAGAAAATTCTGTTATGTTTCACTTAGTTTCTCTCTTGAAACATAAGCGCCATATAAAAGAGACATAAGCAAAAAAAATGTTAATTGACTTTAACGAAGAAAATGTTTTCATAACAAATTCTAACTACAATGAAAATCATTCATAATGATCGGTTAAAACGACCAACTGCCTGCAAGGACCTAATCTCTACTAAAAAGTTGAAGATCCCTATCCTTTTATATGTTAAAGGCACATCGTTTATAACAATTACCCATATTCTATATCTAACGTCGGCAGATATCGTAATGACGACTTTTTCTCTCTACGAAGGATTCGGTAATCTGTTACAGAAACTTACAGACCATCATAATCAAGTCGATCTCACTGCCTGGATAATACTTTAATCACATTTTTCACACAAGTTGTCACATATGTTTAAAAACAAGTTCATAATAAATACGTTTAAAGCTGTTCTACCATATTATGATTTTAAAAATATATATCGCTTTTAACGGCCTTTTGTTATAATGACAAACTTTTCTCGGTTCCTTGAATGTTATTAAATATTATTTCGACTGTAAAAGAAAATATGGGGAAAAATATTTCAAAAAATTTTTGAATGAAAAAATAATGCAAATTGCCATACACAAAAATAACTTTTCCATTTTAATTAAGATTTTGGAAGGAAGCACCTAGGGACATGAGGTGTTTTCAATAAGACTATTACATTTTTTTCTCAGCTTTCTGATGTATAGTTAATTTTTTGTTGTTAATTTAATCACCAAAAGTAATTAAAGTTTTTCCATGAAATACTGAATATAGTAAAAACAGTTTGAAGCGGAATATAGAGTCCTTGGATATTTTTATAATTATTACATACTTGATTGGTTTTTTAATGGAAAGAAGGCTGTAATCAAAATTAACGTGTGTAATTATAATTAAAATATTATTTGGCCATGAACTTTGTGTAAAGTGATGTGCAACGTTATTAAAATATATTATTATAAACTACATATAATGAATTCATCACATAGTGCTTCTGTGTATATTCGTATTCTATTTTATTTTAGTATATTTTTACCCACATTTCAACTCTTCGAGCAGAACAGTGATGGGATGACGACATGTTTACTAAAGTTTCGGACTCAACTTTTGAAACCCGTGACCCGCCCGTGCCCGAAGCTTTAAATATAACATTACGAACGAGTAAGATTTAAGTTGAAAAAAATTTGTTAAACTACATTATTTAATTTCCTTCGAATTTTTGTATAAACGCGTTTCTACAATCCTCGAAAACGAATCACATAATTGTATTCTTTGGAACATTTCAATTTAAGAAAGCCAGTTTTCAATTTCAATTGCATCTGTCTAAAGAAATCGAGCCCACCCGAGCCCGGAAATTAAGGTGTGTCCCACCGAAATAAAGCCCCCGTGATTGTATGCCGTGACTGGACACGAAACAAACCAATAAGAACGAAACAAATATATTAAGAAAGTCTATATACAAATACATATTTACAAGGAGTAACTCACTCCCTGCCCCACCTGGGCAGGAAAAAAAAATGAATGTGTAAAAAAAGAGAGGAAAATGTGTCCCGCCGAAATAAAGCCACCATCCCTATTAGTGTTTTAGGTAACTCTCAATATTCGAGCTGCTACAGGTAAACAGGTTTATGACGTCAGGAAGTTGTCAAATAACTTACCTGTTCTATCCCAGTCGAATGTTGACTTCAGAAGGTTGTATTTTCTATTTCTCCTGCAGTATTGCAATGGGAAAACGAACCCAGCTATCAGAGTTCGAGAAAGGCCAGCTAACAGCTTTTAAGGAACAAAGTCTTTCATATAGACAAATATCTAAGCAAATCAAACGATCTAAAACCGTAATAGACAATTTTGTGAATCAGGGCAATACGTACAGATATAAAAAAGGAGGTGTACAGGCAGAAAAATGACTTCCAGGCAGGAAAGAGATATTGTGCATCTTCTTTCACAAGGTGGTATTTCCCTCAGACAATTGGCCAAAGAGGATAACATCCCTGTGACAAAATCAACTCTGTCACGGATTGTAAAATATACAAAAAACTTCCAATATAAAAAAGGAAACAGCAGCCCATGTTGAAAGCTATCCACAAGCAAAGGATAGTAGATTGGGCCAAATATCATCAAACCAGGAAAGACCAGTGGCATCGTGTTATATTCTCAGATGAGAAAAAACTTAATTTGTATGGCCCAGACGGACTTGCATTCTATTGGAATGATATGAGGGAAGAAGAGGAAATCTTCTCCAAAAGATAATAAGGTGGAGGCTCATTAATGGTGTGGGGAGGCTTCGGCTATGGTGGTAAACTTAACCTGGCTTTCCCCTTAGGCCGCATAAAGGCTACCGATTACCAAGAAATGCTAGAAATCCAGTTACTGCCATTTGCAGAGAGAATTGGTGGCCCAAGTTGGATTTTCCAGCAGGACAACGCCCCCATTCACGTTGCAAAACCCTCTTGTGAATGTTTTTTGCATAATGGGGTACATGTCATGGAGTGGCCTGCCCTTTCCCTTGATCTTATTTCCCAAGAAAATGTGTGGGGGTAACCTCAGTAGGGCTGTATATGCCAATGGCAGACAGTTTCAGTCTGTGGCAGAATTGAAGACCCTCTATCATTGGCAGGGAGTGAGTTACTCTTTGTAAATATGTATTTGTATATAGACTTTCTTAATATATTTGCTGCGTTCTTACCGGTTTGTTATTATTGTTATTTCATTCTTATTGGTTTGTTTCGTGTCCAGTTACGGCATATAATCACGGTGGCTTTATTTCGGTGGGACACACCTTATATGAAATATAGGGCCGGATCCAGTTTCGGACGGCTCGTGCTGAGCTCGACCCATCGCTGATTCTTACCTACTAGCGATGTGCGAAATCGGTCGATGATCGAATCACCGGACGTGTCTGCTCGTTTAGTTTGGAAATCACTTTTTCATTGATTCACTAATCTGTTAATTCATTGATCCGTTAAGTGAAGGAGTTGGTAACTGTGTATTACCTACCGTATAAAAACAAATCGAACTTGAATCCAAGAGGTACAGAATGATTTTTTTTTACCATTGAGGTACAATCTAGGGTTGTATCCTATAGGCTCACCTCCCAGCGAAGACTCAGTAACACCTAGAAAACTCTAGGGTCCACCGCAATATGATTTTGTCTTCTTTTTCCGAATAGCACAAATATCAAACGAGTGATTGACATACAAAAGCCCCTATGTAGTATTTTAATTCATGGGGAATATTTTATTTAGAAAGATGTTCAAACACTCACTTATCTAGCTCAATATTAGGATGTTTTAAGTAAAACAAACCATCATCACTTGAGTTGGTAGGCTGTAAGGAAGAAAAACACCATCTTTTCAAACCGCAATCAAACCGGCGAAATTCTGCTTGAATCAGAGCGTCATAATCAACTAAACCAGTGGAGTACAGAAATGATGTTTTTTTTTTTGATGATACTTTTTTCTTGGGTAGCTATTATATAAGTTTTCAACTAGCAGAATTACTAAAATAATAGTTAACAGAGAAAATTTTTCTGTGTTAATCTGCCCAGGGGGATGCTCTTTTAATTCTTTACTGCTTATTAAATCTTGCGATGATGAGTTGTACTTCACAAAAAAAAGTACAGAACTGTATACGTGAGTATTTGAGCACTCTTTGAGGACATTATATCTCTTTACACCTAAAAAATAAGCAATATCGCATATTCGGAAATGTCCAGATTATCCACAATAATAAGTAAAAACGTTTTGCATCGTTAATTGTACTCACTAAAAAATATTTCAGAAAAATTTGCAATAACTTTCACCTGAAACTCACACATACGCCATTACGGCAATATACGTATATAAAACAAAAAATTGTGAATCCTGTAACCCGTATGCAAGAGGTGGTCCAGGAAGTCACTAGTACTAAACAAGGTGCTCTCCTCAGAATGAAGTAAAAGAAAGCCAAATAAAAAAATTATTTTGTATTGGAATTTTGTGAAAACTATGCTCCTTGTGGCATGCGACAAGCATCTTATTTTACAATGTAAAGACAATTTCTTTTTTTTTTATTGTTGCGACCATCTTTCCTTTAGCTTTCCTTTTTTACATTATACTTTACTACAATTTGTTAAGCATTTCTGAAGCGAAAATGGTCCATAAGCAATAAAGAAAACAATATTTCTTCAAGTGGTGGAGTCAGTTATTATGAATAAAGTATCCAATGCAGAACATATTTCATTTTGTTTTCTGCCTTTTTGTTTCGGGTAAGCCTGAAACCGCCCCCGATTCGTGGCCCGAATTCGTGGATAATTATTCATTTTTTTTTATTATTTGAAGTCGTCTTGTACCTGTTTCCTTAAATTCATTTATTTTTTGAAAAGTGTTCAACTTGAAATTTATTTAAAAAATTATAAAACGCGGTTTCTTTTTTATCAAAATGATCCCGAGTTTCTTTGATAATTGATGATTTACGGAATTCTTTTTCCACAAAACATGTGCCATTTTTGACTAAAATTATTTTTTATTTCCTGTAGGAATAAAAACAATCTCAAAAAACGTGCGGAAAATTTCTTTACTTGAGTTTTTTCGTTATACGTAAAGAAACGCGATTCTAAATTTTGTTTAAAAGTTGGTTGTTATTCTTGTATAGAGAAAAATTCACGTTTACCTTAAAGGCCTTTGAAAATTACAATTAAATAACACATAAAGGTCTCCTTTTTTGTTTACTTTTAGCTTTTATAAAAAGACCTGGGCTCAATTGATCTGTTAAAATAAATTTAAATGCCGCTTTAAATTTACTTTTAAATAGATTTAAAATTAAATTACTTATTAGCAGAGTTCTTAGATTTGCCTGTTCCTCATAGTTGGCTTAGATTATATGCGGTTTCTTCAATAGTCTTTTATTTTATAAATCAATATTCTAAAAAAATGTCTAAAACGCTTTACAACGTAATACCACCTGAGAAACGGAATAAACGTAACTGGTATCCTTCTAATAATCATCCTACATGATCCTACACATCCTAAATAATCATCCTATATGAGTAGTTCATGTCATAATGAAGATAATACCAACCAAAGAAAAACTGTCAACCGCGTATTAAGGGGTTAAATATGAAGGAGGCAGGAATAATGGAAGATGTTGTAAGAAATAATGGAAGATGTTGTAAAGCAGATCACGCTTCCACATACAATTTATTAATACAGTCGAACCTCGTTAAGACGAACACCAAGGGGAACAGAAAATATGTTCGTATTAAAAGTAATTCGTATTATTCGTTAGAGATGCAGGGAATCGTATTGCTAAAGAAATTTTCCCATCTCTGCTTACCATATAAACATGTTGCTATTATGTGTGTGTTAGGCATGCACCATAAAATATTACATGTTTTGATTTCCTCAATTAAGACATATATGTTACAGAATTCGTAAAGTTTAAGTCATATATATACATGGTATATACGAAAACAAAAGCAACAACAACAACAATCAATTGGAGTAAGAATGATCAATGGGAAGCGCAAGAAAAAATTAAATTTGCATGATGTCCAAACTCTTAGCGAAAGCTAAAAAGTCGCCAAAATAACGTTCCGAGACCAGTTCTTTTAATTCTGATGGCCATAGTTCACAGTGGGCAATGACTTTGTTGAATGGGACAATTCTGTTTCCAGAGTTGGGCAGCGTAGTATGACATGATCCACGGTTTGTTCAACAGTTCCATCACAGGAGCATGCTGACGATTCTCGAATGCCAAAACGTCGAAAGTACTGACCGAATCTTCCATGTCCTGTTAGGAGTTGCGTTAGTTGATGGGTGATTTTTAAGTGATTTGCGTTTAACCTATCTTTGACGGAAGGGAAAAATCTTTTTGTGAGGCTTCCGTTCTCAGTTTGTTGCCAATGATCCTCCCATTTGCTGGATAATGAATCTTTGATCATATTTTTTATTTCTATGACAGGGACTTTTTCATATATTAATGGTAAATCGCGTGATTGTGCTGCCAGCTTGGCTAATGCATCCACTTTTTCATAACTTTCAGTTCCGTTGTGACTTTTTACTCATTTCAGTTTTATTTTATAGTTTTGTAGATGCAATTTATATAGAAGATGCCGTGTATTCTCCGCAATGGGAAAACGGCAATTGCGATTTTTAATTGAGTCGATTGTTATCTGACTGTCTGTGAAAATAATGGATGATTTTGTGGAATCACTAAATGCAGAGTCGTCCAGTTTTTCTAAGACTTTTTCAATTGCTATTGCTTCCGCTTGGTTATTGGAACAAAGAGGGTGAAGCCTGAAACTTCGTTTAGTGACTTCGTGACTATTTTTGTAAATTATGTAAGCACATCCAACGCAGTTATTAATTTTACTTCCATCTGTAAATACTTGGAATTCATAATTGATATAATTCGTATCAAAAATGTCAATAATTTTACCAGGATGAAACCAGTTGTTGAAGAGGTTTGGTAAGTCGTGACTCTGTGTTTTTCTAGCTTCTTTCATGTAACGATAAGTTTCAGATGTTCCTTTAATTTTTAAACAGATCGGAGTAATGCCTGCCAACAAGCACGCAGCGTAGTAGGACACAGTATGGAAACCTCTGATTATACGAATGGCAATGCTTTTCTGAACTGACTTGAGTTTCCTTTGGTTGTATAATTTGTCTAAAGCTGTGATCCATGCAGGTCCCTCATAGGTCATCAAGGGAACAATAGCACCTTCATAGATAATTTTTAATGCTGGTGATCCTATTCCCCAGGAGACCTTAGCCATTTTTGATAATGAATTAATTATTTTCAGAGCTTTATTGCAAATATCATTGACGTGGAGGTTCCAATTCAAATTACTGTCAAAATGTACACCGAGATATGTAAATAACTTTGAAACAAGTGAAAATAACTGTTTTGTTGGTTGACTATTCAAAAATTTGGTTTAAGCAAACGTTTCTGGTCATTTCTAATTATAACCCAGCCTTCGCTGTAGTGTATATAAAATAAATGTGAATGTGTGTGTGTATGTGTGTATTTGCGAGCGCTCGCAGAATATCTCCGTTTGAATGTCTGTACAGCAGGTCCCCGTTTGAATGTGTGTGCGTACAGAAAGTCCACGTTCAGAGGTTTTGAAGTGTGTAAATGGTAAATAATGGTAAATAATGGTGTAAATACCTACTGATTTTAATTGGTTCAATTATGTATGATAGTATTATAAAAAATTGTCACAGAAAAATTTAACATGAAAAGAAACTACTTATTATTCGATCTTTTTCAGAAAGTTATTAACATTCAAATTTTCAAATTATATTTTTAAGTTTGTATTTTTCCGTTTGTGTATGTAATTTCAATTTTGTTCCATTTAATATTTGTGTTTAATTATCTAAATATTTATCGCTCCATTATCTTAAAACTACATTAAGAGACCACTTCTTTTAGCGACCTCTTTTTCATTGAACCGACGGTGAACGCCTTAGAGAGGTTTCACGGTATATGTTTATGCATATGTGTTAATTTATGTACGGCATATAGGAATCCACTCGCGTTTAAATGGCCTTAAACTTTCTGAAAAAAACACAAGAGTTTTGATACTTTTATAATTGTTTAAGGAGAATCTAATCTACTGAAAATTATCGAATCAATACATGTGCTTCAATGATACATATTTTTTCTCTAAGAATAAAAACCATAAACTACATTTTAAAACCATTTATAATATATTTAGCAATGCTTACAAATTTTTAATGTTTTTGATGCAAGAACGAGTGGATAAAATGATGAATCGGAAGAATAGAAACCGCTTTCACCCATTTCATGTTACTCAGTTTTAAAAGCCAGTAAACAGAACGTTTCTATCATTTCACATACGGGAACGCTTTCATCTAAATCTTTTTCATCCATATGCGTAATAAATTTTATTTCCAAGAGATGATAAATGTGAAGCTGTATTTGAAAAGACATTCCCAAATCTAACATTAAAGGCATCAAAGTTACTAAAGTGTTTGAGATTTCTCGAGTTTTCCTATAAACTAGGTTCTTCTTCATCGTGTGTCTTCAGCGCTTTACAATGTAAATATTTTTGACATTTTATTGCCCTTGTAAATTTGGTTTAGGGCTTTATATGCATTAAAATATATATTTTAGCATAAACTTTATTTTTGAAAGCAATATTCACACTTTTTCTTCAAAGCAGATAGAATAAGGACTTGCATCCTTCCGTTTGTCATTATTTCAATTGCCTTTCTATTACTAAGCGATATATATATATTCCCAAATTATATGCTTAAAAATTTGTATTTAATCCTAAATATTTCGGTCATATTATAATGTTTCATTTAAGCTTCGAGACTTGAAAAAGAAGATAATAAATTTACTGAAGTTTTGGCAAATGTGATTTATCTAATTTATATTTTTTCCATATCATTTCATTCCTTTTAAATTGATAAGCATTTATATTAAAAAGTAATGTAGGCATTTTAATAAATCGGGGAAAAACACTTAAATTTTGTTTTCAATTTAAGCAAACTTAAAGTAAATTAAATATTTGTTATTGGCAATAAAACTGGTTGATGTTTTAGTTTTCTTCCTCATTATATTTAATGGGTTTCCTTATTTCAACGTTCCTTCTCTCCAATTTATTTAAACATTTTTCTCATGTTCGCATTAAAGATTTCCGTCTTTTATGAAGAGTTTAAGGACATGAGGCCGTTTTTATATAATTTATTAAAATCCCGCCTAACTACCAATAAAAACTTACAAAATGTCGAGGTTTTAAAGCTCCAAAATTTTTAAACTTGAGGTTAAAACGTCCTTAAGAAAATTAGTTTCGTCATTGCAGTAAGTACAAAATAGAACATTTCATTTTTAATACTTTAAATTGTCATCTTTAGTCTCAAAAATAAAAAAAAAGTTAAGCTTAACTTTCTTTAAAATCAATATAAATTTGTTTACATTAATTATTTTCCTCGTCATGACGAAAATTACACCCAAAATATTAATGAATGAGGTGTGGAAATATTAAAAAAATGTGATAAGCTGATTCTGACGGACAGAAATGTTCTTCATTATCTTCCAATTTTACATCCAATAATCGTCGTAAACAATCATGAAATTACAGTACTCTGAAATAAATAAATAAATAAATGAACATAGTGTTCTCGGTTAAATAAGATAAACATAAACAAATGAAAATTATAAAAAAATAGTTATAAAACCGTAAGTACTTCTATAGCAGTGTATCCCAACCTGTTGGTCGCGACCCTCAAGAAGTTATTGTTTGTTTGTTTGTTTTGTGGTTTTACGGCTCAAAGACTACAATGGTCATGCTGCGCCGGGACCTACTGTTTTCCGAGGAATCCGAACCTCTTATGGCCTAGGGAACCAAACCCCGGACTACAGTGAGCAGTGCGATCTTTTTATGAGATCTCTGAGTAAGCGTTCTTTGTACACTGTTGGGAGTCGAACCCGGATTAACGGCGTACTAGGCGAACGCGTTACCACACTGCGCCACCGCAGGGCCGTCTCAAGAAGTTAACGAACTGATTTCTAGGGGGTCTCTGCATATATTTTTAGTTGCAATTGTTTTTATAAGGAATTTTATACCAAATGTTTAACGCTTTTATTTCAACATGGTACGCATTTCAATATTTGGCTATGGCACTTTATATCTATAAATTCATAACATAATTATCATAACATAATTAATATATTACATGTGATTAATATAATATACATAAATAATGTATATATATATATATAATTAATATAATATATATATATATATATATATATATATATATATATATATATATACTCAGAGAATATACATATGTATATATATATAATTAATATAACATATATAATTATCATAACATAATTTTGTATTTAATGTGTTTTCTTTACTCTGTTAAAAAAAAATTTTTATGCAAATGTGGCGGCGGCGGATCTTTTGGTTACTATAAAAGGGGGTCGCGGATTACTTGGCTACTATAAAAATGGGTCGCGGCTTGAAAAAGGTTGGAGACCACTGTTCTACAGTAGTTATCAAACAGTCTCGCTTCAAGCTTTTATGTTACAAACAGGACATACAACTCTAGGGGTTAGAAAGCATGATTAAACGAATTTAAAATATAAGCATCTCTTACCTATGGCTCAGCGTTCTTTTGCAAATACCGGGGTATGCGTTTGTGAGTAGAATCAAATCTTGTTCACACGAATACTCACGTTGCCGAAAATAGTTGCACCAAAGGTATTTCGCGTTATCCGAAGAAGATTTTATCGCCTTACTAAGACAATTAAAATTTGACGGAGATTTAAGGAACTGTTCGTATTAAAAATGATTTGCGCTAAGCGTGTCCGTATTAACGAGGTTTTAATCTGATAAAAGTAATTGTTCGCTATTAATGTGTGATCTTATAAACGTGCATTTATTGTACCATAACAGCTCAGGAATAAATAATTTAAAACATATTTCTCACCGAATGGATAAAATATTGGAAATTACCTTAAATTATTTAAACAGACGTGTCGACCTTTTTTTTTTTGCATGAAAGTTTAAATAACGTCTCTTAGCGCCTCAATATAAAATCCTATCCCTATGTTAAGTACGTGAAACGACTTCCATATGCATATATTAATATTTATTGAATACCACCTAGTGTAGCAGATTAAAACTACTCAAGCCCATTACATTTATACGTGTAGTTAACTTAAAAAATACGTCTTAGACTTAAAAGCTACGTAGAAGACTTCAGTTAGATCTAAATTGGATTATGCCTCGTTTCGCGTCTGATTTATGCGGCGTTTCGTGTACGTTTGATTACTTTTTTGACGACAGCAAAGTGGCTCCTAAGTCACATGCAGATTTTATCTTTGCTTACAAAATAATTCTCAGCAGATTTTTATTGATAGTGTATGGAAGGCAAACGTTCTCTTAATTTTGCGTTTTTTCATTTCAGAAAAGCTACGCAAATGAGAATTCCCCGATTCTATACTTACGTTATAAATACATGAATAAAGTGTTATAGTGATAATCGCTTGAAATTTAATTCACTTTTTATGTAGCCTGTTCATATAAATTCGTTAAAACAAAATATAATAAAAAAACGAACTATTTCTTGTTCTAACTTTTAAATTTGTGAAAAATCGCTACATGCATCTCGGTCGTATGCATGCTTAAGTATATGCATGCCTGGCATACTTACCTACCTATCTATTTATCTATCGGCCTAACTACTTACCTACTTGTATGCGAGAATTAATTAATTAAAAAGTAAGCAAAATAGCAGAAAACACTTATATATACTTAAACAGCTTTTGCATTACTTCAATAGATCCGAATAACTGTATAATTTTACTGAATATTGGACAAGAAAATTTAATATACGATGATAATTTTGGGACTATTTGCAACAATATTTTGTATTGATTTATACACTATCATTCTCTTGCAGAATCAGTAAGATCTTTTTCTAATTTTAATAAATATTTGATCAATAGAAATTTATAATATTTGACAAATGAGATGTAATTATGTTAAATTATTTTTAAATCGGTTTCCTTTTAAATTGTTTGAAGTTATGATGACAGGGAAATTTCTTCTATAAAAACAAATATTTTCAAAACTTATTTTATATAAAACATTTTAGATTTGGGGAATATTTTAGGTTTATAATTCTTGCGTAAATTTAAAGAAAAAATGTAGATTTTCATATAAAAATAAAAGTTATATATATCTCAATAAATTGTCCTTAGATTTTCATGAGTAATCGATCGTTATTTTTTCAATAAACCCATCAAAACTTCGAGACATGGTACAGGAGTTTTCAACTAGAAGTAAAGTAGTTGGACTCAAGGTAAACTTGAAAAAAACTAAACTCATGTTCAACAATTTCGTAAACAAAACAAAAATACAAGTTGACAACATTGAGCTAGAAGTTGATGATTCATATATTTACCTTGGACAACTGATTTCAATGAAAGGTAACATTATGAAAGAACTCAACAGACGTGTTAAACTTGGCTGGAGTGCATTCGGATGAAACAGTTTTATCCTGAAGGGGAAATTGCCTTTGTGTCTAAAAAGAAAGGTCTTCAACCAATGTGTATTGCCAGTCCTCTCTTATGGATCAGAGACATGGAGTCTAACTGTTGGAGCAATACGAAAGTTACAGACAACGCAAAGGAGCATGGAGAGGTGCATGCTTGGAATAACTAGGAGAGATCGAAAAAGGAACACTTGGGTGAGAGAGCAAACTAGAGTAGAGGACATCATTGTTAAAGTAAAAGGGCTGAAATGGCGATGGGCTGGGCATATTGCAAGAAGAACTGATCAACGATGGACAACAGAAATTCTGAACTGGATTCCAAGAGACCACCGAAGACCTAGAAAACGTCCTCAAACTAGATGGGTGGATGAAATAAGAAAACAGGTTGGGGTTACGTGGAAGCGAATTGCTCAGGATAGACTTGTGTGGAAAGCATTTGGAGAGATCTTCATCCAGCAGTGGACAGATAATGGTTGAATGTGATGATGATA
>QLNU02014176.1:85021415-85040206 GCA_006491805.2 Dysdera silvatica
CGGGATTAGGGCCTCCAGTTGGAGAGTGGGCCCCAAATTGTGTTCTTTTTTTTTACTCAGTTTTGATCAGTATCTAGAAAATTTTTAGTTAGTCGCCGTTTCGGATAGTTTACCACAGGTTTGAAGAGTTTTAGGATTAGTATATGTAGGTATTTATTTTTTGTATACTTTTAGACCCCCCCCCTCTAAAGTTTTCACCGCGCGAAAGGGGGGGCCCCCTAAATATTACGGTGCCTACAGCCGCCATGTATCCTAATATCCCTATTACTTCAGTAAAGGACATTTGAAACGTTGATTCATGTTAAAATAACCGTTAAAATATACGTAAAATCGGAATACAACCATAATTCGTATATCGTAATATTTTTTTGAAGCGTAGTAAGGTATTCTTCAAAGGGTATAATTTTGCTATCACTGTAAATAGCATTTTTCGATATGAACCATTGCGATAAAGTAAATCTTCTAAGTAATTTGCTTTCGAATCGTGCCACTTTTTTTATGTTGATATTGGGGGTGATTTCGCTTTTCATTGAATGCAAACTTGGATTTCTTTTTTCCCCCCGTTGCTAGCTGACGTTATTTCGTTTTACTCGGACACACACCTTCTTCAGAGCATCATTGTTGCTCTTCATCGCTTCTACATACGAATCGGCCGCTTTCTTTGAATATTGCTCTTGTTCTGCTTTGACATTTTGCATTTTATTGCGTGTGTTTTGTTATGTTTTATCATTTTATGTCAACACAGGAATTCTATGCGTGCGGTGATCTCTCTTTCATCTCACTGATAGCTTCGTCTCGCCAATAAGCTGACATTGTGTGGGATAACAGTATTGCTTTCGTGAAGACTCTTTCCAGTGTTATGTATCACATTTTGCACAATAAAAAAAGGTATTCGAAGCTATGCCTACTTGGATATCGGTGAAATTTATAGAACCCAAAAAACTTACTTCATACTCGCGTGCTAACAATTGCGAATAGACACGTATGGTCCTTTCTTTTGAACGAAAAAGAGACTACGCGAAGTTTCTTTTTCGATCCCTCCTAGTTATTCCAAGAATGCACCTCTCCATGCTCCTTTGCTTTGTTTGTAACTTTCGTATTGCTCCAACTGTTAGACTCCATGTCTCTGATCCATAAGAGAGGTCTGGCAATACCGTTGAAGACCTTCTTTTACCACAAAGGTACTTTCAGATAAAACTGTTTCTTCCAAATGCACCCAGCTAAGTTTAATGTCTGTTAAGTTCTTTTCATAATGTTACCATCCATTAAACCATTGACATCCATTGAAATGATGAGTACATATATATATATAAACATGCAGGAAACATGCATAGGAGGCCATCCTGCAGTGGATTGACAACGGCTGAAATGATGATGAATGATGATATATATATATATATATGGCCTGCAAAAGGGTTGCTGGTATCTAACTGGAAGGAGACCCACACGCTGAACGTATGTGACGATGTGTGGAACCGGCCAGGCCAGTAACCTAGTGTCCTACCCCGCCTTCAAGTGGTGCAGGCTGAGCTTTCTATTTATGTGGCAAATTAATATTTGCTACACGGATAGAAAGGCGGAAGGGGAGGGCTAATTCACCAACCCGTCTAGCCAGCGTGGTGAAATTATGGCTAATTCCTCCATTATGTTGACACACCAGAAACCATGGCCCCTAGTCTCCAGGTGCTGGAGTGCTCCTGATCAAGGCAGCGGTCAGTGTGGCATGAAAGCAGGGGGTGCTAAGAATCACTGGAATGGCCCAGGCTGCCGTTTGTTATTGACCTTGGCTACGTTTAATGGACGATCCCTTGCTTCTGAAGCAAAACTTCAGGAATTGGAAGAAGAACTTGACAAGATCAAATGGGACATTGTAGGACTCAGTGAAGTTAGAAGAAAAGGTGAAGAGTTGGTGGAACTTAAAAGTGGACATTTGTTTTATTATAGAGGAACGGAAACTGGAAGAACAAGTGGTGTTGGCTTCTTAATCAACAAAAGAATTAAAGACTACCTTCTTGAAGTCGAAAGCACGTCAGATCGAGCAGCGAGGCTCGTTGTTCAACTAACCCAGCGATACCAACTTCAAATAGTACAGGTATATGCACCAACATCAAGCCATACCGACGAAGAGGTTGAAGAATTTTATGAAGAAATCAAAGAGTTACACACCAAAGGGAAACAACATATCAAGCTCATCATGGGGGATTTCAATGCAAGAATTGGACAACAGGAACAAGGAGAGACATCGGTTGGTAAATACGGATATGGGGAAAGGAATGAACGTGGCGATCAACTCATCGAATTTGCAGAAGCTGAAAACCTTAGCATCATGAATTCATTTTTTAAGAAGAAACCGCAAAGAAAATGGACATGGAAACACCCAAATGGGGGAACTAGTGAAATTGACTATATCCTGGCAAACAAGAAATCAATTATTGAAGATTGCAGTGTACTGAACAGATTTAATACTGGAAGTGATCATCGAATGGTGAGATGTAAAGTGCACTTAAATACTAAATTAGAACGACAGAAGCTCATTAGGAAACAAGTAAGTAAGAGGGTGGATCTAATGAAACTGAAAGTAAATACCGAGGCATTCAAGTTGGAATTAAAAAATCGCTTTTCTGCACTGGAAGGACTTATTGATGAAAGTGATATCTCAGAAGCAAATGAAAACATTGTTAAGACAATAGTTGAAACTGCTGGGGAAATTGGTGGTGTAACCTGTAAAAAGCACAATAGCAAATTATCTGAGAAGACGAAACAGCTCATGAAAAGGCGAAGAGATATGAAGGTGGACAATCGAAATACCAGTTCCAGGATTGAGTACATAGAACTTTGTAAAACTCTGCGCAAAAGCATGAAAGAAGACATAAGAAAATTCAACTGTGAGCTAGTAAGGAAAGCCATTGAAAATAACAAGAGCCTTAGGGTTGTTAAAGGAAGTTTATCTGTTGGGAAGAAACACATCATTGCATTAAAAGGAGAGGATGGCACCGTAACAAGAAATAGGGAAGAAATACTTAGAAGAGTTGAAGAATTCTACAGAAAACTATATGAAGGAAACAGTGGATTAAACGAAGACTCTGAGATAGTCGAAGGAATAGCTCCGAAAATCTTAAAAGAAGAAGTAGCATTTGCAATAAAAGTATGAAGAAAGGAAGGGCATGGTGAGGTGCATGCTTAGAATAACTAGGAGAGATTGAAAAAGAAACACTTGGGTGAGAGAGCAAACCAGAGTAGAAGACATTATTGTTAAAATAAAAGGGCTGAAATGGTGATGGGCTGGGCATATTGCAAGAAGAACTGATCAGCGATATACAACTAAAATTCTCAACTGGATTCTAAGAGATCACCGAAAACCTAGGAAACGTCCTCAAACTAGATGGGCGGATGAAATAAGAAAACAGGTTAGGGTGATAGAGCAGGTGCTCAGGATAGACTTATGTAAGAGGCATTTGGAGAGACAAATCATCCAGCAGTAGATAGATGATGGTGAATGATGATGATAGTATGATGATATATATATATATATATACTAAATTAGAACGACAGAAGTTCATTAGAAAACAAGTAAGTAGGAGGGTGGATTTAATGAAACTGAAAGAAAATACCGAGGCATTCAAGTTGGAATTAAAAAATCGCTTTTCTGCACTGGAAGGACTTATTGAAGAAGTTGACATCTCAGAAGCAAATGAAAACATTGTTAAGACAATAATTGAAACTGCTGGGGAAATTGGTGGTGTAATATGTAAAAAGCAGAATAGCAAATTATCTGAGAAGACGAAACAACTCATGAAAAGGCGAAGACTTATGAAGGTGGACAATCAAAATACCAGTCGCAAGATCGAGTATGTAGAACTTTGCAAAACTTTGCGCAAAAACATGAAAGAAGATATAAGAAAATTCAATTGTGAGTTAGTAAGGAAGGCCATTGAAAGCAACAAGAGCCTTAGGGTTGTTAAAGGGAGTTTGTCTATTGGGAAGAAACACATCATTGCATTAAAAGGAGAGGATGGCACTGTAACAAGAAATAGGGAAGAAATACTTAGAAGAGTTGAAGAATTCTACAGAAAGCTGTATGAGGGAAACAGTGGATTAAACGAAGACTCTGAGATAGTCGAAGGAACAGCTCCTAAAATCTTAAAAGAAGAAGTAGCATTTGCAATAAAAAGTATGAAGAAAGGAAGATCCCCTGGCGATGATGGCATTACATTAGATATCTTAAAAGAAGCTGGAGAACATGTAGAAGACATACTCGCAAAATTCTTTACCAAATGCCTCAACAGTGGTAACATACCAAACCAATGGGATTCTGCAACAGTAATTCTTTTGCATAAAAAAGGTGATAAAGAGGATTTAAAAAATTACCGACCAATTAGCTTGTTACCTGCTATTTATAAAATCTTCACAAAAGTGCTAACACATCGCCTGCAGAAAAAATTAGATGCAGCTCAACCAAGAGAACAAGCTGGATTTCGAAGTGGATTCAGTACAGTGGACCATATTCAAGTATTAAGAGAATTAATTGAAAGAACACATGAATATGAACTTCCATTGTGTGTGGCATTTATTGACTATGAGAAGGCCTTTGACTCTATTAAAACATCAGCAGTCATCAACTCTTTAAGATCAACAGACATTGAGGATGTGTACATTGACATGGTGAAACGTGTGTATAAAAATGCAAGTGCAAAATTTCGGTTACATAAAGATACCAAAACTATCAAACTTGGCAAAGGTGTGAGGCAGGGAGATACCATTTCTCCAAAACTTTTTACTTCAGCTTTACAGATGATTTTTCAGCAGATAAATTGGAATAACAAGGGAATAAAAATAAATGGTGAATATTTAAATCATTTGCGGTTTGCTGATGACATTGTTATTTTTTCAACGAACCCATTAGAACTCCAAGACATGGTACAGGAGCTCTCAACTAGAAGTAAAGAAGTTGGACTCAAGATGAACCTACAAAAAACTAAAATCATGTTCAATAATTTCGTAGAGGAAACAAAAATACAAGTTGACAACATTGAGCTAGAAATTGCTGATTCATATATTTACCTTGGCCAGCTGATTTCAATGGATGGCAACATTATGAAAGAACTCAACAGACGTATTAAACTTGGCTGGAGTGCATTTGGAAGAAACAGTTTTATCCTGAAGGGAAAATTACCTTTGTGTCTAAAAAGAAAGGTTTTCAAAAGTTGTGTATTGCCAGTCCTCTCTTGTAGATCAGAGGCATATAGCCTAACAATTGCAGCAATACGGAAGTTACAGACAACCCAAAGGAGCATGGAGAGGTGCATGCTTGGAATAACTAGGAGAGATCGAAAAAGAAACACTTGGGTGAGAGAGCAAACTAGAGTAGAGGACATCATTGTTAAAGTAAAAGGGCTGAAATGGCGATGGGCTGGGCATATTGCAAGAAGAACTGATCAACGATGGACAACAGAAATTCTGAACTGGATTCCAAGAGACCACCGAAGACCTAGAAAACGTCCTCAAACTAGATGGGTGGATGAAATAAGAAAACAGGTTGGGGTGACGTGGAAGCGAATTGCTCAGGATAGACTTGTGTGGAAAGCATTTGGAGAGACCTTCATCCAGCAGTGGATAGATAATGGTTGAATATGATGATGATGATATATATATATATATATAAATGAAGAATCAATAAATTTAGGCAGATCATAGCTGGTCTGAATAAGAAAGAAGAATTGGACCTGCAATGTACAAATATTCATTGGCGTTATGAGCCAATAATCATGGGTTAAAGAGTGTTTTAAGAATCCAACATTCCCCATTCAATGCAGACATTATACAGGAAGACCTGTTTGTTTATAACCATCCATGTGGCAGAGATTTAAACAATTTTTTTGTTTGAAAGAGACAAAAAATAGAAAGAAATAGAAAGTCGTATATACATCTCACATCAAAGTAACACTGTTGAATAACTTACAAGTAGTAATTCAACAAATTCAGTATGGCCAAGTAATACCACAAATGTAAAAAAAATATAGATGAATTTATTCAGTGTCAGAAATTTTAAACATTTTTAGCCGAGTTTTTGCAAGCATATTTTATTAATAATAAAATAGGAAGTGGTTAAATTACCTTGTAATAGCAGTAATGTAGAAATTAAATTCAAACTCGTAACTAAAAAGATAGTATATGATCAGTTGAAGGCAGTTTTGAAAGTGTTTCCACATCTTACAAACCAAGCAATACCAGATATCCAAAAGGAGTAATGAACAGGTGCTTCCATCTATATTTGAGAACTGCGATTAGATGTATTTAATTGCAGTAATTATTCTTTATAAGAAACATTTAAGATTTCTTTCTAGGGATGAAATTTGCAAATGTTCTATTTATATAGTTCATTGGAAAACCATTTAAAACCAAACATTTTTTAAAAGATCTTAAGCCTTCAGAAATGGCTTCAACTCTATTTGAAAGCACTTTCTGTCTGGAGAGTTCACCTAAAATCAAATTTTTTATAACATGTTTTCTGAGACATGTGTCATATTGCAAGTACTGAACAAAAGCAAATAAAAATTGTTTTCTTTTATCGCATATTTGAAAGACAAATCTATTATTTTCATTGATAGTAATAAGTAGATCTAAAAAGTGAACTCGAATTCTAGATACAGAGGTATCTTTCAGTGTTAATCCTGAGGGATAAAAATCAAGGTCCAATTGATGCTCCATACCATAGCCTATACAGATTATATCATCTATATATCTGCCAAAAAATAAATCCGTTCTTGGTGAAGACAAACTTTCATATTTATGTAAGTATAAATCTGCAGCTACAGAAGAATACACTCCCCCTTAAGAAAGCCCTCTTACCTGTTTATAATAACCAGTGCCATTATATACCACGTTATATTTAAGATAGAAGTTTTGTAGTTTTACAAACGAAATTTTACCAGCAACCCTTTTGCAAGCCATATATGTACGTATATATATATATATACACACACAAATAAGTCTTTGTAAAGTAAATGATCTTCATACATCTCGGAAACTATCAAAATCTATCATTTGCCACAAATGTTAAACAATTCAAGTTTTCAGAAAATCACCTTTAAACGACGATTTAACAGAATCTGAACCATCATTTATTTCGTCTATTGTAATTAATATTATGTTCACATAGACAACTAATTAAATGTTTTCTAGTTGAACAAACTCACCGAATTGGGAATTTGCATAAGAAAAATGAAGACCCGTCACCCGTCAAAATTCTCTTGCACCGAGTTTAAATATCGTTTTAGATATCCACGCTTCTACTTGCTTTCTAATGAAGAATTCCTGCGTTGAAAAAGAAAAAAATGTGTGTTTTCCTGTGTTAATTAACTCGAACTTCTTTATCTCTCCATCTCTCACTTTTAATCTTTTAGTCTCCTCAAATCTCTGCTAGAAAAATTTTTCAAAAGATAAAGGGCCGAGGGAAAAGCTTTTCACTGGATCATAAAAGGCGAGTTTGTTTTCTCCATGGGAGACTATTTCCTCCTTTCCTAACCTGGACTTCAAAGATTTTGACATGAAAATAGATACCGAATTTCAAGTTACACAATATCGATGACATAGAACGAATATCTTTTCTCCTTAAAAACAAAACATTTAATTTTTTGCTTTATTTGTAATTCTTCTATGATTTGTTTTTTGTTCAATTCCTTATCATTTCCGCATTTCAAAGAAATATATTAAGTTTAAAATTGTCTAATTAAATTCATGCTTTCCATATATTGAATAATAAGTTGTCAGTTTCTTCATTGTTCTCGATTAGTGCTCGTTAATTCTTGAGTTTTGGAGATAATTTCCTAAATATATCTTAATCCTTTCCTTGATATATCGTAAATATATCCTAATCCTTTTTTTAATATAACCTAAAATAGCCCAAAGGTCAGCCTTACACGCGTATATTTTCTAGTTTTGTTCATATACATACTCAATATATTTTATCAATTAGACGTTCTCAGCTTGGCGAGTCCATAATTTAAATTTAGAATTCCCATAGATATTATGAACAAATTGTCACATATTACTCAAACTTATTTACAATGTCTAATTAAAAATAATAATTTCATAACAAAAGCTATTAATTCATGATTAAATTCTCTCTCTCTCTCTCTCTCTCTCTCTTTATTATATAACATGAGAAACTGTTAAATCACAGTTTATAGTGCTTTTTCTAAAACGTAGTTTAAAAAAATCCCCTGTTCACTTTATAATGCTTCCTTATATACCATGTTCTTTCACATATCCCCAAGAAGAAACTTTTTTATTGTTTTAAAATTAAAAGAAAAAAATGCTGTAATTTAGACTCGGACTCGCAGCTTTTATATTGGTAATCAAAATCTAAAATTTTTATTCATACGAGATATTTGCATTTATTTGAGAAATAAATGTATAAGATCCATCTACGATTGAAAAAGGACCCAATCTCTAGGTGTATTTCCATGTTTATTTGAATAATTTGAAACAAATATAAAATAAACAAATATTAAATAGAATTTTCTATAAAACTGAAGAAAAAATATATGTAATAAAATTTGAAAGTTAAAAAAGTTTCGAATGGTTTCGTAATCGTGAATTCTTTAATGCACGTCATTCTATCTCATATCCTAACAACGGTTAAAACTACGGAAATTTGTTCATTAAAGAATTTTCCAAAAATTCAACAAATAGGATTTCTTTTATATGTACCAGTTGCTATGCATCCATAAATTGAGAATTGAAAAATTACTTCAAATTCCTTCACGAAATAAAAAATCCAAAATTTAAGAAATTGAATACTTGCATTTTCCCAAAAGATGTGGCCCTTATAGAGGTAATGTTCCGCTGAAGTCTCCCAAACATCTAATGACCCTAAAATTAATTACACAGGAAATCATAATACTCTTAAATTTACGGTCATCATTCAACAATATTTTGAGAACCAAATTCTACACAGAATGATATCCCTTATTGACATGAAAATGCGTAAGGTGTGAATACTCTTCAATTTAATCATCATAATCATTGACTTTGTGAAATCGTATACTTCAGCAAATAAATTTTTGTGTACAGAATGTGGATACCCTCGTTAAAAAGACGTATTAAAACAAGCTTTAGAGTGGAGATGCTGATGCTTATACCTGCATCTCAAACAAGAATACAGAGGGAATGAATGGGAAAGAGGATAAATTCATTAGACTGGTTTACAATTTATCATGATACATTTGTTACTTAAAATTTTGATAATTGTAATTGTCTAATTCAATTACGAAAATTTTGGTCTTATTATTAGGTTAAAAATGAAAGAGAGTAACGTTCAATAGCTTTTTACGTGGCTCTCTTATAAATGCATAATATGATTAAATTATATATTTTATATTTTTACAGTTCAGTTGTCTCATTGTATTTAAGGTAGCAATAACCAATTTAAGGTACAATGCAGAATAACTAAGATAATATATTTGTTTTGTTTTTTATGATGTACGTGCATATTAAGTAGCAACTTAGGTGGCATTAAAATACCAAGATGCCGAGAAATTGTGTATTCAGTTAAAGGTGTAACGTGTTCTGTCAATCCATGTGACAAAATGGTCAATAATCTTAAGAAAGATTTTGGAGGAGAATACGAACATCCTTATCGTAGAAGCAAAACAGTCTACTTAGAAAAATCAAAAGAAACGGAACGTGTCGAAAACAGCAAATAAACGAGCTGACCATGTGTTAATGAATAAACAGTTTACGCTAATATTAAAAATGCGAAAAAACCCTATGAGTTTATTTGCAACTCATCACAAGAACTTATTTCCACCTATAATTGATCTTTTAAAATGTGTATTCTTAATGAGGGAAATTGAGATTTCACATAATCCGCCCTGTATATGCCATCAACACGTTCTTAAACCATTGATTGGGTCCTGCAACGGCGAAGTGGTAATAGGTCCACCTTGTCTGCCATTGATGTGGATACGAGCTTCAATATCTCTTCACCTCCCTCTTCAAAAGCAAAAGGACGCTTACCGGCCCCCTAGGCCTTAAAAGGTTCAGATTGCTCGGTCTGTAGCCACGGCTGACTAGAATATACATATATTATTATGTATATTCTAGTAAGCCATGCTATGGCCCTACTTTAGCATAGTTTTAATTCATCTTTCTTTGTACCATAAACCTGGATTTGACTGCAAATTATATCGTAGATCATGCCCCGTTTTTTGTCGCATCATTCGCCGTTTTTCCGTGTATCATGCGCCGCAATTTATTCCCTTATTCGTATTTTTCAGAAAAGTGCATGTCTTGGCGCAATATATTTACCGTCTTAACGTCATAAACATATAACGAACCCGGCTATAGCGAACTAAATATCTGTATATAAGGAATGAATTTTTTGGTCCTGTCCAATTTCCAATATTTTTAATCGGTTATAACGAAGCCCCCAATATAGCGAACCAAAAGTTTCGTCTTTGGAGGTTCACTAAAGCGCGGTTTGACTGTATAAACATAAACCATCCATTACATGTCAATCAGCAAGGTGATAATCGCATTAGGAATCAAACTTGCTAACTAAAGCAAGTTCGCAATCAGGTTAAGCGAAATTTATCGACAGCGTTATATCTCATTTACATGCCTTTAAAGGAATGTATGATCTTCTGAAACTTAATGGTGTATTTTATTCATTTTCTTGATTTAGTGTTGATATGATAATAATAAATAATTTCGAATTTTCCCAAAAACTCATATTATCGGCCTTCATCAATTTTGTAATGAATTCCAAATTATGTTAATTTGATCCGTGTACTTACTTCACCCCTTGAAGACGAAGGATAAATTTATGCCCTTTTTCTATTTTCAACTAAAATCAAACTTTATTCAGACATATACAATTGTTTATATAATGTGATTTTACAATTTATTAGTTAAGCTGATTTACAATTTATTAGTTAAGCTGATTTACAATTTATTAGTTAAGCTGATTTACAATTTAGTCGTTAAGCTGATTTACAATTTATTTGTTAAGTTGATTTACAATTTATTAGTTAAGCTGATTTACAATTTATTAATTAAGCTGATTTACAATTTATTAGTTAAGCTGATTTACAATTTATTAGTTAAACTGATTTACAATTTATTAGTGGGAGGAGACTGGGTTACAATTTTATTAGTTAAGCTGATTTGCAATTTATTGGTGAAGCTGATTTACAATTTATTAGTTAAGCTGTGATTTGTTGTGTAGATTAAGCTGATTTACAATTTATTAGTTAAGATGATTTACAATTTATTAGTTAAGCTGATTTACAATTTATTAGTTAAGCTGATTTACAATTTATTAATTAAGCTAATCGTCTAAGCAGCAAAGATTAAAGACTTTAGGGTCTGACAAAGCCTCTGTTTCCCTGAATTGGATATAATTAATGCAAAGTGGAAGTACCAAATAAGTGAATAATATAAAATAAAAGTGCTGTTTGGTTAGTATATTCACGAAAGGTATAAATTAAGAAAAGGATGATGATATGATTATTCCCTTCCCGATCATTGTCCGCGAATAAGTTTTTCTATTGGACAAAATAATAATTATGCTTAAATGAATTAGGAAGAAGATTTTACACGCTGGGGCCAAAGTAATAGATGAATGTGAGTCCAAATTTTGTCCATGGGTATTCTGGTATTAGGTTGTTAAAATTCCTTAAAAAGTGTTTATGATCTGGAAAGTGTAATAAAATGCGTAAGCGCGTTTTCATATGGTGTTAAGCATGAAGATGGAAGTCTTTTAAGTAAATAATTTTTTAATTAAGAATATTTAGTGACCGTAAGCTACTTCAGTAATTCTAGAAGAATGTGTTTGATAATTTAGGAGACAAATATACTTTTTTAAAGTGTGGTATGCCTAATGAGATTAGTCGTGGAAGTGTTTCCCCAGATTTTGAAGGCAATAATAAAAAAATTCCAACTACTAATTATAAAACGCAATTACTCTCTCTAGCCACAATACATTGCATGTCATTTTCCAGCAAATGTTTTTACATGGTGACAAAAAAAATGGAATATTAATTTGCTATGTGTTTTCAAGGTATTCCGGTTCAACCTATCTTTTTTTAATTATTAGCGGGTTTCAATAGATATTGAACCCGCTATTGCTTTTGGTTTTTCTGTCTGTTTGTAGTCAATAAAAAATTTAAGGTGAAGGTCTTGCGTAAATGCAATAATGATGGCTATTGTTAACGTTGAAAACCTACCGAGTTACTTGAGAATTAGAGGGTCGCGAATTAGAGGGTCGCGAATTAGAGGGTCGCGAATTAGAGGGCCGCGAATTAGAGGAATACCAATTAATGTTAATTGAAACCCGCTAAATTTAAATATCGACCTCAGGCGATTTTCTTTCACATGCTTGTTGATTTTATTTTTTTGTCTTGTTTATATGAATTTATTTCATGCGCCTCGATATCAAATTTGCATAAAAAGGCTTTTAATAAAATGTATGAAAAGGGTAAAACACGCATTCTTCAAATATTTTACGAACAACTTCAAAAATCTTCTGCGGAACACCAGGGAAAAATGAGATAATAACACAAAGGAAAAGTGGGATTCAAAGAGTGAACTACTACAAAAGAAAATTGCGAAAAACTTATGAAACGAATAGGAACATATCTGTAAAATCGTTTCTTTCGAATAACTTCATGTTTAACATAGCCTTTTTATTATTAATTTTCTCAAAGAATGTATAATCCCTAAGCAATATTATTTTGCGTAAAATTAGATGTAAACACTCAAAGAAACTTCTTCCTTGTTTTAGAGTAAAGTGCGCCTACTTTTCCTTTCATAAGAAGTTATCACGAAGAACCCAATTTTTTGTTTTCAGTGTTTAAAATAAATGAAGTGCGTAAATAAAATAAAGAAATTTTAATATGAAAAGATGAAAAGCTTTGCTTTATTGTCAATTTCTCTCTTTCCAAAAGTACAAACATATACAAAAGGGAAAAGTAGATATAATGTCTTTTTAAAAAATCATAGTTTGTTTAAACTCAACGGAAAAGATCTCAAAGACTTCATTGTGCTTTACCTAAGCTAAATCTAATTAAAAATATTTTAGCATTATTAAAAATTTTATTCCAATTCGACGCCTTTGAAAACTGAATTTACTGAATATAATTTCTTACCAAAAAAATTGACACACCTTGAAAAATTTGCAATGAATGGTAACAAGTAATTGATTAAGAAAGTGTCGAATTTTTATGTCACCATGAATAGCGTATATAAATTTCTTACCCACTGCCTTTTTAAAATTGAAAAAGGAAAACAAAATGAAAACACTGAAAATAAAAATATGAAAAATTTATGCAACATAACTTTCCATATTCTTTATCTCGTGTAAATACTCTTCACATATTTTCTTACATATATTTAGTATATGATTTGGTTTTTTTTCAAAAAATGTGGTTAATGTGTTAACATCTACAATCTTACTTCTTTTTAGATATTCGATTTAAACTATGCATTTTTTGTCCTTCCCTATAAAATGAATGAATGTTTGAATAACTGACTGATTGATTGATTGACTGATTGATTGACTGACTGACTGATTGATTGATTGATCTATTGATTGATTGATGAAATAAATGAATGAATCTAGTTAAATTATTTATAAAAATTATATAAATATTGATATAAGAAACGATAATAACAACTTTGATAAGAACATTAATACTTATTATACACGATGTCTTGTTAAGACCGCATAAACTCTTCACAGCGAGATTCTTTGCAAAATTCTAAGAAAAATGTTAATGTCAAAATGCTGAAAAATCCATATTTTTCGAGTTATTAAAGTTTGAAATTTAACCAATCTCATACCGTTTCCACTTTTTAACACCTTTCAGGGCCAAATTTAAATTTCCTCACAGCATTTGTGTTTAGAATTGTATCGTAATTTAAAAGTCATGGTGAATAAAAAAATTTTTCCTCAAGAGTCATGGTAACAATATTGAGATAGGAAATTGATACGAACCAATAAGATGCTAATCGTTTTTTATGGACGATTTAAATTTGCGCATTGAATTTACTGTTAAGCTTATGGAACATATATTAATTTGTAACAATTTTTATCACGTATATATCACGCAGATCAAACCTGTATATCATGTGGATAAAATTTGAATATCAGATGAAACTAATTTAAATATCATGTGAATCAAATTTGAATATTATATCATATGGATCAAATTTGAATATTATATCATATGGATCAAATTTGAATATTATATCATATGGATCAAATTTGAATATTCATGGATCAAATTTGAATATCATGTGAATGAGGAAATCAAGTATCTATAATTTTAATCATTTTATTATGAAACTGTAATGAATAATATCTATTAAAATATAAAATTTGTAAAAATGAGTGATCTAAATAGAATAAAACAGTGAAAGATCAAGTTCCACGAAGGAATATATAAATATTTAAGTATATGGAGTGTTCAAAAATATTCAAAAGCAATAAAAGTGAAACTTCGTATAAACATTGAAATGCACCTAACCGGTTTTCAAAAGCTGTCAAAAGAACTAGCGATCTTACGTTTTTCTACGAATAAATAATCTGAGGAATCAATTTCGTCCTGTCTAAAAAACTTTTCCGGTAGAAAACGGGAAAAAGAGAGTCCAACGGGAAAAGGCAAGGAAGTGGAAATCTAAAAAACGATTTGCTTCGTTTCTATGGAGGACGGGAAAGTGCAAAGCAAATTCCAGTAACTCATAGACAAGATAGATGAAACAACCCGAGGGGAGACCTAGAAAGAAAAAAAGAATATAGACCGCACAGAAGTTTCAGATCAAAGCAAGTGGCATTGGATTTTCGAAATTTCGATAGGCAGCCTGTCAAAACGCCATGAGTATTGAGCGCTGATCCATGAAATATTGATCCATACTGTTTTCCCACTTCCCTGTAATCGGCAGCTTTCTACGATAACGTATACGTAAAGATTTGCTCTAACATAGAAGTATGTGAAGCAAGTATTGCTTAATGGGACTTAAGGGTTTTAAACCTTAGAAAAGCAGATTATTTTTATTTGAAAGTATGGACATTTCTGCGTATTTTAAGACCAACACTTAAGTGCTAGCTCAACTAGAAGCCGAGATATGGGGGAAAATAGCAAATTCTGTTTTAATAATTTTAGTATTTAAAGGTACAGTTTATTTAAACGTCCTGACGAATATCCAAAATCTGTATACATATGTCTTTTTGTAAAATCGATTGATTTTTTTTATAACAATAATTTGATTAGTATCATACACTCACAAAAACGACTGTGAAACTGGAGTAAACAACTTTCATATCCGTATTTCTATTGCATTTTGTAAACATTCGATCCAGATACACGTTGCTTTCTTTTTGCGTGGTGTATGTAACTTGCATTTTCCTAAATATTACGTTGTTTTTACTATCAATGTCCGTTTATTATTTTTATTTGCTATTTATTACTTTAAATGATTGAAGCAAAATCAAATTAGTGAATTCATCCAAGTAAACGAAAATGATGTTCTTATGGAAATCAGAGGAATTCAAAGGACAATTCTGATTTTTCTAGTACCTCTGCTAAAAAAATGAATTACATTGTCCCAATCAACTAGAAAACAAGGCTGAAAGTGAGAATGAACTACATAATGAATATGGGATTTTCGATGTGAATTTATTTTCCCTAATACAACATTTTTTGTCTTATAAACAGTGTGGCAGAGACATACAAATCACTGAAAATACAACAAGGATCATCAAAGTTCTGCATTTGCTGTAAAAAACGTGATTTCCAAAACATCTGTCATAATTCGAAGCTGCTGGGAGCATGATTCAATATTTCTGAAAAAATAGGCTGAGTATACGAGTATATGCGTACCCTAGGCTTGCTTTTTTATCGAGCCTGAAAATCTTTTGCAGAGTTGTGAATCCCCCTGACGCAATAAACCCTGATGACCCTGATAGCCAACATCAAAAATGCTGTTGCCATAACAGCTGAAAAGTCCATGAAAAATGCATCACAAAAAGGAAAGTGTTTGATGGCATTAGACGGTGGCATATCTGTGAACGGTGATGTCTTTCCGAAAACTCGTGGCCATTCTTCGCAAACTGGCATGTGCAACGTCAAGTAAGGTCATCGACATTGAAATTTTGTCTTCTGCTTATAGAGGATGTCGGGACTACAAAGAATCAACAGTTATCGCAACTAGTTTAAAACACAACGGCCTAAGTGTACAAAAAAACAACACAGGATTCGCAGCAAAAGTGAAAATCAGTGTAATTGCACAAGACGCAACCCACTCCTCTCTCTATCCTCTTGAAACCTTACTAAATTGCACTGAATGGCGTTATGGCATCACATACATTTGTATGATGCAGTGACCAGCCGCTATGTTGTTTCAGGCTTTTTTTGTAATTTTCGTGAATCAGTGAAGGGGATGTATTAGTGAAGGAGTTGTGAGGGGAGGCACTCGTGCCTCCCACTTCGGACTGTCCCTTTGCTGTTCGTTGATATGGGATTCGAGTACTCTTGGATCAGTATAATGTTGAATCACAAAAAACACCGTAACGGTGTAAACAATACAGCGGCTACGCCAATTGCTAGTTTTGGCAACACTGACTAAAATTGAGGTGGATTACGTCTTGTGCAGTAGCGCCTGAAAGTCGAAGGAATACTCCAAATATTTAATCGTTCCAAACAAAATCGAAGCACACGATACCTAAAGTATATCGTTGATAGTGACATAAATACGTATCTAGTAATTGAGAAGTTGAAGTCGTACGACACAAACGTGCATATTAAAACAACTATGTGTTTCAGTCATGTAAAGAAAAGAATGGAGGCACGATTGAGGGGGAGTATTACAAAAAACAAAGTAAGAAATTTTCAGACGGTGAATTATTGAGTGGGAAAGGCATACTTGTGAAAGAAATAATGTAAAAATGTCTGCATATTATATAAATGCGATAAGAGGAAATAAGGTATCTATAGCAAACATGAAAGGTAAAATATCACAACACGATACCACCGCCAATAAAGTGTTTGTCGAGTTTTCCTCGTTTTTGGCAACTCTCGTTAGTTACTGACAGGGTGGCTCTGAAATTTTTCTGACACTGTTATTTTCGCGAATCAGTAAAGGGTAAATATAGGGCGGAGATAACCCATTTCAGACTTTGCTCGAATTCTTTCGTTTGAAGTTTTTCTGACAATAATTTTCCTGAATCAATGAAGGGTAAGTTGGGTGAAACCACCCGCTTCGGGCTTCACCCTACCTGCCCATTTGGACAGTCTTAAAGTTTTCCTGAATCAATATAATGATGAATCGCTGAAAATCTGAACTGCGCATTAAAGATAGACCTTGACATGTCACATAAAAAACCGCTTGGTGACCATTTTCTTAGTCGCCAATTTGTCGAGAAACCTGTACCGTATTCTAAAATTTAACCATGTTTCCTATTACTTGTAGCAACATGAACTTTGGCAGCTACTTCCAAATATGCAACCACTATATATATATATGAAGTGAAAAAGTTAGTATACTTATTAAAATAACAAATTTATGTCTATAAAAACCGATGAAAAAAGTTACAAATATTCATAAATTGCCGTAAAGCGAGCCAACATAGCTACAAAAAGGCTCGTAAAGTGAAACTACAACACTTTTCTAAAAAATTTACAAAGGACTTGCAACAAGGTGTAGTATATGCATTAAACCAATTTTAATAGTTTGTAATATGGTATATTGTTTTTAATTTGTAATCTTAACTTGAAAAGTGAATATCTCTAAACGTAAAAATGAAATATTGCGCGCATAATATTTTTATTACTTGTATCAACATGAATTTGCCAATTCAATTGGTATAATCATTATGTACAAAATGGATGAAAAGGAATTAATACGCTAATTTAAACAAAAAAGCCATACCTATAAAACCGACGAAAAAAAAAGATAGAAAGGAAAGAAAGTCTATAAAAGTGTCGAAAAGCAAGCTAGCATGTCAAAAAAAAAGAGGCTTGTAAAATGAAACAATAACACTTTTCTAAAAAACTTAAAAAGGACTTGAAACAAGAAGGTGTAGTGTATGCTATAGACCAATTTTAATGGTTTGTAATACAGTATATTGTTTTTTATTCACAAATTTAAACTTCAAATGCGAATATCTCAAAACATAAAATTCAAACACGGCGCACATGATACCATGTTTCCTACTTCTTGTACCAACATCAGTTTTAACAGTTTAGTTTGTGTAATCATTATGTCAAAAATGAATGTAAAGGAATTAATACACTTATTAAAACAAAAAAGTTATGCATCTAAAACTGATAAAAAGGTACTTAAATATTCATATTTTTAAGCATTTCATAATTTAAAAATGCATATTTCATAAACATACTCATAATTTTAAAAAGTGCTACATTTAATCTATGGGTACAATTCTTATATGTGTATTTTAAAATTATATTTTCTGTACTGTACGATTTTTCAATCGATATATCATGAGCGGCGTAAACTCTTAATACTGAAAAAATATAAAAAATCATTTAAAATTTTAATTTTTAAAAAATTAAAATATAATTTATTTGTGTGCAAACTATGTTATTCGTGAGATATCTACTTAATCTGCAAAACATCAAAATTTTATAAGAATCACATGAATAGTTACTTTAAAAAATTTCTTTCAAAACTAATATATTTTGCAACTGTTTTTAGTGCTTTAAAACCCCCCGAGTACTCTTAAAACTCTCCAATTAATGGTATCAAGAAAGAGATTATTTGAAACCTTT
>QLNU02014176.1:85040306-85056369 GCA_006491805.2 Dysdera silvatica
TGTATTTCGCGATCTTTTTAATTTCTTTTTCGCTCACAAATCTGTCACCAGGCACTGCACTGTCGATCAATCAGACATGGTTTTTTTTTCTGTAACCGTAACGTATGAAGTGTTATATGGAAAGGTGTTTATCACACTGAATTTAGAAATCCTACAAAATTTTTGCGCTTTCGTTTTCACTGACTTTTTCTGGATTGTGATTCCACCTGTCCTTATTTGTAAGTAACTGATTTTGCTTTGAAAAGCACCAGTGTATAATTTTTGTCACCTTACCGTAGCGTTCCTTTTAATAGGATTACGCAATCTTGCTGCGTCTGCATATCACATGACTTGAGGTGACACTTGGTATCTGCTTGGCTCATATCTATCCTCACTTTAATTGCATTAGTTCTTACTGCCTGGATTTGTTCAGAAAAGGTGAGACCTTCTGTTTCTTCTTTTAGTGTTCCCCTCTTCACCCTTTTTCACATGACTCCTTTGTTTACCTTTCTTGAGCACAATGGATGTATTATGCATTTAGTGCTTTTTTCCTCCAGTCTGTTCTTCTTGATACTAATTGCCTATTTTTATGATCTTCTATCTTATGTTCGAGAGCCATCTTTATGTTCTATGGTTATTATAATTATATTACTTTTATTGTAAACGACAACAGACGACATTTCAAGAATGGTACAAATAATCTACGAGCGTCACCCAAGCAGTCTCCTGCAGCTTCAGCTGAACGAATGTTTTTTCCGATTTCAATCTGGCCGCTAATTCAATCCAAACAAATACAAGTTTTTATCTTACACAAATTTCGGTCGAACTTTTCGGACCGGCGTCTGTGGAAATTTGTTTTTGGATACTCAAATGATGCTCTCCAGAAAGTGTCGCCCCTAATTATATAATTTTCGTGCTCCACTTAGAAATCCATGACTAATATTGATTGATATTTTTTGCATAAGAACAATTATGCACGAATTTTATTTAGATTTCTCCATATGAATCCCTACCGCTATTGATTTTGTAGTAAATAGTATTCTTTTAATTTCTTAGTAAATTTATGCATCGTTTTGCTGTTTTTTATATCTTCTGGAATTTCATTCCACTTTTTTTATTCCTATGTAGTTAATATTCTCCTGACTTTTGTTAGTTTTACTTCTTTTTGGTATGTATTTATTGATATTTCGATAACTATAGTTAATTTTTTTGTTGAGTTCTATTATATTTTCATATTTTTGGTTTTTTACTTTTCATATATTATTTTAAGTACTGTTATGTCATATATTTCCTGTTCATGTAATATATTTTTTTATATGCTGAAATCGAATTACCTGTTTTTAATGTTATTTTCTTTATTACTTTTTATATAATTTTATTTATTTTATTTTCATTTGTTTTATTAAGTTTTCCCCAAACAACATTACCACAGTTAATACGGCATTCTATTAATGTAAAATATAAGTTTAGCATTATCTCTGGTGTTAATATTGTTGCTAGTCTATGTATTACTCCCCAGCCTCTTCTTATTTTTTTCATTACTTCATCTATATGTTCGTTAAAGCTGAGGTTATCTTTAATATTTATTACTAGAAATTTTATATTTCCATTTTGTTCTATTTCTTGATTTTCTAACCATAATTTGTGACTATTTTTTTTATTTCATTTTTTTTGTTTTTATGCTTGAATAATAAATATTTGGTTTTGTTTATGTTTACACTAAAATTATTGTTTTTAAACCAAACCTCCGTTATTTTTCATCTATCATTTATTTTTTTATATAGATTGTTTAGGTTTTTTGTCACTTTCTATCCAGCAAATATCATCAGCGTAAATCAATAAATTTTTATTTATTATGTGAATGTCGTTTATGCTAATATAAAAAGTAGTGGGCCTAATATTGATCCTTGAGGCACTCCATTATTATTTTCTAGTTCCTCAGATTTTATATTATTAATTATTGTAATTTGTTTTCTATCCTCTAGATAGCTTTTTAGTATGTATCTTTCCTATTTTCCTCTTAGGCCATATTTTTCAGTTTTTACTAGTAATTTTTCTCTATTAATTAAGTCGAAGTACTTACTGAGATCAAAATATATAGCTATTGTGTATTCATTTTTTTCCAATTTATCATGTAGTTTTGTAATCATTTTTATTAACACATCTTCTGTTGTATTTTTCTTCCTAAATCCATGCTGATTATCATCTATTATATTAAACTTATCTAAAAAGTTTAATAATCTATTGCTTATAATTTTTTCAAAGATTTTTGCAAATACTGATAGTATAGTTATTGGTCGATAATCAATACGATTATTTGTTTTCCTTTTTATGTACTGCAACTATTTTGGCTATTTTTATACTTTTTGTTATTTTCTCTGTTTCAAATATTTCTTTGTAAATTATGAATAATGGTTCTATTAGTTGATCTTTACACATTTTTATTATCTTAGGAGTCATATTATATAATCCTGGTCCCTTTTTCTTTTACTTTATTTAGTTTTTTTCCTCCTTCTTTATATGTGATGTCGCTTAATAATAAGGTTTTAGTTTTCCTTTCTATTTCTAGGTTTGAGTGATTATTATTTTGATAGCTCGTGAATTAGTTTACCATATTAATAAAAGATCCATACATGTCATCTACCACTTATTTATCTTCTGTTATATTTTTATTATTGATTAATAAATTTTGTTTGTTTTGTTGTTGATCTTTTGATTTTTTACCCAGTATTTCATTTATTACTTTCCATTTCTTTTTTTTAATCTTTTTCTTTAAATTTTTCATTACAATATGATCTTTTTTTCATTAATTATGAGTTTCTTTGTCTGATTTCTGATTTTTATAAATTTAATATACTGTTGCTGATTTTTGGTTATGAAATATTTTTATATGTCATATTTCTTTCGTTTATTTTTTTCTTATTTTATTATTAAACCCGTTGTTTTCTATCTTATGTTTTATTTTTATTGTCTTTTCTGGAAAAATAATTAAATTTATCTTTTAAAATATTAATCAAATATTCATATTTATTTTCCATATTTACTGGTATTGTTTGAAATATGTGGTTCCAATTTAATTTTATTTTATTAATTTTATTGTGGATTCTGTATTCTATTCTTGTTGGTTCATTTATTATATTCATTAAACCTTTACTCTCCATTAGGTTTAGCATTCTGTTACTATTTATACTTTTTTGTTTATATCTATATTCATGTCGCCTAGTATATTTATTTTTAATTTTGTATATTTTCCAGGTGCATAAAGAAGTTATTTATATCATTATTTTGCGGTCTATATATTGCCGGATATATATTTTCCTTGGTTTTTACACATAATGTTTCAATATCATCTGTTATATAGGTAAATTGTTCCATTACTGTTATCTCAGGACCATCTTTTGCACCATATATAGATATTCCACCTCCAGTTTTTTTCTTATTATTAAGTATTCAATATAGTTTTTTTTTTGGTACAAATTATCTTCGTTTTTCCATGTTTCAGTTATTGTTATTATTTCCGGATAATTGTTTTCTTGTATTAGAATCTGAATTTGGTACAATTTGTTTCGTAAACTTCTAGAATTTAACAGAAGTACCTCTGTCTTTTTTTTTATTTTCTGCTGATATATCTTTGTTTAGGCCACATCTTGTATTCTTATTCGTTTTAAATATTTATTTTTATTGCTGTTTCTTATTTCTGTCCTTGTGATATTTCTTTTTCATAGTAGGTTTAATAAATTTTCTTCACGTTTATTTGTATTATACTGGTGGTTTCATCTTTTCTAACGTTTATGGTATGGTTCCCTTATTTGTCCATACATATCTCCAGTTATTGTCTCTTTTGAATTGAAGTGTTTCATTTAAGATTTGTTTATTGTATGCTGTTAGGCGTTAGTTTATAAATATTTTTCCGTCATATGTCTCAATGTCCTTTGCTATGTTTTCATTTTTTCCGCTTTTCCAGATTTCTTGGTTTGTGTCTATATTTCTTAATCTCACTAATATGTTTGACTTTTTATATTTCTTCCCATTTTATGAGCGATTTCAATATCATTGTTCACTTCTATTCCGATATTATTACACATCTTTATCATTTCCTTGCAGTTTTCTTCTTAATTTCTTTATTCCATTTATAACAAGACCCAGTCTTCTAGCCTATTGGTCTAAGTTGTTCAGTTTTTCATGCAGGATGTCCATATTGTCTTGTATCGTATCATGTCTATCTTTTACCCAATTTATTTCTTCTGCATTTTTATTTTTGATTTCATCTAATTCTTTTTTTAATTTTATATTCTCCTCTTTGAGGGACTTTATTTCATCTATAAAGTTTTTTTATTCATCTCTCATAGTTTGTATGGTATTTGTGAGCATTGCATAGTCGCTTGATATTTCCATATAATTTATATTCTCTCTTTCTCTCATCAGTTTGTACCCCAACTCATTTATTTCTTTCAAGAGTTTTATATTTGATACATCAATTGATGTTTCATCATTTTCTTGCCCTTCATCACTCATTTCCTCCCTATATTCATAATTTTCATCCAATTTTCTATGAAATCCATTAATCCATGCTTTTGTTTTCTTCTTTTATTGATTTTGACAGTTTTATACATTTTAGCTATTTCCAGCTATTTTTCTTGATTTTTCTAGCTATCTTTTATAGTATTATGCTATATTTCATCGATTGGCAACACATAATTTATAGCTGTTTTATTCTAGTAACACTGTCAATCATTTGCATTTCTTGTTTATAGCTATATTTTCATAATTTTTTCGTTATTTTTATACTTTCTGGTGTCTAATTATTTGGTTAGGTTTCCGATTTATGATTTTCTACTTATTTTGCAAGATTAATGATATCTTACCTTGATCCGGACCTTCTTTCGGAGCAGCGTGTTTTGCTTACGTTTACTATTTACTAATGCAGTTACGGTTATATAACATAGGTAGGTCTTTAAACAGTTACCGTGGAAAAGAAGTGTTTTTTAATTTTTATTTTCACGAAGTGATAAAAGTATCCTTATTGTTGATTTTGATCTAAAGATTACCAAGAAAATATAAGGATATAATAAACATAATGCAGTTTTTTTTAAAAGAAGTTTCGATCTGTAAGATGAATCGCCTCGTCCAATGAAAAGAGGAAATTTCATCAGCAGGCATATTGAATTATCCTCTTATTTATATTAATAATACGGATAAAAATTAAAAGGGTAATAAACTGCTTAAATATGCGATTTGGTGTTTCTTTTAAAAATGACCTTTTCCATTTAAAAATAAATAAAATATGCATTAGGTGCAGAAAAATGTGTTCTATTTTGTGAAATATGCAGATCGCAAACAGACGAAATTTGTAGGAATGGTGGTAATAGCTTATGTGTGAAAAAACTGGAACCCAGGATCTCTTAGAAGAAGGGCTAATGACGTCATCAATTCATTACACAGTGTTTCCAGTACTCTACCCCTCATGGAAACGACTTTTTGTTTTTATTTTACGCTTAGAAAGGGAAGTCTGGCTCTATATGTAAAGTTGATTTTTACGTAGCCATTCAAGCATACATTTAACTAATAATTTCATACGATAACTATTAATTTATATTTTGATACTCAGTGACCGTCCCACAATACATGTCGCCAATATTCTTGTGCTTTGTGTGCCCCCACTTAGAAATCCGCCACTAATATATGCATTGTTTTAAACAGACATCATGCAAAAAATCTAATTTTCATTTTCATAAAATGAAACAAGGATCCTTGCTATTATTGACTTCTCACCTTGATTGGTGCAAAATAACCATTATTGTCCTTGCGCCATAAAACTACAAGCAACCATTATTGACTGAAATCCGAAGATTTCAATGACAATACGATATAATGAACAGGACGAAAGCTGTTCACGTGCAGGAATCTTTTTCACCAATGCCAAGAACGGCTTCGCTTATACAAAAAAAAAACTTTTTTGCAATAACATTGAAAATAAAAACAATATAAGGGAGATATTGATAAAAAAAAGGCGAATTTACGTGACTTTTAACATTTTTATTTAAAAATAATCCATCCATCTTAATAATGTGTAAAAATATGCATTATGTTCAGAAAAATGTATTTTGTTTTAAACAGTTTACAGCTTATTGTCAAACGAGTGAGTTTTAAAAAAATATGAAAATCGTTCCGACTTCTTGGCTGAAAAGCGAATGAAACGTTTCCTGGTCTTACATATGGTCAACGGTATCATTCGCCTGAATGGGGAAGCTTTTTTTTTCCCTTTCGCTTCTAAAAAGCTTATTTAGTCTCTGCTGTCGGCCGGAACATGGATAGGCCCTTACGTGAAACATATTAAAGGAATTTTACTCCTTTTTTTTTATTTTATTGTTGTCCTAAATTGTTTTTCGTTCGAAAGCAATAGAAGGCACTGATCATTTCTGTTGGTCATTTATAATTGTGAATCGCATCAAAATGCTGAACATGAATTTTAATACTATTTAAAATGCCTGCAAATTTGGTTTACTTTAAATGCAATACAATAAATGAATTATAAAAAATTTGTCAATTTATAAAATTTTTATTAATATCTTTAGAAAAATATTTTCACTAAAAATCATCGCTGATAATTTTTCATCGCTTATTTTGTTCTAAAAAGGCAATATTATTGTAAGGGAGTTTTGAAATTCTTGAAGGTTTTCGGTCACTTTACTATCACGTATTACGTAGTGGCACTTCATTTACTTGTGGTATCTGAAAAAAAAGTTATCGTTTTAGTTTCAAAATATTTCTTAGAAGTTATTGAAAAGCGTAAATTTTACTAACGAATATTTTAAAGTTTCTTTCAGTAATTGCATATAAATTTAGATGCACATAATATTGCTTAAGAATTAGGTAATCTTTGGAAAAAATTACATTTAAAAAAAATATTCCCTACAAATTATTTGAAAGAAGTTCATTTCCCCAGTTTTTATTCTTTTACTACAATTCGTCTTTCTTTTTGAAGTATCTTTCCACTTTTTTGTTGTAAATTCTACTTTGATTTGATGTTACATTCCACTTTGATGCGATAATGATCACCTTGATTTGATGTTATATTCCGCTTTGATTTGATGTTACATTCCGCTTTGATTTGATGTTACATTCCACTTTGATGCGATAATGATCACCTTGATTTGATGTTACATTCCGCTTTGAGTTGATATTACATTCCACTTTGATTTGATGTTACACTCTATTCTGATTTGATGTTACATTCCATTTTGGTTTTATGTCATTTGATGATGATCGCTTTTATTTGATGTTACATTTCACTTTTATATGATGTTATATTTCACTTTAATTTGACGTTATTTGATGATCATCATTTTGATTTGCTGTTACCTTTCACTTTTATTTGATGATCGTCTTTTGATTTGCTTTTATTTTATTACATTTTACTTTTATTTGATGTTATTTGATGATCATCACTTGATTTGATGTTACATTTCACTTTGAGTTCCTGTTGTTTGGTGATGATTATTTTGTTTTTACATTATTTGTTGATGATTACTTTGTTTTTATATTATTTGATGATGATTACCTTGATTTAATGTTATTTAATGATAGTTACTTTGATTTGATGTTACATTCCACTTTTATTTGCTTTTACGTTCCACTTTGACTTAATATTACATTTCACTTTGACTTGATGTTACATTTCACTTCGATTTGATGTTAGATTCTGTTTCTACTTGCGTTACTTTAATTTTTAATGCTACTTGATAATGATAAATTTGATTTGATGTTATTTGATGCTGATCAGTTCGATTTGACATTAAATCTCACTGTTTGAGTTACTTTTGCCATACTTCCTCTTTCTTTTCTGAATAATTTTTAAAGCTCTTTCTCTAAGCATTTTAAGGAACATGTTTTCCCTTTTCCTTTCTTTTTATTAAAATTATTTTCACTGTAGATTTGATATTGTTGCGTATGAAATAATCCCATATGCTCTAAAAAATGTCTGTTAATTTACTCATTTTTTTCTGTTTTTCCAGAAGGACGAAATCTGTCTTTCATTGAAAATGCATTTAGTCTGCTTTACAAATGCTCTCTTAGCAACACTCTGTTGAACGCATGCGTACTAGGAGGGGAACATCTGGGCTTTGTATATCGATTTAAATAGGGACTTTAGGTAGATCTTATCAGCTAATCATCGGTCGAGCGGTTAGAGCGAATTATTATATATATATATATATTAGCTTACAAACCAACAGATCGTGGATTCTAAAACAAAAGACGCCTTTGTATTAACATGGAAAGCACATTAGCTATAGTGTGAATAAGTTCCAAATTACACCACTATGTGGCGTATCTGATTGAAGACTGAACTATCAAAATTGAAATAAATATCAAAATCGAATTTGCAGAAGCTGAAAACCTTAGCATCATGAATTCATTTTTTAAGAAGAAACCGCAAAGAAAATGGACATGGAAACACCCAAATGGGGGAACTAGTGAAATTGACTATATCCTGGCAAACAAGAAATCAATTATTGAAGATTGCAGCGTACTGAACAGATTTAATACTGGAAGTGATCATCGAATGGTGAGATGTAAAGTGTGCTTAAATACTAAATTAGAAAGGCAGAAGCTCATTAGGAAACAAGTAAGTAAGAGGGTAGATTTAATGAAACTAAAAGCAAATACCGAGGCATTCAAGTTGGAATTAAAAAATCGCTTTTCTGCACTGGAAGGACTTATTGAAGAAATTGATATCTCAGAAGCAAATGAAAACATTGTTAAGACAATAGTTGAAACTGCTGGGGAAATTGGTGGTGTAACCTGTAAAAATCACAATAGCAAATTATCTGAGAAGACGAAGCAGCTCATGAAAAGGCGAAGAGAAATGAAGGTGGCCAAACGAAATACCAGTTCCAGGTTAAACTTGGCTGGAGTGCATTTGGAAGAAACAGTTTTATCCTGAAGGGGAAATTGCCTTTGTGTCTAAAAAGAAAGGTCTTCAACCAGTGTGTATTGCCAGTCCTCTCTTATGGATCAGAGACATGGAGTCTAACAGTTGGAGCAATACGAAAGTTACAGACAACGCAAAGGAGCATGGAGAGGTGCATGCTTGGAATAACTAGGAGAGATCGAAAAAGAAACACTTGGGTGAGAGAGCAAACTAGAGTAGAGGACATCATTGTTAAAGTAAAAGGGCTGAAATGGCGATGGGCTGGGCATATTGCAAGAAGAACTGATCAACGATGGACAACAGAAATTCTGAACTGGATTCCAAGAGACCACCGAAGACCTAGAAAACGTCCTCAAACTAGATGGGTGGATGAAATAAGAAAACAGGTTGGGGTGACGTGGAAGCGAATTGCTCAGGATAGACTTGTGTGGAAAGCATTTGGAGAGACCTTCATCCAGCAGTGGATAGATAATGGTTGAATATGATGATGATGATGATGATGATGATGATATATATATTACGAAAATATCTGTATATATAACCATATTTTCTCTTCGGTCGTAACAAATCTTAGAGTGTTTATCATGTTTAACCTCGCCTATAACGATATCTTTTCCCTGCCTCTTGAATACGGTTATATATAGATTTCACTGTATGTATAACCTAAACCGATTATTATCAAATCATCGAAATCGAATAACTTTGAACTCTGTTTAAATAACAGTTAGCTTAACTTTGAACTCGTTTAGTTCTTTGATGTGTGCACGCTCGTGGAATGGTGAGCCCTATGAATTCGAAGTGTTGCTAAAACTTTAAGTTTTTATATACATAAAGATCGGATAATAAAAAAATCCGTAATTAGAAATTACATAGGCACTAAGTTTATTGAAAAAATCCTTAATATAAGTGGTTCAAAATAAAGCAGATAATAATCTCAAATTTTCCAGTTGCATCGACATGTTTCTTTCCAGATCTTAAATTTTTATCGAAGATATGAAATTGATCGTAATCATCAAATCAGAAAGAAAAATATACGCATTATCATTGCAATAGACATACAGATCTTATAAAAATTCAATTAAACGAAAAAGAAGTAGATATCGAAACTATAACGAATTAATATTACCCAAAATAAGAACAGAAATGGGAAGATGCAACATAAATTACATAGGACCTAAATATTAGAATGAAATACCAGATGCGTTAGAGATTAAATTATATAGTAAAATCTAAAAAAGAACTTAAAAATTACGTGATACTCAGTAATGTCTAAAAATTTATGGATAATTTAAACAAAAAAAATTAAAAGCAAATATAAAAAAACTCACACAGGAGGTGTATTACATATGAGTGGACATTGTAAACCAGTGTGGGATGTTGAAATATGTGGAAATAACTTGATAGCTGCATGTATTGCTTGTGTGATTTGTTATTTAGAATCAGTCTGAGGTCCTCAAGCTTATTATGGTCATTTTAGATATTTTCTTGTGACCTTTCTCTGTGTGGCCATGTATTGTCGCAACGACTGTACAAAGAAGACTAAATGTATTATAATTATTATTATTGTTATATTATAATAGATAACTTGATGTCTAAAGTAAATGCAGTCTAACCTCGATTTAACGATTTTCACAGGACTAGTGAAAATAATCGTTACATCGAGGAATTCTTTAAATAGAAGGAACGCATTTATCGGAACCAATGGCGAATCTAGGGGGGCGGGGAGGGGAGGCGATATATCCGAGACTTTTCCTTGGGTTGAAAATTTACATGTAAAATACTTTAAAAGTAACAACCTAATTCCGAAAATGTAAAAAATAATATTTTTTACATTTTCGGCCCTCACTCCAGCAGAAATCATAGATGTGCTATTAATTGAAATGAAATAAGAAATTATTGAAAAAGCAAAGCATAAAAATGCTTACCAGCATTCTGAAGAATACATGTTAATTTTAATAAACATAAAACACAAGTATGTGCTTAATTACTGCTTCGAAAAGAAATCTTTGAGTGTTTTGTTTTGTTTTTTTTTGTGGGGTGAGCTAGCATTTAACATTGCCTTTTCGATTTTTTCAAATGCATCGAAAAGATCATTGTTGAAGACGAAAAGCATTGGACACTTTTTAACACACTGTAAATCAGCATTCGCTTCAATTGAGTGAATTCAACTGTACATATCGGATGTTATAGTGAAATTTACAGAATCGGATGTTATAGCATAACTTTACATATCGGATGTTATAACCAAACTTTACATATCGGATGTTATAGCCTAACTTTACATACCGGATGTTATAGCATGACTTTACATATTGGATATTATAGCACAGTTATACATATCGGACGTTATGGCACAACTGTACATATCGGATGTTATAATGAAATTTACAGAATCGGATATTATAGCATAACTTTACATATCAGATGTTATAGCATAACTTTACATATCAGATGTTATAGCATAACTTTACATATCGAATATTATAGCACAATTATACATATCGGATGTTATAGCACAATTATACATATCGGATATTATTGAATAACTGTTCATATCGGATGTTATAGCACAACTGTACATATTGTATGTCATCGTAAAACTTACGAAATCGGATGTTATAGGACAACTTTACATATCGGATGTAATAGCAAAACCGTACATATCGGATGTTATAGCACAATTGTACATATCGTATATTATAGGACAACTGTACATATCGGATATTATAGCAAAACTTACAGAATAGGATAATATAGCGCAGTTACGGAATCAGATGCCCGACTATACTGAATATGATATTACAGTGCAACTATACAGAATCTAATATTATAGCGTAACTATACGGAATCGGCCATTCATTGCCTTTCAAGGACTTTAAAAGTTCGATATTGCAACAGGGAGAATTATGTAGTCTTTGTAGAAAACGCAAACTCGTCTTTTTTTATCTAAAAGCCTTTTCCAATATCCCTTTGTCGTTCGGCAAGTTTTTCCCAAGATTGTTTGGAAGGGACTAGGGAACTAGACGTGAGATAGAGATTAAGAGAGACAGAGAGTGAGGTGAGAGTTAATTAACAAACTGGGAAAACACTTTTTTTCCCTTTAAACCGAAATAATTCATTAGCAGTCAAGTGGAGAGGCGGATATCTAGAACGTGGTGTGAGAATTTCGACCGGTGACAGACCGTATTATTCTTCCTCACCTGCTCGGTTCAATGAGTTTGTTTAGTTCGGAGAAGTTCTAACTAATCGTCAATGGCAACAGAAAATTAATTATAACAGTTGTGAAGGATTTTCTTTCGACTCCAATTAAACCGTTGTTTAAATCGATTTTCTGAAGGCCTGATCGCCTCAACCCTTGTGAAAAATGACAGGTTTCGACTTTCTTTTTAAAACATTCGATTATTTACTTTGGAAGAACCTGCCGGTGTATCCGAAAAATTCTATTTGCCGTGTTATTGTTAATGATTGATTGGGTGTCCCGTGTCTGCTATTGGCAATTGACTTCGTAACAGAAATGAGCTTAGAGGTACGCAAGAAATAAAACCGATGGATTCCTTAAAACATAATAAACATATATATGTACATACAGGGTGTTCCTTTAAAAAGCTTTCCTTCAAAATTTTCAATGTCATCCTCTATCTTTTGATATGTGGTAAGCTCAGGTTTCCCGAGATGAATAACCCAATGACAAAGGCCATAGTAGGAGGGTTTTTCAAAGTACAATCAAGCTTATTGGTTTGTGGAAAGAGTATTTAATTTTGATTGGAGAATGGGGAGTAATTGACAGCTACGCTGTGCAAGGAGCGAGATAGAAAAATTGGATGAAGAGAAGAGAATGACCTTAGCATCAGAGGTGGATAGACGTCCGATCTTCCCTCGGTAAACGAAGAAGGGCCCTTTGCATCAACGGAAGAAGAAAGCATCCTCTTCCGTAGACGTTATTTATCGAGAATCGATACGGTCCCGTCTCACAAACGGAACTGTTTTCGAACAAACCTTTACGTCTCTTTGCAATGAATAACAGTACAGTTGCAGTGCTATGCGCCATCTTTGAAGAGGGCTTCATCCTTACGGCCAGACTTCGAAATTTTGACGTGAGCTCCTGCGACAACACCACATTACTACGGTCCTTGATTACGGATAGTCATTCTTTTCACTACGTTAATCTCCGACGAACTGTCTCATCACCACGGTCGCCGACGACAGACGCCCTCACATAACTACGGAATTCACGACGAATATCCACAGCATTGCACCAACTGTGTACAGCCTATCTCAATATTACTGTGGCCGAAGGCAAACGCCCTTGCACAACAAAGGCATCCACGACCAACCTAGGCAGCATTACACCGACTGCCTACAGCCTGACTCCACATTAGTGACTCCTTTAACACGCCACTGTCAGCATAAGGAGCTGTACCCCTTTGTGCGCCTCACAGCAAAACCGAAGATACGGAGCAGCATTGCCCCATCGACCTTCTTCGCCAGTGACTGCCTTCAGCTTAGCGTAGCACATGAGGCTTTCCTCCATTCTCTTAATTATCTTCAGGGGGTTTGCCTTTCGAAATCCGTTAATTAAGAAATAGAGATAAGCCACATAATTACTCAGCGATATTCGCGCCCTGCCCATACTGATTACGGATAATTGATTATACATTTTTATTTATATATTTGCTTTACATATTGACATACGGTATCATAAAAGTTTTGCATACAATTATTGTTTCATCATCTTACCATATATATATTCAAGAACTAGCTGTCAATAGCCTTGTAGTCCCCAGTAGATTGATTACTCTTAATTAAATTGTTAATTATTTATTTGTGTTTTTCTGTTAGTTAGTTTATCTCTCTTTCTACATAGACAGGCATCCCTCACAGGTGAATTTAAACACGGAGTATTGCGATAACAATACTTATCTAATAATTTTATCATTTCAGTAAGAGTTCCTTTATTACTAGTTATATTAATTGCATGAATTAGTTTGACGTCAGTCTATTTACACTATAAAAATAGCCACCATAAACTGGTCACTATAAATTAGTACCGTGACCAATCCTTCCGCTTATAAAAATAGTCACCATAAACTGGTCGCTATAAATTAGCACCGTGATCAATCCTTCTGCTTATAAAAATAGTCACCATAAACTGGTCGCTATAGATATATCATTGTAAACAGCGTAAAAAACGCAATATTTTTGCCCAAAAAATGGAATTGCTTCATGCATTCGTGAGAATGAGCTAAAAATAAAATCATTATTTAGACCCTTTCAAACAATACTAGAAAGAGAGCGCTTTGACCTATCCTTGGATTGTTTGTTTGTTCGTTTTGTGGTTTTACGGCTCAAAGACTACAGTGGTCATGCTGCGCCGGGACCTACTGTTTTCCGAGGAATCCGAACCTCTTAAGGCCTAGGGAACCAAACCCCGGACTACAGTGAGCAGTGCGATCTTTATGAGATCTCTGAGTAAGCGTTCTTTGCACTGTTGGGAGTCGAACCCGGATTAACGGCGTACTAGACGAACGCGTTACCACACTGCGCCACCGCAGGGCCGCTTGAATGAATGGAATTGTATAGAATGAGTGAATTATTGAGGAAATGGGCACGGGTGTAAAAGTAGATAGTAGTAGAAAAATGTTATGATGTGGTGTATTAACAAAACGATGCAAATTTTTACCAGGAGATTGCATAACAACGAAGTGAACGTATAGTGCTTTACTTGACAAAGGGAGAAGTTAACTCTCGAAACGTTGTAATCTTACGCCAGTGTTGAAATTACTGTTGTTGTGTAATATGTTCAAAATCTTGTCCATTATTTTTTAAGCAGTAATGGGGTCTATTATTTCCACAGAATTATATTCTCCAGTCATAATCACCTCACCCAGTTGCTGGTGTATTTGCAATTTGTATGGAAAAACTTATTCAGTTGAAGCAATTTATGTACTAAGCCAAAGATCAATCAACTCTACTACTTTTTTTATGGACCATTTAGGATTCATAACAGGAACTTCGAGAGTTGCACTTTCATTTAAAACTTTGAGCTTATTCACTCTTTTTATTGCATACTGACTAGGGTATTTCCATTCATAATGTTAAAATCTCAACTTAGCATTTGATCTTTCTCCAGAGTGCCATTTGGTGATGTCTCATATAGGAAGTGTATGTGCAATTTTTTTTTTAATTGAACAATATTTAGGACTTGTCCACGTCAACTGAAATTCACTTAAAAGCCACTTTTTATACAAAAGTGTGCACTATGAGCCTTTACGGTTAGAATTTGGTTCTTCTTATTGTTGTAATTATGAAAATATTCATGTACAATTTTATAAAACTAGTACCTGAATTTTATTAAGTTTATGTTTTTTAGTTACGTAATTAGTTGATCTGCAGAATAATTGATAACTATTTGCCATTTCTGAGCACACAGGGCGCCATCTTTTGTAATGCATTTTGGAACATTATAGGAGCTCATTGAAGCGTTGAGAAGCTAAAAAAAAGCAGGGTTGTCCCCAAAAGGTACACTGTGTGTGAAATTTCCACCTTCAAGAAATTTTGAAAAATACAGGGTACGCACCGCATACTCTCAAGGTCTCAAAGAAGATTTGTATAAAAAATCGACACACCAAGAAGGAATTATCCAATTGCGATAAAAATTGGTGGATGTGAAGAATATTCATAAAAAAAACGGTTAAAATTTCAGAACAACTGAATGATTTATTGCAGAGTTTGACCGTTATAAATTGAGAAAATAACGTTGGTCCACCTCTGGCCTGGATGCAAGCTGTCACACGGCGTGGCATAGACTGATAAAGATCCCGGATGGTGTCCTGCTGAATTTCTTGCCAAATTGTCTCCAACTGTCGGGCTAAATCGTCAGCATTCCAGGAAGGTTGCAATCGCCTTCCCATAGCGTCCCAAATGTGCTCTATGGGAGAGAGATCAGGAGATCTAGCTTGCCAAGGAAGTCTTGGGCAAGCTTGAAGACAATTTATAGCAACACGTGCCGTGTGCGGCCGGGCATTGTCTTGTTGAAACGTAAGTCCAGGGTGTCGCAAAAGGAACGGTAACACAACCGGTCGTAGAATGTCGTCTACGTACCGCTGTGCTGTAAGTGTGCCAGAAATGACCACAAAGAGGTCCGGGTATCGA
>QLNU02014176.1:85065180-85084680 GCA_006491805.2 Dysdera silvatica
ATCAAGAGATGTCGAGGAAGTGTACATTGACATGGTGAAACGTGTGTATAAAAATGCAAGTGCAAAATTTCGGTTACATAAAGATACCGAAGCTATCAAAATTGGTAAAGGTGTGAGGCAGGGAGATACCATTTCTCCAAAACTTTTTACTTCAGCTTTACAGATGATTTTTCAGCAAATAAATTGGAATAACAGGGGAATAAAAATAAATGGTGAATATTTAAATCATTTGCGGTTTGCTGATGACATTGTTATTTTTTCAACGAACCCATCAGAACTCCAAGACATGGTACAGGAGCTCTCAACTAGAAGTAAAGAAGTTGGACTCAAGATGAACCTACAAAAAACTAAGATCATGTTCAATAATTTCGTAGAGGAAACAAAAATACAAGTTGACAACATTGAGCTAGAAATTGCTGATTCATATATTTACCTTGGCCAGCTGATTTCAATGGATGGCAACATTATGAAAGAACTCAACAGACGTATTAAACTTGGCTGGAGTGCATTTGGAAGAAACAGTTTTATCCTGAAGGGGAAATTGCCTTTGTGTCTAAAAAGAAAGGTCTTCAACCAGTGTGTATTGCCAGTCCTCTCTTATGGATCAGAGACATGGAGTCTAACTGTTGGAGCAATACGAAAGTTACAGACAACGCAAAGGAGCATGGAGAGGTGCATGCTTGGAATAACTAGGAGAGATCGAAAAAGGAACACTTGGGTGAGAGAGCAAACTAGAGTAGAGGACATCATTGTTAAAGTAAAAGGGCTGAAATGGCGATGGGCTGGGCATATTGCAAGAAGAACTGATCAACGATGGACAACAGAAATTCTGAACTGGATTCCAAGAGACCACCGAAGACCTAGAAAACGTCCTCAAACTAGATGGGTGGATGAAATAAGAAAAGAGGTTGGGGTGACGTGGAAACGAATGGCCCAGGATAGACTTGTGTGGAAAGCATTTGGAGAGACCTTCATCCAGCAGTGGATAGATAATGGTTGAATATGATGATATATATATATATATATACTTCTGAGTGCAAGAGTACGCATTTCGTAAGGTAATAATTTGATGTTGACACCGGTAGTTTCGGTTGAACGTGTGCACCTTATTAAGGTATAAATTTGAAAGGAAGTTCTATGTATGTAGTTAATCTATCAAATATGTGTACTTATTTCATGTATTCGTACGTATTTAAGATAAAGTAAATAAATATTGTAAATTACTTTCTGTTAATGAGAAATCTACATTCACAGTTTTAAAGCTGGGTTGTTAACAGTTATTGTGGAGTAAAATGATCTACCATGACCAGAACAAAAATCAGTCTTTTTGTTCTGATGATGGCTGATCATTTTTCAGCCGAAATAATTGCTGACGATTCATCTTTAAAACTGTAGCCATCTGTGAAATTTTCAGTTAAATTATTTGCACGGTGTATTTAGCCTATATTTTACTCCCTTTGAAGTTACCCATTAGCTTGTGTACAGTATTAAATTCAATTTAAACAATCTTCCTTTAATACTGAATTATTTTGTTTTGCAATTTAATCGCGTTTAAAAAATTTTTAGTTTTATCTAAATATTTATTTCCAAAACACTCCGATGCTTACAAAATTATATAAAAGCTTTTCTAATTACATTAACACGCGGATACTTCCATTTTCAACTTCCCACCCCACACGGTTACCCACACATACGTATTCAGATAATTCATTTCTTCAGAATCATTCATTTCTTTAGAACCGTTCATTTCTTCAGAATCATTCATTTCATTCAGATCATTTATATCTTCTTTCAGAAGCTTCATTTTCCGTGTAAAACCATAAACACAATGAACTTTAGGACATAAAAATTTTCGCAAATGGAAGATATTTTTTTTCCTTAAAATTAATTCTTCTTCGTAAATGACTAATTTTGTTTTAAACTTCCTTCCGATATTTTGGCATTAATTAATTAAGAACTATTGAATAAAAAGATAGTATTTTCCCTTAAATTGTTTCAGAATATGGAAATAAAATTTAAAATTAAATATTGTTATTGAGTGTATAACTTCGAACTTTAATTCGTTCGTGTTCTCAGTTGCTGCCAAAAATATATGTAAAATTCAAGGAATTTATCCGAAATGTTTTAGCGTTTTAAGAAATGAAGGTGATGATAAAGATGCTTGAAACATATAAAAGAAATGTATTTTAGAGTACACAATGCAGAATATTGATATGGGAGGAACTGAAGTATATATATCAAGAAAGTAACGATATTTGTTTGCACAATATCTTTTAAGGGAAGACTGATAATAATAATAATATAGCTTCTAAAAATGAAATGTGTTGTGCCCTATATTTTTTATTCATTAAAAAATACCTACTAAACATATAAGCATAGCAAAATGGCAGAAAAGTACTTAAAATATACCGCTTTAAGGCTTTCACGTACACTATGTGGAAGAAGAAAATTAATGCAAAAGTATAAGACAACGTATTGCATTTAATCTTGGTTCCTTGAACATTGTACTTTTGTATGTATGTTCGAGCACTACAGATCTATTATTTTTCTGAGAAATATATTTCATATTGACACAACTCCTTCTTTCAAAGAGAAATAGATAATAGCTTTGAGAAAGAAAAATATACACTTTCGAAACGATCACTCTGTGGCATATATGTCCCTTCTCTTCATCTATTCACATTTTGCAATGAAAATATTTATAATTTGAAAGCATTTCTGCATATTTAAAGACTATTTTATAATGAATCTTTTTATTCATATAGTTTCTCTGATTAGTCGTATAGTTAGTCAGATAGTTTAACTTGTCAGTCATATAGTTTCACTTGTTAGTCATATAGTTAGTTTCACTTACTTGTTAGTCAGCTAGTCTCCCTGTTAGTTATATAGTTTCACTTGTCAGTCATGTAGTTTCACTTATTAGTCAGGTAGTTTCACTTATTAGTCAGATAGTTTCACTTGTCAATCATATAATTTCACTTGCTAGTCAGATAGTTTCACAGTGCTAATTTCACATAATCAGTTTCTTCAGTTCATGTTTACACACCAAGTGTCATTACTTGAATAATTGAAAACTTTGCATTTAGGTTTCCAACTAAATAGAGATTTACACTTAGAAATCATAGGTTTAGAATTTATATTTATCATCGATTTAAACTTTTCGTGTAATCATCGATTTCGTTATCATCGATTTAAACATTTGTAATTTTTTAAAGACGCAACAAATATTTTAATATACTGTGTATTTCACAAATGCAAAATATAACGGTTGGATTATTTCCTATCAATGCTTTCAAAATTACACGTACTTATAAAATCATAAATAAAAAGGGGAACCTATTAAACAAGGGGCGGGGACATTGGATGTTAATCGTAATTTCCAATGTAATTCTAATTACCAGGTGACGTTACTTGTAAATATAAATATTTATTGTACGGTATCTAAATTAGGTAACTGAACGATTTTTTTTTACATTGAGATTTTGGATTGATATAGCACCGACATTAATATATTGGCCAACAAAAATAATATATATAATTATAAAAATAATACACTAACTTATAAATATTTAGGATTCGCTACATAGCCGCTTTCAGCTAAAATTACATATCTGCTACATTGCCAAATTTCGCCCCGTTTTGTTTACGGCGTATTTATACATAATGACTTTTTATCAAATTATGGAGAATCCCATTAACTTTCTTTTTCAATTCACTTAAAACTTAATAGAATCTTTGCCTTAAATCGATTACCGGGATCAATTTCACGTAATATTTAATAAACCGATAACTTAACATATAACTTGAATTTTTTAAACACCACTATAAATTTAACTATTTTCCACATACCTCGTTAAGCAAACATTTCGTGGGAAACTGAATTTATTATTCTAGATAAAATTACTAGTTAAGTATATATATTTACATTAAATATAAAGCATAACCATCATCATTAGCGCTTACTTCTTCTGAAAACTAAAATAAACCTTTGACTAATTTGTGACAATAAATTTCATGTAGTCTGCGCTCTCATATTTATAATAAAAAATTTTTAGGAAATATTTCCTCTTTTAACACTTATTAAATTCTTTTAAGATATTCTACTTTTAGTTGAATTCTCTTTTTTATAGTTGTTCATTCTCTGTTGCCACGTGGTCGGACACATGGAACTCTCAAAATTATGCTACACAGTATTTGCTGCAAGGCTGCTTTATTGCACGTTTTATGGTTTCTACATTACTTCTTTTTTACTGTCTTCTTGTTTCTTCTGTGTTTTACTGTGGCTTCTCTATATGGACTCTGACGGAGTGTCACATTCAAAGTATCTTTAACGAATACAAAAAAATAAAAAAAATAAAAACAATTATACAAATTATACAAAGAAATAAAATAATACAATTAAATATTATATTAAAATAATTATTATAATTATAAATAATATAATAATAATAATATTGGTAATATATAAAAATATTTATAAATAAAATTTTAATAAATATATATTAAATAAAATAATACAATTATAAAAAATTTACGAATAAATAAACAAATGAAATACAAATAAACATGTGACATATAGTAGGGATAAAATATTAAAAACCAATGGAACATAAAAATAAAAAATGAGAAAATAAAAAATGTTCAAAAGGAGAAAGATAAAACGATAGGAAAAATAAAAGAAATGAAATGTGGAATCTGAAAGTGAAAAGAATTTTTCTGTCAAGGCACATTTCATTGTGAGTTGCCATTCACCATAACTATTTTAACTACGTTTTTTTTCAATTTCTAAAACAAGTTTACAGAAATAATTTTATCCTGAATGTTTTCTTTGAAATCACGTGGTTTTTCTTCCTTTTATATAACTTTCTTTTATATAGTTTTATATTTTTATATGAGCAAGCCGTCTATTTTTGAAAAGATACCGGGTGATCCAAATTAAACAGGAGGTGTTTAGACCTCTCTGTAGAGAAAACTACTCTGTCAATTTCACCCAAATTTCATACACATGCTCCCCTGAGTATGCGGTTTCGATTTCTGAAAGAAAAAATTGAGTTCATATTTCGGCCGCTAGGGGAGGAAATGGCGCTGCAGAGCAGGCAATTTACATATTACTTAACATGCGCAACATCCTCTGCCTATATAAGGAGTCGTGAAGCATTTTTCCACCATACGAGGACTCCGTCATGAAACTTACTTTACCAGATCGCGCGTTACTTGTTAAGCTCTTTTATCAACGAAATAACAATGCTTCTGCTGCATTTAAAGCATTTCGGCAGGTAAAAGGTTTACGCAGACGCACTCTCACAATTACAAATCTTCGAAAAATGGTCTTGTATTTTGAAAAGAGCGGAACATTCGCCATTAAATCAGGACGAGGCCGCAAACCACCACAAATGCAGCAAATTGAAGAAGTTGCAAATGCAGTAGTTGAGCAGGAAGCAGCAAGTGCACATGGTAGCAGTAGTGCACGTGCGATATCACGGGAATTGGACATGCCATATACGACAGTGTGGAGAGTTATGAGAAATGTCCTGAAGTTTTATCCATATAAGATAGCCCACACTCAGCAATTGCTTTCTGGTGATAATGACGTGCGGAAAACATTTGCTTTGATGTTCATTGCTCGGATGACAGTGGATGATGAATGGCCTTGGCAGATACTGTGGAGTGATGAGGCCCATTTCCACTTGAATGGCGCTGTAAACACACGTAACTGCCGTATTTGGTCTGACACAAATCCCCACGTTCATCAACAAATTCCGTTGCATGCTCCAAAAATGACAGTGTGGTGTGACTTCACCTCATCTTTCGTCATTGGTCCTTACTTCTTTGAAGAAAATACGGCCTCGGGGCCAATGACATGTTCTGTTACTGGCTCTAGGTATGCATTTATGCTCTGGAACTTTGTCATTCCTTTGCTTCAACAGAGAAATTGTCTTGACACTACAATTTTCATGCAAGATGGTGAACCCTCCACACATCGCGTTGCCTGTTCAAACATTATTACGGCAAAACTTTTCGGATGACAGAGTGATTAGCAGGTCATTTTCAACATCTTGGCCGCCTCGGTCACCCGATCTTAACCCTTGTGACTTTTGGCTGTGGGGATATTTAAAGAGCTGCGTTTATAAAGGCAATGTTCCGAACTTAGCAGTCTTAAAAGACAGAATTTCGCAACATGTATCCCACCTCCAAGCGAATGAGTTACGTTCTGCCGTGGAATGTGTTGTGCATCGAATGCAATTTCTAGAGCAAAGAGACGGCGGACATACCGAGCCGTATCTGTGATGATAGTGTGGTTCCACATGTGATAGCAATAAAGTTATTGCACAAATCTTTTTTTTAGTCATACCTACTGTCCTACGGTATACTGTAATTTGTAGTTAATTTCATGTGATTGCAATAAAGGTTATTGCACGTTAAAATACTTTTTCGTTGTTAATATTACTAAATTGCCTGCTCCGCAGCGCCATTTCCCCATCTGGCGGCCGAAATATGAACTCAATTTTTTTTCTTTCAGAAATCAAAACCGCATACTCAGGAGAGCATGTGTACGAAATTTAGGTGAAATTGGCCAAGTAGTTTTCCCTACAGAGAGGTCTAAACACCTCCTGTTTAATTTGGATCACCCTGTATATTTATTATTAAAACATACAGCGATTCAATTTTAAAACAAATTAAATTCATTGTGAAAACATACTTATTCCTCAAATTTTTTCGTAACTAGCTGGAATGAAATTTTATAACGCCAAAGTATTTTTCTTTTCTCACGCGGGACATTGATGAAATTTTCCGTATTTATAATTTTATTAAAATCTAATTTGAAACTCTCCTTGGATAATTGTTATTACATTACATTTTTCCAAAACAAAAACAAACTAAAAATTTGAAGCGGAAATTACTTTCAAGAGTTTTTATTCTGGGCTTGAAAACATCCTTTTTAAACAAAATATCAAGAATAACAATCAAGATATTATTATTTTGAGTATTGAAATTAAATTTTATAATTAAGTACGTTTACTTCTGTTTAAGCAGCATTGCACAGATGAAATGCTGTTTAAGCAGAATTTCATCTGTGCATAGTATAGATGAAATTCTTTAGTTATAACTTTTATTTGTATATTTTGTCCCTTGCAATGTCAATTGAAATCGAAAATTTGGAATTGCTTACTTTTCATAAAAGTATCAAATTGTTTTTGGCAGTAGTTTTTATTTATTTTTTAAATAAAAGTTCAAATAAGAGAGTGTGTGACTTTTTCCAACTACATCTAATATCGAATTATTTTTTAATTTTTTGAAACAAAATTTCGTTTTATCAAAATATGATTTAAAATATTTGTTTTTATTGAGCACAATTATGTTGTTCGTCTTCAATTAATTTTACAATAGTTCCCTTGTGATTATTACTTTCCAGTTTTTCTACCATAAATTTAATTCCTTTAGGGTATCTGGGCTGGCATTCAAGCGAATTCCAAATTTTTTTCAGGTTGAGTATGACATTGGAATAAGTATAATTTCTCGAAATTTATTACCATCCAACTCCTTTAATCATGCGGTCCTGTTGATTGAAATACGATATTTTTAAAAACGATGATTTTATTAAGTTTTTTCACATGAAAAATCCTTTTCGATGATTTCTACTTCTTTTCTTTCGAGCAGGTTACTTTCTGCTTATAACTTTTGTGAACTTCCCTTGCTATGTAAGTCGTAAACTCGTCTTATAAGAAATGAAGCCTAATGTTAGCTAAAATTTCAGTAATTTTTTTTTTGCAAAGTCAACAATCTAAACGTATTATAAATCGGTTAATCTAATATATGTTATATATTTTTATTTTATTATATATATTATATTTTTATTATTTTCTTTTTCATGTGCCTGCATAATTTATCAATCAGTATAAAAGTAATATTACTTAACCTGAAGTTTTTTAGTATTAAAATCATGTATTAATTATCAATAAATTGATGAACATCAATCAAACTGTAATAACCAGAATAATGAAATGATTATTCTGGTAATTACAGAATAATCGTTTCATTATTCTGATAATTACAGTTCGAAATAATTATAATAATAATTTACATAATAAAAAAATATAATAAAAATATAATATAATAAAGTTAAATATAATAATAATTTACATAATGAAATGATTTCTTAGGACAGTTCTCATTTATGTAACGCTATTTATTATGAACAAAATTATGGCATCAAACATGAGTAATGAATTCTGTGTTTGCGAATTTTACGCCATAACGACAGCAAGGGTCATGCTACGCTGAGGCCTACAACATTTTTTCGAAGAATCCTTAAGTTTTAGGGAACCAACCTTCCTACCCACAACCAGACTTCAGCGAGCAGTTAGTTGGTAGGCCTTTTATTTTTTGACCGTTGGTAATCGAATCCGGAAAACGGTACCCAAAACGAACACGTTACTACTGCAGGGGATCCAATAATAAATTCATTATGACGTCACTATGTAAGTATTGAGCCTTGAAGATTTTCGAGTGTAGTTAAAACACATGGACGCAGAACACTTCATGCAAAACTTTTTTGCGCCTCTTCAGATAATTGCAGTAGACATTTCGAAAAATCCCCTTACTTCTATCCCGCGAATCAGTAAATTGTGCCTTCTGCTAGATATAGAGTATCACATGTACAATTTTAAATGATAAGAAACCTTCGAAAACTACTAATAAAGGATATTTTCTACTCGTCAGTTGCAAAAATCCACACACCAGTGATGATAGGGCGAGTCAATTATTATAACATTATACTTCTCAAGCTCCATTACTCTGGGGTTTTTTTGGTTTTTTTGTTTTTTTTGAAAAATAAAATAACTCTGAAGAACAGATAAAAGGATAAAAGTATTTATAGAATATCCAACGGTTAAATGGTTACAAAAGTTAACCGTTATTAATACTGATTAAGGATATTGAAAATGTGTTAAAATTAACTGAATTTTATTAAACGAAACGAAATTTTTATTAAAAACAAATCTGTGTAATGAATTAAGAAGAAGAAGAAGAAGAAGAAGGCCTCTAAAGAAAATTATTCGCATAAAATATCGATCACAACGATTTTCTATCTGCTGTTCCAACCATAAATATTAAACGCGATAATTTTCATCTACTCGTTCAAATTTTTCTTCATTATAATAAGCGTCCATGTTTTTTTTAATACTGCGAAGATTTATCATACACTAAGATTAATGACAGATACGATAAAGTGCATTTCATTTTGAAAATTTCGGATCCAATATAGGTTTCTAGAAATAAAATCGATTGAAGACCAATAACTATTACTTAAAATCTACTAAAACTATCTACAAAACTATCTGTCTAAATTTTGGTAGTCCACATTCGTGCACTTAACCGGAAAATCAAGATTGTGCATTTATCTACAGAAAGGATAACCTAGATTTAATTCCTGTAAATACCCAGTGGGTGTTTGTTTGTTTGTTTGTTTGTTTGTTTGTTTGTTTGTTTTGCAGACCCGCAATTAGGGGTTTATGACCTGTTTAAAAAAGGTTCCGATTCCTCGGAAAACTACAGGCGCAGCCAGGGCCGTAGCTTGACAAATGTTATAGGAGGGGCTTCGATAATTATAGGGGCTCAGAAGGCTACAGGGGGCTTAAAATTCTTAAATGTTTTGATGTATTTTATTAATATATTTAATAACACTAAATATATAAGTAGACTAATATATTTAAAGTTAATAAATAAATTTCTTAAAATAAATTTTGCATTAAAAACTTATAAATTTTAGTATACCTCTCTATAATTTCCCCAATCCTTATTATAAAGTATATGAAGATTCAAACCTCTGTAAAAAAAATTACATACACAAGATCTACCGTAGAAAGCTATTTTGAATACATTTTTAACGTCAAAGAACAATTTCCATTATCATGTACAATTTCGTACAAAACAAAAAATTTAAAATAAAATTCTACAATATTTGATTTTTGAGAAAAAATATTTTCCAGGAAGGGGGGCTGACTACATCATATAGGGGACATTGTATATAACATTATATTATATACATTACACATAGGGGACTCAGCCCCTATAGCCCCATCCTAGCTACGGCTCTGGGCGCAACATGACTTAATCTGCCTTACACCATAAAAATACTTAAAAAGATAGAACGTAAAGTAAAAGGCAAGCACCTGAAATAAGGGAGGTTGTCGTATTTCAACGAAATTCCATTTGTAAAATGTCAAAAGCTATGAATGCAGAGTGTCTTGTAAATAAACCACTCAAGAACTGCAGGTAAGGGATACTTGTGTTTCAGAGTAAGAAGAAAACATGGAAGGAAAAGCTATGTTGGGAGCAAAGACAGAAAAATTCATCGTTTAATATCATGTTTTGATCACGTCTTCATGATGAAGTGTATACGAGGGATACCGAGAAAAATAATAACGAATCAAGCAGTATTACCTTCTACAGGGGCACCGAATCTTTCGCTAAAAGTGAAAAGTTTTGCTCATCTGTCATAAACGAGGAGACTCGTTCACTGATCCGGTCTTTGAGCGATTCGGTACATCATCAGTCCCGTCCCACGTCATCTACATAGTAAAGTTGTATTAAATCATTCACTGCTTCGTTCACAAAAGATTTGGCTCATCTGTTCTATGAAACATAAGAAAAGGCGGCCGCAGGCGGAATAAGAGAAAAAAGGGAATGTGACGGGATGTTTGAAGCACGAAAGCAATTGTAACTGTCAGTATTAGTTATGAGAATGATCCAATGCCATTTTCCCAGGTTTTTGCAAGTATATTATGGGCTTTCCTGAAGAATTAGGCATCGAGCCGTAAATCTTGAAGTATTAATTAAAAGGTGATTGCTGATGTGTGTGATTTCAGAGTGCTGAGTTTTTGTGATTGCTTACGCGTTAGTGTTCGTCAGTATATGTTGCGTTAGTATACGTCAGTATTCGTAGTGAGAATGGTCCAATACCATTTCATATGCTTTCAAAGTATGTTGTGAGTTTTTCTGAAGAATTACGCTTCAAGCCGTAACTCTTGGATTGTTAAGTAAAGGGTGATTGCTGATGTGTATGATCTCAGAGAGTTGAATTTTTTGCGATTGCGTAAGCGCTTGTGTTCGTCAGTATCAATACCATTTTCTTGGCTCTCTATGTATGCTATGGTCTCTTCTGGAGACTGCCTCAAGCCTTAACTCTTGAATTATTAAATAAAAGGTGTTTGCTGATATGCGTGATCCCAGAGATCGTGTTAAATTTTTGTGATTGCGTACACGTAATAATTACTACGATAATTGGTTTTGTTATCTGACTATGGCGCCGAAGGGACTTTCTTATGATTCTCAATGTTTATCTTTGCTTTTCTCGTTACTCCCAGTAATTGCTTGCGTTAATAAGAAATTCATTGTTGTTGGCAATGCCGAATTATTTAAAAAAGGATCCTTAATTTCAGAAGCACGAAAACACGAATAAAGCAGTAAAGAATACGTCTATGCTTGAGTGGAACAAAACAACTGCTACATTTTTCGTTCCTTCAGGACTTATTTTTTGCAGTGTAACTAAAATTGGGTCCTAGTTTACTTAAATTAGTAAATTAAATGCGTTTGTCTCATTTTTAAATGAACTCTGAGTTCCATGGTCGGTACAGACTTCTAGAAGGATTCGTATGCAGGCGTGCATGAATTTGCGTTGTAATACTCGATGCGTGACAAAGTTTATGAGAATAAAACTGTGGGTTCAGAATTTTGCAACTCATGATGAATTTTGTTCCCTTAATTACAAAACACAAAAAAGACGGACAAATTTTATTTGCTAAGCAAAATGAAAACATTGAGAATACCTCGGAAGTTGGAGTAGATGGAAATAAAAATACATATAATAGAAAAATAATTTCTTATACAATAATTTTTGCCACCCACGTTCATATAGCTCAAACTAGAGCTTTTTTTATATTTGGAGAAAAAGAGGCGCCGTCCTCATCCTGGATTCGAACCAGGGTCCCCGCATTGAGCACGCGGTGTCTTGACCTACTAGACGAATGAGAACAAGAACAAACGCATTTTTCTCCGTATATGAGGATGTAAGATATTATTACCCTTCACAGGGATAACACAATTGCCAAATAATGGTCAACACAGAAAAGCCTCCGGGGCGAGATTTTTGTGAGTTTTTTCGTGGGGGAATTTATTATACAATAATTTTTGCCACCCACGTATATTTAGCTCAAGCTAGAGCTTTTTCGTTTTTGGAGAAAAAGAGGCGCCGTCCTCATCTTGGACTCGAACCAGGGTCCCCGCGTTGAGGGGGCTGTACCCCCTGTGAAGGGTAATAATATCGTACAAAAATAATTTCACAGAATAGTTGGCACAATTGCATTGCGAAAAACATTGTTTATAGCTTCTCCGACGAAAGATTCCCTCGCTAACCTAAATTTTTTTAACTGGTGCAGTGCCTTGCGGTGGTGCAATGGTAACGCGACCCCATTAGCGTGCCGTAAGCCCAAGTTCAACACCCAATAGTGCTAAAATATAATCCTTAACGCCAACGTGCTCACTGTAATTCGGGTATTGGTTCCCTATAGTGGCGCACCCACGTAGGGGTTGAGGACACCAGGGGCCTAACCTTGGGATAAAGAAGCGAAAAATTATTACGCCAACATACACAAGTATATTATTTTTTTTTTTAAAAAGTAAGATTAAAAGTGATGATGTTTCCAACGACATTTCCCTAAATTCTGAGGACATCGATGGGACTGCTGTTGTAGAAAGAAATAACAATGGTACGGGGTTATCTTCAAACGCTTTTCAGGAGGTAAAGGTAGATCAAAACACAATATCAAACACAGTTGAAATAGAAATTCTGACTGCAGATATTTCTAATTATGTCAAGAAATCTAACCTCACTGATGAAGAGAGGATAATAGTGCTTTGAGAACCATGTGTAACTGAAAATTTTTCCCACAATTAGCAGTAAGGCTGTATAAAATCAAAGAAAATCTCACCACAGTCAGAAGTTCTGCTCACCTTAGCTGAGCAAGCATAATTGGCTAGCTTTACTCAAAGGTGCTTATTGAAAATTTTGTGTTCTCTTCTCACAGCAAAAACATCGATTTACAACAGACACAAACCCCGAGTCTATTATGTGGATTCAGTTCTCTGTACCTATGAGTTTTTAAGGATTATGGAAGGAAAAAGGGCTTCTGTGGATTAAGTAATATACAGAGGCAAGCAAAAGCAAGTTTTGCAGAATAGGGTTATTCTTAAACCTATTATCAAAACGGTAATTTTTTTATGGAGGACAAGGGCTGGCCATTGTAAAATTTTACGAACATAATCTAGTACTACTTCTAATAATTCAAGTATCTTGCATTGTAGAATTATTAGTAATTTAATAATGATAACTGTACACAAAAAGGTAACAGTAATTTCTATGGCTTCTTACCCTTTTTTCTTACTAAACGTTCCTTCACCATTGTCCCTTTGAGAAAGTTCTGGGTGCGCCACTGGTTCCCTAGACCTTGAAAGGTTTGAATTCCTCGTAAAACCGCAAGTCCAATCGTAACGTGACCATTGCTGTTCTAATGCCCTGAACAAATACCAACAAATTTGTCCAGAGCAATGGCAACTCCGGCAAACGTTACTGGCATAAACAAACGTCGTCACATTCCGATAAAGATTGCATATAGCTATCAAAGTTGCTGTAATAACTATTTCCTCGATGCAGCTTTATCAAATATTTTGTAAAATTAATTTTATATTGGGTTACTTCCAAAAAATCTAATAAATGTATATATTATGACATTTAGTTTTAAAATCTTGAATCACATATAATAATAATAATAATAATAATGCAGTGAATTCGCGATAAGACAAATTCCTAGGGACCGAATAAAAATGGGAATTATCGGAAGTTCGATATATAGTTTGTTGTTGATTGGACCGGTATAAAACGTATGTTAGACTTATTGTTTTATACAGTCTCGGTTATATATCATACCTCGTTTCCAAAACCCAAAACATTACATTAAGAATTAGAAGTTATTCATTTTATGTACTGCATTAAACTGCCAGAAAAACTGGTACAAGCTTGGGGGGGGGGGATTGTTTAAGGGTTTCATTGGGAAAGGTGGCCGCCGGAGTATTACAAGCTTGCGTATGCAAATAACGGAGCTTTGCAACCAATCAGCGTAACGCGATGCGGTCGGCAGCGCCTATATAATAATAATAATAATAATAATGTTTATTTGTCACAAGGGTTACATATTGCATACAGTCTTGAATTTCAATTTAAGTATAATAAATTTCACACAGTTTAGAACAGACAATACAATTTGCATTTCCCCGTGATGGGTCCCCAGTTTAAATTATAAAATTTAACCGGTTGAGGACCCTATTAATCCGCTGGCGCAGCATAAACTCCGTTTAATAAGTATACAATTAATTTCTTTTATGTAAGACAAGAGATGTCTGGCAAAGCTGTTAGATCGGTTCTTGCCGCTACAATGGCAGGTTATCAAGATTTAAGTGATTTTGAACGTGGCGTTATAGTCGGCACAAGAGAGATGGGACATAGCATCTCCGAGATAGCGACAAAATTTGGATTTTCGCGTACGACCATTTCACGGGTATACCGTGAATATCAGGAATCTGGTAAAACATCAAATCTCCGACAGCGGTGCGGCCGGAAAAAGACCTTGAAAAAAACGGGACCTTCGACGACTGACGAGAATCGTTAAACGAGATAGACGTGCAACACTTCCTCAAATTGCCGCGGATTTCAATGCTGGGGCATCAACAAGTGTCAGCGTGTGAACTGTTCAACGAACCATCATTGATATGGGATTTCGGAGCCGAAGGTCCACTCGTGTACCATTGTTGACTGCACGGCACAAAGCTTTACGCCTCGTCTGGGCCCACCAACACCGCCATTGGACTGTTGATGACTGGAAACACGTTGCCTGGTCTGACGAGTCTCGTTTCCAATTGCATCAGGCGGATGGACGTGTACGGGTATGGAGACAACCTCATGAATCCATGGACCCTACATGTCAACAGGGGACTGTTCAAGCTGGTGGAGCTTCTGTGATGGTATGGGGCGTGTGCAGTTGGCGTGATATGGGACCCCTGATACGTCTAGAGACAACTCTGACAGGTACGTAAGCATCATGTCCGATCACCTACACCCATTCATGTCCATTGTGCATTCCGACGGACTTGGACAATTTCAGCATGATAATGCGACACCCCACACATCGAGAGTTGCTACCGAGTGGCTCCAGGAACACTCTTCTGACTTTAGACACTTCCATTGGCCACCTAAATCGCCAGACATGAACATTATCGAGCATATCTGGGATGCCTTGCAACGTGCTGTTCAGAAGAGATCTCCACCACCTCGCACCCCTACGGATTTGTGGACTGCCCTGCAGGATTCCTGGTGTGAATTGTCTCCAGGATACCTTCAGACATTAGTCGAGTCCATGCCACGTCGTGTTGCGGCACTTTGGCATGCGCACGGAGGGGGGCTGCACGATATTAGGTAGGTGTGCCAATTTTTCTGGCACTTCAGTGTATTTATTGCTAAATGCATTTTTTGCATTGTCTAGCCATACTTTAGGCACAGGAAACGGTACTTACATAATTATATTTTCTCAAACAATTGGAATACTTTGGATTGTTTCTATAGCTATTTTATAAAATCACTTATCATTTGTAAAGACACAAACAAAATTTCGTCTACGCTATTTTTACTTTCAAGATACCACGGCGCGATCACAATGTCTGCGAATGCTTCGTGATCAGTCAAAGGTGGAACGTTATCGGTTTCCTCATCACCATTCAAGTCATCACCCTTCTCCTCCTCCCCTTTGATTACATTGACTATATCAGTATCAGTTAATACTTTGAAAGTCACAACGTGAGTATCGTTGTATAAAAGCTCCTGCCAATCAGTATTGAACTTCATCAATATCTTATGGACTTTCACTGGCATCATCTGCATTGGTTTCATTTCCAAAGAAACTACATCTCTCAAAGCAATTTTTGATTGTAGTTTGCGTAGAACATTGTTTCTCGAGGCGCAATGCAGCAGCCTGATAGCTTCTAAAATGTCGTATTTATGGTTCAGACCATTTTCTGTATAATCTATGGTTTTTCTTACTATTCGCTTTCTATAGGAATGTTCCAAACACTTAATGTTTCCTTGATCCGCAGGCTGCAGTTCATCTGTCGTGTTTGCAGGGAGATTATGAAATTTAATCGATTTAAATTTCGAAAGTTCCCAACGAGCAGTGCAATTATCCATTAAAAAAACACTTTGAGCTTCGCTGCATAGAACAACAAATCTAATTTCCTAATCCAATCATCGACTAATCTTACGAGCCATCCATGCTTTCTTGTTCGATTTATAGTGTACCGTCAGAGATTTTACATTTTTAAAAAAGCGAGGATATTTTAATTTGCCGATAACTGACAAAGGTAGTTCCTCTGTTTCAGAAACATTTCCCCCCCAAGCACTGTCAAACTTTCTTTATCTTCCCTCCAGAACATCATTCACCTTTAAACATCACTTCGTTATGCGAACATTTGTAAAAAAAGTCCAGTCTTATCAATTTTAAGAACATCGTTGTGGCCTGTAAGAAGATTTGATAAAATTTTACCTTTCCACTCTTCACAGCCTTCATTGGACACGGTGTTTCCTTCATCGTGTAAAGTCCTAAACACAATGTTCTGTTTATGACTTTAATTTCTTAAAGCCTAAATTTCTCGCCTTGAATTTCTTAAGCTATCCTGCACTTACTTTACTCTCCGCTTTCAATAGACTAGCACAGTCCATAAATTTTTCACGTAACGTTATACCACAAAGAAGAATTTTACTGCTCTGACTCCTGTTCGGATTAAACCACTTCAAAAAGGCGGATTCAACATCAGTGAAGGTACACACGTTCGTTCATGGAAAGAATTCCGATGGAACAGTTAGAAATAATTGGAAGAGTCGTCACAAACGGCCAAATCATCACAGCAGAAGAGGACTACGATTACAGAACTGGTTTTGTTGTGAACTTTTGTCGACGCCGAAATCAAGTTTTGAAATTAGATTCCTCTGCTGTAATGGGATAGCCCGTTTGTAACGTCACCTCCCGTTATTTCTAACTGTTCCATCGGACTTCTTTTCGTGAACAAACATAGCACTTTCTTGCATTTCGAATTGACATTGTACTCATACCTTTTCAAAATTTCCTCCTTTCTCTTCAGAATGGTTGATAGCATGTTGGGTGGAATGCCATATTTCTCTGCTGGATCCTTTTCCCTTAAGTTTGGATTTTTCTCAAAATCTTTTGTTAAATCCCCTTTTTCTTTGAAATTGGTATTCAATTTTCGTTTAGACATCTTAAAACATTATTGGCTCAAACACCATGACAAATTACACGCTCAAACAACAAAACACCTCGTAGTATTCACTAACCTCGCTAACAAACAACCACGAACACTTCATTATCTGAAAAGTGGGGTTTGGAAATGCAAGCAGGAAGTTGTAAAATGACTGGTCTTTATAGCGCATGACGACGCGGTCAAAAAGAACTTCGACTTCAGAAAATATTTACGTTGAATTTTAATAGATGGGACCAGGACTGCGCAAAACCTTCGACAAAAAGGAATATTCGATTACCGCGAATTCTTTGTAATAATAAATTATTCAACGTCAAGCATACATAGTTTAAAACACATACAGCCCTGCGGTGGCGCAGTGTGGTAACGCGTTCTCCTATTGCGCGGCTAATCCGGGTTCGACTCCCAGCAGTGCAAAAAGAACGCTTACTCAGAGATCTCATAAAGATCGCACTGCTCACTGTAGTCCGGGGTTTGGTTCCCCAGGCCTTAAGAGGTTCGGATTCCTCGGAAAACAGTAGGTCCCGGCGCAGCATGACCACTGTAGTCTTTGAGCCGTAAAACCAAAAAACAAACAAACAACCATTAAAACATATACAGTGTGTTCGGTTCCCGCGTGTACAAACTTCTAGGAGGCGTAGGGGACACCAAAAATATAACATATTTGCCCATATAAACCATGTCCGCAAAGGGGACGGTTTGGCTGTAGAGCGTAACTACAGTTTATGCCCATCACGTTGCTACGTAGCCAATTGCATGAATTAAATGCAATTTTTGATACATAATTTAAGTGAATGAGCTAATAATACAGCAGAGACAAAGAAATCTGGAATTCCGTTTTCTGATTTTGATCTGTGTTACTGTTTAGTGAAAATAAGAACTCCTCAGAACCACAACACACTCCAGAGTACGTGTAACAGGTGAAGCACATCAAAATAAACATTTTTTGTTCAGTGAATTTTTTTCCAAAAATTAGCCGTTCGGGCACTACAGTGAATTTAGTATTTGCATCCACCACATTCAAGGTTTTCACAAATGGCTACAATGCGCCATTTCAAGAATTTTTAAAATTATTTAATGTCAACAGATGTCGGGCTCTCTCCAGCGATTTTTTAAAATCAGTCAAATTCGCCAGAATTGTATGTGTAGAATTCATTCAACCGCACCTGAAGCGGCGAATTCTACACATACAATTCCGGTGAATTTAACTGATTTTAAAAAATCGCCAGAGCGAGCCCGATGTCCCTTGACATTGAATAATTTTAAAAATTCTTGAAATGGAGCATTATAGCCATTTGTGGAAACCTTGAATGTGGTGGATGCAAATACTAAATTCGCTGCAGTGCCTGAAAGGGTGGTTTTAGGAAAAAAAGTCACGGAACAAAAAATATCATTTTGATGTTTTTCACCTGTTACACATACGTGACAGTTCCCAACTATTTTCCAGTGTTTTAAAAAAAAACAGTTTTAGTTAAAAAAGGCAGATTTAGTTAAAAAAGACCGTTCTGCTTATTTGAACTACATGGTAACACAGAGCAGCATCAGGAAACTGAATTCCGAATTTTTTTGTCTCTACTATATTATTAGCTCAATCACTTAATTTATACATTTAAAAAAAATTTTCATTGCCGTAATCGTTTACGTGGCAACAACATTGAAGTAAACAATAGTTAAGCGCTACAGCCAAACCGGGGCCTTTACGGAAATAGGTTATATGTGCAAATATGCTTTATTTGGTGTCCCCTACCTCTCCTAGAAGTTTGTACACGCGGTAACCGAACACCCCATATATAGTCAGTCAGAGTTCGCATAAATTATTTACAGCTGATAATAAACGTAAAAGTAACTTCGATAATAACAATAGTCAGATTGAAAAAAAACGGAAGAGAAAAAAAGTAGTAGATTTTTCCGAGACTCCCATCCCCGTAAATTATAATATATATCTATATATATACATACACACACATTTATATATATATAAATGTCTTTGCATACGAAATTTCATTACAATCGGACAACTCCTTCTTGGTGCGTCGATTTTTTTGTTATAGAGTGTACATTATATATCATCATCATCATCATATTCAACCATTATCTATCCACTGCTGGATGAAGGTCTCTCCA
>QLNU02014176.1:85084780-85097959 GCA_006491805.2 Dysdera silvatica
GTTCTTCTTGCAATATGCCCAGCCCATCGCCATTTCAGCCCTTTTACTTTAACAATGATGTCCTCTACTCTAGTTTGCTCTCTCACCCAAGTGTTTCTTTTTCGATCTCTCCTAGTTATTCCAAGCATGCACCTCTCCATGCTCCTTTGCGTTGTCTGTAACTTTCGTATTGCTCCAACTGTTAGACTCCATGTCTCTGATCCATAAGAGAGGACTGGCAATACACACTGGTTGAAGACTTTTCTTTTTAGACATAAAGGCAATTTCCCCTTCAGGATAAAACTGTTTCTTCCAAATGCACTCCAGCCAAGTTTAATACGTCTGTTGAGTTCTTTCATAATGTTGCCATCCATTGAAATCAGCTGGCCAAGGTAAATATATGAATCAGCAATTTCTAGCTCAGTGTTGTCAACTTGTATTTTTGTTTCCTCTACAAAATTATTGAACATGATCTTAGTTTTTTGTAGGTTCATCTTGAGTCCAACTTCTTCACTTCTAGTTGAGAGCTCTTGTACCATGTCTTGGAGTTCTAATGGGTCCGTTGAAAAAATAACAATGTCATCAGCAAACCGCAGATGATTTAAATATTCACCATTTATTTTTATTCCCTTGTTATTCCAATTTATCAGCTGAAAAATCATCTGTAAAGCAGAAGTAAAAAGTTTTGGAGAAATGGTATCTCCCTGCCTCACCCCTTTGCCAAGTTTGATAGTTTTGGTATCTTTATGTAACCGAAATTTTGCACTTGCATTTTTATACACACGTTTCACCATGTCAATGTACACATCCTCAATGTCTGTTGATCTTAAAGAGTTGATGACTGCTGATGTTTTAATAGAGTCAAAGGCCTTCTCATAGTCAATAAATGCAACACACAATGGAAGTTCATATTCATGTGTTCTTTCAATTAATTCTCTTAATACTTGAATATGGTCCACTGTACTGAATCCACTTCGAAATCCAGCTTGTTCTCTTGGTTGAGCTGCATCTAATTTTTTCTGCAGGCGATGTGTTAGAACTTTTGTGAAGATTTTATAAATAGCAGGTAACAAGCTAATTGGTCGGTAATTTTTCAAATCCTCTTTATCACCTTTTTTATGCAAAAGAATTACTGTTGCAGAATCCCATTGGTTTGGTATGTTACCGCTGTTAAGACATTTGGTAAAGAATTTTGCAAGTATGTCTTCTACATATTCTCCAGCTTCTTTTAGGATATCTAATGTAATACCATCATCACCAGGGGCTCTTCCTTTCTTCATATTTTTTATTGCAAATGAAACTTCTTCTTTTAAGATTTTAGGAGCTATTCCTTCGACTATTGCGGCGTCTTCGTTTAATTCACTGTTACTTTCGTATAGATTTTTGTAGAATTCTTCAACTCTTCTAAGTATTTCTTCCCTATTTCTTGTTACGGTGCCATCCTCTCCTTTTAATGCAATGATGTGTTTCTTCCCAACAGATAAACTTCCTTTAACAACCCTAAGGCTCTTGTTATTTTCAATGGCTTTCCTTACTAGCTCACAGTTGAATTTTCTTATGTCTTCTTTCATGCTTTTGCGCAGAGTTTTACAAAGTTCTATGTACTCGTGTGTGTGTATATATATATAAAAGTTTTCCTCGCCCATTCTTGGCGGAAACAGGCTTTGGGACGGGCAGAGCGCCATGTTCCCAAGCCTCTTTTTACATCACTTCTTAATGTGCCATGTCTAGAAACTTCCTGACAATGTGACACGTGTTTAGGATTGTGGCTTTTTGTATTTCAATGTAGGTGTTTGGGTCAATGTTGAGTATCTCCAAATTCGTCGCAAGCGTTTTTGGTACTATCCCTGTTGCTGAGATGACTAACGGGATGATGAGGATCTTTTCCATACCCCATATATCTCGTACTTCATGTCTGAGATCTTGGTACTTGGTGATTTTCGTTGTGTAGGTTGTCTGTATGTTATTGGTGTTGGGTACTGCTATGTCGATTAAGTACGTGGTCTTATTCGATTTATCGACGAGGGTTATGTCAGGACGGTTATGTGGGACTGTCTTGTCTGTTATGATTGCTCTATCCCAGTAAAGCTTGTGTGTTTCGTTCTCATGCACGGTCTCTGGCTCATATTTGTAGTACGGGCATTTTTCTGTCAGAAAGCCAGCATTCGCTGCCAATTTCTGGTGGACTATTTTCGCTACTTGATCGTGTCTATGTTTGTAGTCTGACTGCGCAAGGATCTTGCATCCTGCCATCACGTGTTGGATTGTCTCCGATGCCGCATGACAGTGTCTGCATTTGTCGCTTTCTATGTCTTTTCTCTGGATGAATTTCTGATTGTTCCTTGTTGCGATCACTTGGTCTTGGATGGCTAGCATGAATCCTTCTGTCTCTGGCTGGAGAGTGCCTTTGGCCAGCCAAGAATTTGATGCCTTTTTGTCAACGTGTGGTTGTTGCAGGTCATTGTAGTGCCTGCCATGTAATGGTTTTCCGGCCCAAGTTCTCAGTTTCTGTTCGTTGGCTGTTTCGAGGACACGCTCTTCGGTACTACACAGGTTTAGTGGCGTGTAATTTGCATCTGCTTGTATTATGGCTTGGATGAGTGGCGATCGGGGACTCTTCAACTGGAAGTATTGCCTCATGCTCTGGATCTGCTTGTCATGTAAGTCTTTGAGGTCCGCTTGTCCGCGTCCTCCTTCTTCCCGGGGTAGTGTTTGCCGTTCAATTGCCGTTGCAGGGTGTAGTTGTCCGGCTCTTCTCTGGATGGTTCTCATTTTCCGCTGGAGTTGTTCTAGTTCAGTGTTGGACCATTTGATGATCCCGAAGGAGTAGGTGAGCACTGGTACCGCATATGCGTTAATTGCTTGCGTGGTGTTCTTCCCGCTCAGTTTCGTCTTCACAATGCTTCTAAGTCTTTCTTGGAATGCTTGCGTGAGCTGGACTTTGACTTTCTTGTGCTCCTGCTGCCGTTTTTGCATTATCCCTAGGTATTTGTAGGTTTCGCCCTCGTCCAAGGTCTTCAGTAGTCTCCCGTCTTCGAGTTCGATGCCTGGTAAATCTTCTTTGCTATTCTTCTGTATTTTGCACTTATCGAGGCCGAATTCCATTCCTATGTCCTTGGAGAATGTCTCTGTTATACTGATGAGTTGTCGGAGTTGGGTGATTGTTGGCGCGTATAGCTTGATGTCATCTACGTACATGAGGTGGGAGACTTTATGTAGGTTTCTCTTGTCTTTCTTCAGCATGTATCCGTATTTACTTGTGTTCAGCATCCTTGACAAGGGGTTTAACGCCAAGCAGAACCACTGGGGGCTTAGTGCGTCTCCTTGAAAGATTCCGCGGCGGATGGGGATCTCGGCCGTTTCTATTTTACTGTCTGGCGTGTTTAGCTGTAACCGGGTTCTCCATTGTTTCATGCTGCTCTGTAGGAATCGGATGATTGAGGGATGCACTTTGTATATGCTGAGTATTTCAAGGAGCCACGAGTGCGGAACAGAGTCGAAAGCCTTCTTGTAGTCTATGTATGCGGTGTTGAGTTTTCGCTTTTGTTTTCTTGCTTGTTCCAGGATAACTGAGTCGATGGTAAGCTGCTCTTTACATCCCAGAGTCCCTTTCTGGCATCCCTTTTGTTCTTCCGTCATTAAGTTGTTGCTTTCGCTGTGCCGGCTTATTTTTTCAGAGATGCACCCCGTGAGTATCTTGTACAGGGTGTTAAGGCACGTAATGGGTCGGTATTTCGCTGGGTCACTGGTATATATATATGTGTGTGTGTGTATGTGTGTGTGTGTATATCATCATCATCATATTCAACCATTATCTATCCACTGCTGGATGAAGGTCTCTCCAAATGCTTTCCACACAAGTCTATCCTGAGCAATTCGCTTCCACGTCACCCCAACCTGTTTTCTTATTTCATCCACCCATCTAGTTTGAGGACGTTTTCTAGGTCTTCGGTGGTCTCTTGGAATCCAGTTCAGAATTTCTGTTGTCCAACGTTGATCAGTTCTTCTTGCAATATGCCCAGCCCATCGCCATTTCAGCCCTTTTACTTTAACAATGATGTCCTCCACTCTAGTTTGCTCTCTCACCCAAGTGTTCCTTTTCCGATCTCTCCTAGTTATTCCAAGCATGCACCTCTCCATGCTCCTTTGTGTTGTCTGTAACTTTCGTATTGCTCCAACAGTTAGACTCCATGTCTCTGATCCATAAGAGAGGACTGGCAATACACACTGGTTGAAGACCTTTCTTTTTAGATGAAAAGGCAATTTCCCTGCAGGATAAAACTGTTTCTTCCAAATGCACTCCAGTCAAGTTTAATAATGTCTGTTGAGTTCTTTCATAATGTTACCATCCATTGCAATCAGCTAAAATATATGAATCAGCAATTTCTAGCTCAATAAGACAACTTGTACCTCTTTGTTTCCTCTCTACGAAATTATTGAACATGATTTTAGTTTATTGTAGGATTCACTTATATCCAACTTCTTTACTTCTAGTTGAGAGCTCCTGTACAATGTCTTGGAGTTCTGACGGGTTCGTTGAAAAAATAACAATGTCATCAGCAAACCGCAAATGATTTAAATATTCACCATTTATTTTTATTCCCTTGTCATTCCAATTTATCTGCTGAAAAATCATCTGTAAAGCTGAAGTAAAAAGTTTTGGAGAAATGGTATCTCCCTGCCTCACACCTTTACCAATTTTAATAGTTTTGGTATCTTTATGTAACCGAAATTTTGCACTTGCATTTTTATACACACATTTCACCATGTCAATGTACACATCCTCGATGTCTGCTGATCTTAAAGAGTTGATGACTGCTTTTCGATGTGTTTCAATAGAGTCAAAGGCCTTCTCATAGTCAATAAATACCACACACAATGGAAGTTCATATTCATGTGTTCTTTCAATTAATTCTCTTAATACTTGAATATGGTCCACTGTACTGAATCCACTTCGAAATCCAGCTTGTTCTCTTGGTTGAGCTGCATCTAATTTTTTCTGCAGGCGATGTGTTAGCACTTTTGTGAAGATTTTATAAATAAAAGGTAACAAGCTAAATTGGTCGGTAATTTTTTAAATCCGCTTTATCACTTTTTTTATGCAAAACTAGCCTTCCTTTATACTCACCAAAATATTTAATTTATAATAACGAATTAAAGCTTTGCCTTTCTTTAATTAAACTATATGGTTTAGGGTAGATTATAGTTAAGTATGGTAGAAAGATAAGCTAGCAAATGAAATATATGCAAACTAAAACGACAATTTATAATGTAATTAATAGAACAAGTTTAAATTTAAACTACAAAAACGTTGTAATTGTTTTACTTTTTTTTGTAACAAGCAACTTTTTAAAAACTTTTAGTTTATAGTGCAAAGTCAAGCCATCTTGGTTCATTGCAAATTTGTCAAGCATTATATTTACATCAATGTGAATGGATCTGTGGGTATGTGTATTAAAAATCTCTCTTCTGACATTTGCGATTATTACTGTTACGATGATTACTGTTGCAGAATCCCATTGGTTTGGTATGTTACCGCTGTTAAGACATTTGGTAAAGAATTTTGCAAGTATGTCTTCTACATATTCTCCAGCTTCTTTTAGGATATCTAATGTAATACCATCATCACCAGGGGCTCTTCCTTTCTTCATGCTTTTTATTGCAAATGAAACTTCTTCTTTTAAGATTTTAGGAGCTGTTCCTTCGACTATTTCAATGTCTTCGTTTAATTCACTGTTACTTTCATATAGTTTTTTGTAGAATTCTTCAACTCTTCTAAGTATTTCTTCCCTATTTCTTGTTACGGTGCCATCCTCTCCTTTTAATGCAATGATGTGTTTCTTCCCAACAGATAAACTTCCTTTAACAACCCTAAGGCTCTTGTTATTTTCAATGGCTTTCCTTACTAGCTCACAGTTGAATTTTCTTATGTCTTCTTTCATGCTTTTGCGCAGAGTTTTACAAAGTTCTATGTACTCAATCCTGGAACTGGTATTTCGATTGTCCACCTTCATATCTCTTCGCCTTTTCATGAGCTGTTTCGTCTTCTCAGATAATTTGCTATTGTGCTTTTTACAGGTTACACCACCAATTTCCCCAGCAGTTTCAACTATTGTCTTAACAATGTTTTCATTTGCTTCTGAGATGTCAACTTCTTCAATAAGTCCTTCCAGTGCAGAAAAGCGATTTTTTAATTCCAACTTGAATGCCTCGGTATTTTCTTTTAATTTCTTTAAATCCACCCTCTTACATACTTGTTTCCTAATGAGCTTCTGCCTTTCTAGTTTAGTATTTAAGTGCATTTTACATCTCACCATTCGATGATCACTTCCAGTATTAAATCTGTTCAGTACGCTGCAATCTTCAATAATTGATTTCTTGTTTGCCAGTATATAGTCAATTTCGCTGGTTCCTCCATTGGGGTGTTTCCATGTCCATTTTCTTTGTGGTTTCCACTGCGTATAAGGTTTCAGGATTTTTTTTTAAAGTTTGAACTGCGATGTCGCTTAATGTATTTACTTTGCTTTTTTTATAAAAGGCACAAGCCTGACACAATCTGTTGGCTATCGTTGGAAGGTAAATATTAATTTTAAAAGTAATATAATCAGCTTGCAAGTTTTTTCAGATTGTCGCAATTTTTATTTGTTCTGGATATCAAAAACAGAAATGACAACTTAAAATTTTAAGCTGACGCAAGAAATAATTTCGATAAACAAGTTCCCTCGGTACATACATCCTCACAAAACTATGTTGTGATTATATATTTTAAATTAATTTAAGTTCTTGAATGTGACAGCCGTTGCTTTTGCTGTCTGTTTTGTTATCTTTCGTTTGTTTTCTCTTCGAGTTTTAACGGATAAAATTTTTTCGCCTCTTTTAAATGAAGCATAATACGAATCACAGCGATGTGCTTCCAAATTTTTTATTTTCGCTTAAGCCTCGTTCGTGCAAGTTTTTTTTTAAAAAAACTTTATAGTGAAACCCTGATTATCGAAACTGTTTAATCTAAATGACCTGGTCACTTATTTTTTATCATCATTATCTTTTTTACCCGTTTAATGTTTTCGATAAAAACGCCCCTATTCTAATGTACCTCCTGTCTCAAGGGAGAAATCAACACGATGGAAAATAGCGGGAAGAGACATACCAAGCCTATAGCTAGGATGAAGAGGCAATTGGGACAAGGTGAAGAGGACATGGGGCACCTGGGAGTGTTATATATATATATAAATAGCTCAATGGGACAATTGGGGCACAAGCATGAGGAAATTGGGGCCACGTCCCTGCTGGCCCCGACTTAGCTTCAGGCCTGGGGCATATGAACGTATACACTTTGCATGTATATATATATATTTTTTTTATAATTTATTTAGGCAAGTGCCATACATTATACAGATGTTAATCTAGTCTACAAAGTATGAATTAAATTATACAATAATTTCTGCCACCCACGTATAGATTATAGCTCAAACTAGAGCTTTATTCGTTTTGGAGAAAAAGAGACGCTTTCCCCATCCTGGATTCGAACCAGGGTCCCTCCGTTTAGCCCGGAGTGTCTTGGACCGCTAGACGAATGAGGACAGGAAACAACGCTCTCTTTCTCCGTATGTAAAGGTGTTAAGGTATTATTACCCTCCGCAGGGATAACACAATTGCCAAATATGGTCAACACAAGAAAGCCTCCGGGGCGAGATTTTTGTGAGTTTTCGTGGGGGAATTTATTATACAATAATTTTTGCCACCCACGTATTAATTAGCTCAAACTAGAGATTTATTCGTTTTGGAGAAAAAGAGACGCTTTCTCCGTCCTCAATTTTTCAATTGTGTTATCCCTGTGAAGGGTAATAATATCTTACTTGTTTCCTGTCCTCATTCGTCTAGCGGTCCAAGACACTCCGGGCTAAACGGAGGGACCCTGGTTCGAATCCAGGATGGGGAAAGCGTCTCTTTTTCTCCAAAATTACACAAGCTCTAGTTTGAGCTGTAATTAAAACGTGGGTGGCAAAAATTATAGTATAATAAATTTCCCCCACGAAAACTCACAAAATTCTCGCCCCGGAGGCTTTCTTGTGTTGACCATATTTGGCAATTGTGTTATCCCTGTGAAGGGTAATAATATCTTATATGAATCAAATTATATTGAAACTTACAAACACAATACATATACTAATTAAATAATGATCATAATAAGATATGATTAGATATGATAGACGTATGAACAATAATTATATTAACAAATAAATATTCTGACGCCTTGCTTGGGAAGAAATGAGAAAAGTCTATAAGATGTGACAAAGCTCGTGCTGCCTAGATAGGCGATTGGAGGGCACTTCACGGGCGCAAGTATATGCTCAATATAGCATAATTGCTCCAATGCGTGACAGACTGTAGTTTGTCCGCGCATGGCAAGGTCTTAATAAATCTGTGGATCGAACACCAGAAGTACGTCTAGGATGAACCAGAGGAGGAATAGCAACCACAACATCCATTTTCATATGTGGAAAATAAAAATAGCAATTATATAATAAAGTAATTTATCTGTAGTTACTATACCAAAACGCTTGGCGTTAGCGGCAGGGGAGAGAGAGAGAAATAGAGAAAAAAAGAGAGCGCTCTATCCACCAGGAAAAATCAGCCTCAAAAATCGGGTTTTGAAGTATTACGTCGCCTTAGATTAGTTTTAGCTGCAGGCCATTTAACATAAATAAAGATATGGAACTAAGGATATTGATACATATATGATATGACGTTTTACATTATTTATATAACAGTTTCAAAATACGTAATTAAACAAACGTTGTTTTAAATAAATTTTGTAGTTTTTATACAACATTACATTAAACATTGAATTTTCGGATTATCCGGGTTAACGCCCCTTTTTAATAATCGAATTATTTTGGGGAACTGTTGTATTTAAATGCATTTCGCAAAATAGAAACATTGGTGTCTGAATCTTTGTTTTTATTGATAGTATTCCTTGTTAATGGAGGGGAAACCTTTATCGCTTGGGGCTGGAGCACCTCCTTGGTAACTGTTAAAGAGTCACAGAGCTAGAACTTCATATATTCATATGTAAATATCAAAAATTGAACCGCAATAGGGATTATGCCCCATTACCCCCCCTGCGTACGCCAGTAAGTGGCGAATTGGAGTCGGTTCGCCTGAAGCGGTTAATAAAAGATCTTTGAAAACAAGAACCGCCTGTTTTACGAACCACAACTTTTTCCATATGCTGAATGACATATTTCTGAACAATTTCTGAACTCATCTGTAATAGATGGGCAGAACCGCTCACTGATTTGATCAAGGAACAAATTCGTCAGCTTTCAGTATGTTACATTGTCATAAAGAAAGATTATCCGGATGCTGAGGAAATCAAAAGGTCTCACACTGATGGTCCTTCGAAATGTACTTGTGGTTGTACTACAGTATCTGCCAGCTTTGACTGTTATATCAGACTAGCGGAGAGTTATTTTGAACAGATAGAGCTACTTCTGACAATGCATAGGAGAAAAGCTCGTGGAAATTAAAGCCTTCTATAGGATACTTCAGGATATGGAATATTGTAATATATTTCAGGATATAGGATATTGGAGGATATTTCTATATTATATTTCAACAACCTGCAGGCTAATAACTAACTCAAAGTTAATTTCTAGGATTTGGAAACCTTTTTCTGCTCGCTTCTTGTATGCTAGGCTCAAAAGCAAAAATATTGTGCTCTATCCTGCAGTAATCAGATCGATGAATTTTCATTAAAATTCTTCACATGTTTTCAAGAAAAATACAGATTTGTGTTTCGTGGAATTTTCTTTTATGTGCCCAATTTTTCTCATGCAAAATATAAACGCCATTTTAGATGAGTTGTGGCTTTCAGGCAGCACATTTTGTTAGAATAATTAAAGCAAAACGCTCCACGCACCTTAGAATATCGCGATAAATACATCGTTCCTTTCCGAAAACCCCTTCTTCTTCCGATATGGAAGAAAATTGCCATTCCTCTTTATTTCTCTCCGAAAAATAAAATTACTTTCATTTTGAACCCTTCAAACAACACAGTGCCACCTTGTAAATGAGTGGAAACAATATGAACTACCTGTATATCAGCACTGTCTCATTCACATTTCGAGAGGAAATGTTTTCTTTATGGATTATTCAGCTTCAGATTTTAAGTAATAAGTAGCAGTATTAGTGGTTCTTTCACAAAATCGAAAATTTATGACATTTAATAACGATTATAAGATAATCTGAATAACCTTTTTCTATTTCATAAAACTTTCTCAACTTTTGAGCATTGACATTAGTCGCTTACCTGTGACTTGGCGTTGGGTCCGGCATTTATTGCCCTCTCCTCTTCTCCTTTTCGGAAAAATCAGAGAAATTTCCACAGTCTAAAAATGTTCTATCCGAAGAATTTTGCAGAAGTTTTGTCCTTTTAACCATCATTTTGCAGAACTTTCGGCCAGACTTCTTTTCAGACAGAGCTCTCTTGTCGATGCAAAAATCTAAAACTACCTGCTATTAAATTGCTGTGTTGCTAACTTTGAAGTTTCACAGAGAATGGCAAGTTTGTAGCAAGTCTTTAGCTCTTGGCTTTTGGCTTTGCTTTTGTTTGTTTTGCATCTTCCCTACACCCGCTTTTAAGCCGCTTTTATTCCTGTTTTACATTCCTGTGAAGGATAATAATATATTGCATCCTTATATATACAGAGAGAAGATCGTTGTTCTTGTCCTCGTTCGTTTAGTGGTCATGACACTCTGGGATAAACGGAGGGTCCCTGATTCGAATACAGGATGAGGATGAGAACGGCGTCTCTTTTTCTCCTAAACAAAAAACAGCTCTAGTTTGAGCTTCTTTCTACTTGGGTGTCGAAAATTATTAAGTAAAAATAAATTCCTCCATGAAAACTCACAAAAACTTGCCCCAGTGACTTTGTGTGTTGACAATTATTTGGCAATTGTGTAATCCCTGAGAAGGGTAATAATATCTTACATCCCATAAAAGAGCCTTTGCAACCACAAGTGGAAGAAGATGTCTTATTAATCACATTCATTTTATCTATATAGTAGATTTGACAACAATGTATAAAGATTGACCAGGGTTTACTATAACTAGTAAAATTTTTAACACTGGTCAGAATATATGAAATACAAATGGTAAAAACGTATACTATCTGTAAAACTGTTTTTTGCAGATAGTATATGTTTTTCCCTCCTTTATTTGTAGCCAATTTCATATATTTCGATCAGTGTCAAAATTTTATTAGTTTTAAGTAGATTTGAAACGTTCATGCAGGAAACAATAAAAAATTATTGAAAGTTGGGGGACATTTAGGGAGTAAATTATTTATACAGACACAAAACCCACGAGAAAAACGGTAAAACGACTTTTAACTGCATAGAATAACTGTTTTCTTTCTAAAATTTTCATTCTGAAGGCCCTTTGGAAAAAAAGAATTTAATGGTTTCTTAACGCCGTCTGTTCAATTTTCGAAAAAAAAGGCAATACCCCGTAAAGTTAATAAAGTAAACTTTTTAGGAAATAATATCAAATGAAAGGATAGTGATGTTACGTGACTAAAACTAGCAACAACATAGACAAAAAAAAAATATTTTAAAGCAAAAAATTCTGAAATCTTCTACGCGAAATTATGGCAGATTCTTCTTATACACAGGTTTTACCTATTTTTTAAGGTTTTCTCAAAGTTTCGGAAAAGGGATGCATTTTTTAGAGCGCTGACATTACTTCTTGAATTTATAATGCCTTTCTTTGAACTTTTGAGATAGGTGTCGGCGTTCGGACAAAATCCTTTTGTGAGAGTGCAAGTAAAAAAATTATCTACCTTCTAGTTTCAGGGAGTTTACTGTTTTTTTTAAGGAAATAAAGTTCCACATTGTAAACTGCCAAAGAAGGATATTCTATACACAACACAACAAAGCTGAAAAATATATATTAGTTTGAAAAAAGTATTTTGAACTTTGAATAATCAATGCTTTGTGTGCGTGTTTGTGTGAATAATCCAATACTATGTACTTTGAATAAATGAATACTATGTATTTTGAATGAATAAATGAATACTATGTATTTTGAATGATTAAATAATATATAATTTGAATATATGCATGTATAATAAAATATTATGTACCTTGAGCAATGAAATACAATATACTTTGTAAGTCACCGATGCTTTGCATATTACGTACCGTGAATATTATATACTTCGAGTATTATATTCTTTGAATAATCAGTACCCTGAATACGCACGCAATACAATAATAACTACATAAGTATGCATCATAAAAGATGTATTTTGACTATTTGTAATATTCAGTTATAGCCAATTAATTTTCAAATCAACATTAAATATTCCAGTTTAGGGTTATTGGTTCATAAAAAGATGATTTTGTATTTTTGATAAAATACAATTTCTTCATACGCATATTTTATCTATTTCATGCTTTAGGTTGGCATTTCGTTCCTACAAATTTAATAGTTTCTCTATTTTGAATGTATTTATTATAAAAATTATATGCGCTTGGATATATGTAATAGAAATTTTTACCCTCTTTATAAGTGACATAATTTTTATACCATTTAGCACAGTTGGTGTTGTCTTTTAACACGTTTTAGTATTTTTAAGTTTCCGTCGATTTTAGTCTGTTTGACACATAACGATTAATATTCTTGCATGTTCCCCACTGTATATTTCAAAGAATAAAAATTTTTAAACCGGCCGAAAACTATTGTGCATTCTTTTTCCTTCTTTGCTATCTATATATATATCTATACATATATATATGCCACTTCGCTTATGGTGGTTATTTCTTTGTCCATAGACATAATTTTATTATCTTTTGAATACACAGGTGTCATTTTATTTAATACACGCTGTATTAATAAAACCACAAGATAAACGTAATAAACAATGCTGATTAAATTAATGTCAGTTCATCATCGGAAGAGTTGGCGTAGGATATTGACGTATGGTGCGATTATAGGTCACCGAGAAATATTTTTCGTCGACCTGCTGGCGGATTTCACGAGTTACGAGAGCGACAATACATACTTTACGAACGTAGCAGAGCCGCCAGTTAATGGTGTAGTATATCGACCACTGCAGTAATTTAAGTCGAGCCAGATATGTATTTATTTTATATAAATCGAACACTACGCAGATTAAATCAAACAATGTCAAACCA
>QLNU02014176.1:85102529-85116859 GCA_006491805.2 Dysdera silvatica
GTGGTTAACCCCTAACCTTCCCCCGGCCCCGTAGACAGGCTTGAATTGTGGTTGTTCGTTTATTCACGATGATGAACTGAGATATTGTCATTTGCTTGAGCGTGAAAATCCTGACCGAAACGTTACAGATTCATCCAAATGTCCAACAAACGGAAATACTTGTCCGTTGCGACCAAATGAGGTCTCTTTCCGTTTCCGGACGGTTCGGAAATCGCTTTACCGTCATTGTAATTATAGAAATGTTAATTTGGAAGTCCTGGAAGGAAAGCAATTTCACAAAAAAGTAGATACTTTTTAAAAGTATTTTATAAATTCTTATCTCTACCGAGCAATTTGGTATGATTTTTCGCGATTTTAATATTTCTTGATTTTCCATTTAATTTAATTATATCGTAATTAAATTTTATTGCTTCAATTTTCATTAGTTTTTATGGCTGAAAATTTGATAAACTTTAATTAATTTACGTGATATTAAATTTATCTTAACAATCATTATAATTTCCAGTTTAAAATCATTTCATCAAAATCTTAGTTTTCGATTAACTCCATTTAATGTAGTTCTTAAAATTTCATTATTAGAAGATTTCTGCTTTCCTACAAATGGAGAAAAGGAATAAATACCTTGCAGGTAAATTAAGTTTTAATTATAAAATCTAATTTCTTTGGTTAATGTTAACTAAGCCCACCACCTTCAATGGCTACGCCCTCAGTGTTTTCAGACCAATTATATATAACCATTATAATGCAAATTTAAATTTGTCCGTTCTTTTAAATTACAATAAATACATTAATTATTCTCATTAGTAAATATATCCTGTAATTTCTTTCGGCCTTCATTTTTCTGGTAAAAATATGGCCTGGAGAAAACGTCGTTTCCGTTAGAGTTTAAACGTAAAATATCGACGTCAGTATTACGTAAAATACATTAAATGTTACTATCGAAATTATTGAATGTATTTTTTAATATTAGGACATATTGACGCGATTCTGGAAGACCTCACTACCTCTCGACCAGGAATCGATTAGAGTCCACTCTAATTGAAACAGGGTGTTGCCATTTCACGTTTCTGTTTTTCGTTAGGCTGCAGCGCTTCTTTTTGATGGAAAAAATATTGGTGTCAGCGAAATGAAGAAAAAATTGAAAAAGTAGAGGGAGGGCGTAATTTGTGCGCAGAGTTTTAATTGGACCTCCCACGTTGTGCTAAAGGAAGGCATAGATTTATAATCGTTAACGAGATTGTCTGACAGTTCACAGATATGGAAAGCCCCAGAAAATCCAACTCAAAAGGCAAACTAGGTTGACAAATAATACAAAATCTTTAACAGTTTTAAATAATACGTATTTCCACAAAAATGAAGATGTTTTTTAAATTTGCCTACATTTTTTTTTAAAATGCCTTCTCGACATATTTTTTATGCTCATTAAGCCAAAATTTAAAAGAACGTTCGATTTGGCTGATATATGAGTGATTACATTGGCATAAAATGTGGTATACCACCCAACGTTGAAGAATAGAAATGTCGTCGACAAACATTCCTATTCCTATTCTTCAACCATCGGCGTGCAATTTATAATACCAGATATGAATGAATGAAGTGTCCGACAGTTATCCTTTGCTGGAAATACCGAACCCGTTTGCTGGCCGAATGTTAAACATCCAGAGGAATGATCACCGCCATGAGGGGTTGGCATAAGTTCCCGCCGTAACGTGGAATCTTGTGTTTGTGAGGCCGGGGTTCCGATTCCTCATTAAACTGTGGCTCCTGTTTGCCAACACATCTGATAAAGTCAAGGCCAAAACCTCTTCGTTTCTTCCACCATACTACGTGTATGTGTGATGGCAGCAGCGGCGCTATTCTGCAGTGGCTTAATAGTGGTTGTCGATTCTTATGATAAATAAAGTGAAAACGGTGATTCGGAAGAGATATATAATAATAGATCATTTATTGAGACAATACACACTATGTCAAGCCATATTATTTATTATCAGAACAGCGTTTGAACACATTGAGAAGGCGTCTGAAAAGCTCAATCCACAGCCTCCCTCACAACCAGAATCTTCTGGTCACACCTGGACCTCGAAAATAAGACGTGCGTTAGCTGGTGCGTATGAGTGAAAGAGAAACTGGTGCAGGGGCGGACGGGGTCCTCTCAAAGGACACGTACCTTGGATTATCGGAGGACACGAATCCTTGCCCATTCGGAGGCGTGAGTCCTATCTCTCATGAGGGCGCACCGGCGGCCCAGTCCGCCCCTGAGCTGGTAAGTGGGTTTCCACGCGAGAAGCCGGTTTGGGTGTTTCCAAAGCCTATATTACTTGTAGAAAATAAACCTCTTTATATTAAGTGTTGGGCCAAAATATAACTAAGGCTCAATATGAATTTGGCTATTTACGTTACAAAACTAGCCCTTTACTAGCTATTAAATATTTTAATTATTTGAAAGAGGAATGTCCCGTCTCATCGATACATTATTTTTGATAGCGTGTCCCTAATTATATGCCTGAAAACAATACATTTCCTTCGTTTTCCCAGGTCTCTCCTTAAAACAATCCACTTCCTTCAGAATTAAATTATACTTTAAGAGAAACGATTTAAAGAACAGATCCGAGAAGCACAGGAGAAAACTTTCAGGTAAAGAATTTTTTCAAATATCCCCAGGATAGCCGCTTATTTTGTAATATTTTACTTCGAAGATCCTTTCGAATTTCGTAATTAAAAATGGGAAACTAATTAACGCTTTAATTATGAAGTTGTGATTAAAGTTCATTTCGGAGTTACCCAAAAACAGGAAACTTTCGGGAGTATACAAAATCTGTCAGTAATTACATGCCACTACATAAAAGTTATCAGCAGTTTTAGTTTTTGCTTTAGTTAGTGTTAGTTTTTGCTTTAGTTTGGTTTGGAGCTCGCTAGAGGACAAAAGACAAAAATTTTATAAAAATGTAATAAAATTTATACTCATTAAATGTTGTTTTTAACATTAGTTACAATTATTGATAGCACTAATCAAGTTAGATTGTAGAACAAAATTCCACAAACATGAAATTGTGGTTTTCAAACATGATACTTCAAAAGAAAATGATTAGGATTAACACCATCAGAAGTCACCATTAGAAGCCTAAAAAATTCCCTCCATTTAGCTGTACAATTTTCAAACATAAATGTTTGAAAATCGTCTACTTTGCATAGTAGGCCTACATCGGAAATTGCGATATTTGGACATCCAAATACAGTAACAGATCTTCTCACAGTGATCAATATGTAGACAATGCCTCCAAAGTATTTTCATAATGTAAAAATATTGACTACATCATTAATGAGTGGTTGAGGAATCTAATGTTGTGATATTAAATACACATAACTGAGGTTTTAAACATTTTTACATTTTTTTTTTTTTTTTGTAAAAAGTTGCAGAGTGTATTTCTGGGTTCAATGGCAGTACTATTTAAACAATAATAAAGCAATTATTAATGGCTATTGAGAAAGAGGTATCCATAATCACATTTTTAATGCTTCGTGATCTAAATGTTATTAAAAAATTATTACAGTTTAAGCCCCCGCGTTGAATATTTCGGTTTACGTAAAAAATCCGTTTTGGAAAAATCTGTTTGAATTATACATTGTTTAAAAACTAATTGGTAGAAGGTACTTTTTTAATTAAATAGGAATAACGGATGCGTAAAATGTAAAAATGGTTTTTCCTTTTTCGTTCTCTGGACAAATTTTACTTTCCCAAATTCACTCATTTTAATGTATTCCTCAAATAATTAAGGCTAACGATATTTCTTGAACCTTCTTTTATAGTACGAAATCTTTAGGCAGTTTCTTGACATTTTACATTAAGTAAATAAATTCGTTACTTTCCTAAAGGCTTCTGAATTATTAATAACGTATTTTAGACAAAATTTGTGTCCTATATAATTAGTTCGCAAGTCCAATTGTAACATGTTTTCTATCTAAGTAAAAAATTTGAGCGACAACGTTTTTTAAAAATTCAGTTAAAATTTATTTAAAAATCAAACGTTTTCGGAGGACAATGGATCCACCTTCTTCAGGATGATTGCAAACAACTTATGAGAAGTTGCCAGATGTTAAATGGAAAAATTACTGTGGCTCAGGTTACGGTTATCCAAAAACAGAGGTATCCATATCGAAAGAAGTGTAGGTGGCGCTTCGGTGTATGTCATTTACAACAGACTGCCTATTAATGTAAATATACAACGATTCAAAAAAGTTAAGATCAAAAAGGGATTGAGGTTGAAAGATGATTTTGGCATCACTGAGCAGAAAACTATGATCATGTAAATAACTGTGATTAACAACAGAAGAATTTGAATCAATGGAACCAGGACTTTACTCACTAACGCGTGGTGTTCCTTAACACGTGTGTCAAGGGATTTACGAGTCTGGCCGATATTAGTTTTATTACATTCACAAGGAATGTAATAGACACCCCACTGTTTAATTGTGGGGGGGAGTTTTGTCTTTTAGTTAAAAAAAAAAGTGAATTTTCTGAAATGGTTTGAAAACAACAGAAAAATTAAATTCATATAAAATCCCAACAATAACTGGAGATGCACCGAGAAAATAAGGAAGGTAAATTGCTTTTTTTGTGGTCATTGGTGTTAAGGAGGGATCAAAGATGAAACAACATCGTTGCAACGGAGTTTGATGAATAAGCTGTTAATAACAGAACGGGGAAAACCCCGTTGCGTAGCAACGTCGCTAAGGAAGGAAAGCTCAGATTGAAGACTCTTCAGTTCTGGTTCCATTGGTCCAAACCCTAGTTCCATTGATTCAAATTCTTCTGTTGTTAATCACACCTATTTACATGATCATAGTTTTCCGTTCAATGAAACCAAAATCATCTTTCAACCGCAATCCCCTTTTGATCTTAACTTTTTTTTTTATCGTTGTTTATTTACATACAGACAGTCTGTTGTAAATGACCTTGAAGCGCCTCCTGTACTTCGTTCAATATGGAGACCTCTGTTTTTGGATAACCGTAACATGAGCCATAGTAAATTTCCCATTTAACGTCTGGCAACTTCTCATAAGTTGTTTGCAATTATCCTGAAGAAGGAGGATCCATTATCCTCGGAAAACGTTTAATTTAAATAAATTTTAACTACATTTTTAAAAAAAACGTTGCCGCTCAAATTGTTTTACTTATATTTTGTATAGTGTTTTCACGAATAATTCTTCTATTATGTTTTCTATATGTTTGTTTATTAATGGTGCAGACTTGCTCTAAAGTGGCCGTATCACAGTTTTTCAACTTAAAAGTTCTTTTACCTGTTATTTTATATTTACTTGCGTGTCCATGGGCGCCCATATGAGGAACAAAAGGGGATTCGAGCCCCCCCGCCGTTCAAAAATTTGGTTTTACCAATTCAGCTATGCATTTACTTTCAAAAGTTTTACAGTCACATTTTAAAATAAGGTAGTTTTTAGCATTCTACTAATTGTCAAGCAGTTTGACAGCCTTGAGCAGGAGGTAATAATTTTTCTCAGCCCCGCCCCCCCCTTGTAAGTACTTGTTAATTTTTCTCTGCTACTCCCATAGAAATACTCGTATGAACGCCAATGCTTGTGTCTACATGTCAAGTTTAAAATCTAATTTCGACATCTCTCTCTCTTATTCGCCACATCCTTGACTTAAAGAGCGCCACCCAGACTTTCTAATTTTATTAATAATAGTAACTATAAATAAATGCGGAATTTATACGTTTGCGTAAACGTCTACTTTTAAAATTGTCAAATGACTGTCAGAAAACAAAAGGGACGTATTAAATGAGACCTAAATCAGTCCGTAACTCCACACAAATCAGATTATTTCTTATTCATTAGAGCTCATTCTTGAATGTTGTTTTTTACGAGTTTTATTCCTAAATTATTAATGTACCAGCGAAGATGAATACAACGAACTTGGATATAACAAGCACTCGATTAAAACGCGAGGGATTTTTTTTTTTTTGTTACATTCAAAATACACAGGATGAACAATTTTTATGGCAAAAAAAAATATTACAGCATGCAATAATTCAATAAATTTTTCCCTTAGATTTAGTTTGCTTAGATCCGATCTAAAAATATTTTTTCTCCCTATTTACAGAGGGGAAAAGAGAAGAAGCTTACTTTTTTTATGAAGTTGTGTCATCCGACATTCCTGCAGCTGAAGATATTGAGACTAGCAAACAATCCTGGATCCAATAATGATAGTAATTCGGACTGCTGAAGTCTAGGAGGAGTTCTATGTCAAGAACTAAAGTCCTTCAGGACTCTTCAGGAGAGTAAGTAAATAGACTGGCTAAATGGAGAGAGGAGCTTACCAGAAGAGAAATGGAACCGAGAGACGTGATGGCTACCATACATGAGCTCCTTTATACAGTCTGGAGGACATTGAATAGGTTAAGAGTTGGAGTACCGAAATGTAAGACGAATCTGCCCAAGTGGGGGTTGTCAATTGACAGAGACATGAAGTGCCATTGTGGAGAAATTCGAAGTCCAGCACTCTTGCTGATCTGTCCACAGTTATGCACCATGGACGACTTGCTTCAGGCCAATGACAAGGCCGTAATGGCGGCAAATTTTTGGAAATGTAAAGTTTGATCTGGACACGGAAAGTAAGTAAGCAATTCATGCTTGTATGTCAATCTCCATTACCAACTCATATGATGAATGACATTAAAATATGGCGAAAATGCGTAAAAAAAATTCTGATATTTAAATCATCTGATATATAATATACATAAATCATTGTATTTGTTTTTGCTTTTCTATCAGATTTTTTTAACTTATTTAGTGTTCCGGTTTTAGCAAGCACCCGGACGTAACGAGAAAATGTGTTGGTCCCCTAATGCTCGTTATAAACGGATTCTATATTTATGTGGGTTTATGCCCAAATTCATATATTACGCTCATTTTTCTTGAATTTCTATCCTCTGTTAAGTACCAGAGACCCACGGAGGGCATTGTTTAATAAAAATACCTTAATTCTTTCCAGTTATTGCTGTCGACAATTAATAAAATTAATTTTTACTAACTTCTAAAACGATATCTGAGATCTAATTTGGAAACGCGTTTAATTTATTCTAAGTGGATTCTTTACAAAAGTTCTTAAAATCTGTAAAAGTTAATTTTTTCCAATCAATATTTTGAAATTAAGTATTCAGTGCATGAAATTAATGAACAACAAAAGACACCTTTCCTTAAAGGAACGAAAACAAGTCAAACCGATGATGATTGCTACTTTCGGAAGATTACGGAATTAATTTTTCCGCATCGGGGGAAAATAAAAGAAAAAACAAAAGGAGATACGTAAATTAACGGCTTCACAAAATGTCAATCTTCAGTGAGAAGTGAAAAATAAACCTTTTTCCAACGAACAGAGAGAATTGTTGTTTTGATTTTAATCCAATTAAAACCGGCGATAAAATTTTACATTTTTGTCCCTTGGCGAAGATAAGGAACTCAAAATCTTTAGAATGTTTTAAATGGGTAGAAGTAAAACCAATTTTTACTGGTATTTCGCCTTGTGCGTGGAATTTTCTTCTGGGAAAACGCATTTTACTGATGCCTGGATACATAACAAACAGTTATTTCGACACTGGCGTAAGGTTTAAAAACACACGACGTTTCGGGAACTAACTACTCCTGCCATCAAGTGAAGGCAGAATGAAGAGTTCGTGAAAGTCCTAAGCTTATATACCCGCATGTTGGGAATCCCCATCTGACGCCATTTGGTGCGAAGTATCTCCGGCTGGGGAAACCCCAATCGGGGAAACCCTCGCCGGGAAAGCCCCCGCACCCGACGACGTCAGATGAACACCCCCAACTCGAGGTTTTGCAAAAATCCTGTAAGGTTCTGGTAGAGGTTTTGCGATATTTATTGCACGACTCCTCAAACCGTAAATTTCCCGTGATTTTTAGGGCTGTCCTTCTATGAGATTTAGGGCATAGTCCACGGCTCACAAATAGTAGCAGGACTGACAATAACTGTGACAGTAACAGTAGTGGTGACAATGATAGCAGTAGTGACAATGAAAGGGATTTAGAAATGGACTAATTTATTATAGTTCATCCACTTTTGCCGTATTATTGATATACTCCGTATAAAATACATTATTTCTTTCAGTTAAATACTCCTAATATGTAAATTTCAGTCAATAAAAATACTTTCAAGTAAAAAGCATTATTAAATATTATAAATTAACTAAATTTTACTAAGAACTTGCAAGTTAAATACTCCAAAGGGGATTTTCGTAATAGTGAACACGTAACGAGCAATGAATGATGGTGTATATTACGCAAGTACCAGCTAGTTTTTATAAATTAATCTTAATTATTTATAATTTTCTATCTCAGGCAATTAATATTAATTGCGTAAATAAGCATTTCAACTGTAAGAACAGATTTATTTTTTAATCACTGACTTTTGACCCGCTAGATTCACGAAATATCCCATTGTGCGGCGTGCAAATCAGTTCACTCAATTAAAAGATAGGTCAAAGCGGGCTTTCTCTCTCTCTCTCTCGTATTGTTTGAAAGGGTTCAAATAGCGATTATATTTGTAGTTCTTTCTCCCGAATGCATGAAACAATTTAATTTTTTTCCATAGAAATATTTTTTTTTTACGCTGTTTAAAATGATATATCACAAGATAAGGGGGGGAGGATTTCATTTGAAAATTCAAAGTTGGGGTGGGGTTGGAGATCGGATGTTGAATAAAAAAATTATTCGTTATTAATTTTGGGCCTCCCCGCGGAAATAAATCTTGAAGTTGTTTTTTTTGTTTTGTTTTTTAATTTCTAATCAATTCCTATCAAGTGATATACAAACCTTTTCAACTGAACACACACGGTATGGTATGCGCAATAATCAATTTCGCTTTTTCTCAATAACATCGCCCTAAGACTTATTCCCTTTAACGAGGGTATTTTGATGTCCCGGCAAATGCTTCATTTAATTGTACATATATTCCGAGTAACGTCTTTTTTCTATTTAACAATGTATTTCGTCCTTCCCTTGTTTTTTGGTTTAACGACGCTTTTTCTCCGCCTCTTGTTTTTCGATTTAAAAAAACGTTTTCTCTCCGTCCCTTATTTTTCGGTTTAAAAATGTTTTTCTCCATTCCTTGTTTTTCGATTTAAAGACTTTTTTTTCTGTCCCTTGCTTTTCAATTTAATGATTTTTTCTCCGTCCCGTGTTCTTCGGTTGAACGACGTTGTTTCCCTATACCTTTTTTTCTATTTAACGATATTTTTTCTATGTCCCTTGTTTTTTGGTTTAAAAAAGTTTTTTCCTTGTTTTTCGATTTAAACACCTTTTTTCTCCGTCCCCTGCTTTTCGAGTTAACGAAGTTTAATATTTCTCCGTCCTTTACCCTGTTTAACGACGTTTCTTCTCTGTCCCTTTTTTGATTAAAGACGTTTTTCCTCCGTCCCTCGAACGTCATGAATGAGAGAGTTTTCTGTGTTTTCACTCTAAATACAAACTAATGTAATGAGAAGTCAAAACTTTTAAATATGGCAGTATAAAACTGAATTTGTTTATTATTTACTATTTATTGCCGCAAATTTGTTGCCCAGTGTAAAAGCTTTCTATTTTGTAGTCAAATTTAAAACTTAAGAACATTTGTAAAATAATGGTGTATACATAAAATCAGATGCGACAAAATAAGCAGTTGTTCGCCATATCAGTTTGGTGTTAAAATAAAAATATAAATTCGTTTCGTTTTCATTCAAATGCAGAAGAGTGGGCAAGATTTGTGGGAGGGATAGGCAGAGAAAAGGAGGGAAAACATTTCAAAGCGTTTGACGTCAACAAGTCGAAGAGCTTAAAGGCGATGAAAGGATAAAAACCTTTTCAATGATGATGATGAAGAAGAAGAACCACAACAACAACTACAAAACAGCCGAAATATTTCCACTATACTTATGCAGAAAATATTAAATAATTCCATTAATATATGCAGATGATCTATCTTACAATTTTGTTCCAGTTTTGAGGAGATTTTATAAATTGACCGAAGACAAAATAATAATAATAATAATCTTATAACACTTGAGAAAGACTTCGGAACTTTGACGCGATAACCGAGTTGTTGTTAAAGTAGGGTTCGACTATAGATACACCTTTTAATGTTGTTTATTTTTCTCCCTTTTTTTCAGGAAGGAAAGTGATTTCTTCGTGACGTGTTAAGCATGTATTTGTATTTAATACTTTTATTTGAAGGCCATTTCCTACCATGAAACTCATTTCTTTCTCTTATACAAATCGAGAATGTCTGGAATGAGAGATTGCAAATCTAGTTTGCATGCATTCATTTATAAAATTTCCGAGCCAAGGCACTCTTCGGTTACCTTCGACTTTGCCATGAACCGACAGAGCTGATACTAATGGTGAAAATATGAGGCTGGAAACCGGGCATTTGCCACCTCAATAATATGCATCACCATGCTGTAGGTAATTAAATATTAAGGTTCTCGCTCTGTGTAGAGTGAGTCAATAGAGAAATGCAAGCGAGGAAATTTCGTCATTCGCTAAGTAGATTTCGTTGTAAATTAAGAATTTCCTTGTCTATTTCGAGCTGGTTAGTCTTGATAAACTGGTATTCAATTATCTTCTTGAATCACTTTTTCCAATTTTCATTATTCAGGTTTTGATGTTCTCACTGAATATTAACCGTTTCGTCGAGCTTAGATTATTTGCATTTTTTGGAATAAGCGGGTGTATGCCGCCTACTTCAACTAGATCCGTAGGGATGATAGCTTGTATTTTCACTCCACCAATCATCGATCAAACAATCAAGGCATCAGCTTTGAAGTATTAATTTCATTTATGCATATCATAATTTTATAAAAGCGAGTTCCAAAATACATTAAACACGCCGGAAATTGTTCTGTGTTCCTAATTTTTCCTTCAATTTCCAGCTAATGTGTCGATTTCATTCTACGGCTAAGGTAAATATGCATAATTAAATAATTTAAAAATGAAATTACTAAACATGCGTAAAAATGAATTTCATCATGGTTTTATTTGATAGTTTGATTCCTACTCAATATTTCGAGGAAAAGATAAGATGATATATAAAAAATAATATAAGATATAATATGTAATAAAAAAATACTTAGGAAATTTTTTATATATCGCCATTAATCGCTTTTCACTTACAAAGGGGCAGCCACAGTGAGTCCGCCGGTTGTTTTTTTGTTTTGTTTTGTTTTTTTGATAAAAGTAGAGCCAAAATAAGCAAATACGAATAGTGTCATTCACACCAATGCAGCTTATTTTCGGAGATACGAATTTTTAAAGATTTTGCATATTATATATGAGCTTAAAACACAACAAGCTCTGCAGGTGAATCGATAGCTTGGGCGGTAAGTTGTTAGTTCTTCACGCCGTGCTTTTGTGTTCGATGCCCGGGGAAATCATTTTTTTTTTTTAATGTATCCTTTTTATGTATTTATTTATATATTTTTATTAGTAAAAATATTTTGCTTACAATCGGATTTTGTTCATAAACTGACTTTAATAAAATTCATATTTACATATTTAATTCTGTGATACCATTTATCGCAGTTATAATTTTTACACGAATTTTAATTTTTAATTGAAGAGTTGTAAAGGTACAAAAAAGTTTAAGTTTATAAAAAAGTGATCGATTTCCCCGGGCATCGAACACAAAAACACGGCGCGAAGAGCCGACAACTTACCGCCCAAGCTACCGATTGGCTTGCAGAGGGCGTTGTGTTTTAAGCTCATATATATAGCATGCAAAATCTTTAAAAAATTGTCTCTTCGAAAATAAACCGCATTGGCACGAATGCCGAGACACGTATTTCCTTATTTTGGCTCTACTTCCATCAAAACATTTCATCAAAATCGGCGGGGCACTCACTGTGGGTTCCCCTTCTTAGTAAATAAATGTCAGTTTCAATTGCCCTCTCATTTATTAATTGCATTAATATTTTAATTAGATTCTAAAATTTCCTTAGTCAAGAACAACGAGGGAGTGTGGTAGTTTTGGTTTTCTCGTACTCGAACGGAAGTGGCTATACTGCATTGAATGGTCATATTAAAAATGAAAGCAATTTGTAATTAGCAGTGATTGAAATAAATATATCTTCAAAATGGAAATACGTTACATGAATTTATTTATTTAAATAAATCGAACCCTACGCAGATTAAATTAAACAACAATATCAATCAACGTTTATTGGCGTAGTGATACTAACACCGATGTTATGGCGTGATTAGATGGTGAAACGTTCGAAAGAAAATAAATATTTCTGCGTTCGGTGGGACCTGATCCACGACCTTCCACCTGCCGGGCGGAAGCTCTACCATCTGAGCTGCGAAAGACAAAATCTAATCCCGTACGGACGTACATAAGGACTTAACTGAAGCCGGTTATTTCGCAGAATGGTGTAGTACATAGACTACTATTTAAACCAAATCACAAAAAGATTGGTATTAAATTGATCGAAATGCCCGTTGCAGCATATGTATTTATTTTATATAAATCGAACACTACGCAGATTAAATTAAACAACAATATAAATGAACGTTTATTAGAATAGTGATATACTGCATATGCTGCATACGTAGCTCAGTGGGTAGAGCCTCCGCCCGGCAAGTGGAAGGTCGTGGGTTCAGGTCCCACCGAAGGCAGAAATATTTATTTTCTTTCGAACGTTTCACCATCTAATCACGCCATACCATCGGCGTTGGTATCACTACGCCAATAAACGTTGATTGATTGACATTGTTGTTTAATTTAATCTGCGTAGTGTTCGATTTATATAAATACATATGCTGCAACGGGCATTTCGATCAATTTATTACCGGTCTCTTTGCAATTTGGTTTAAATAGTAGTCCATGTACTACACCATTCTGCGAAATAACCGGCAACAATATATATACGTTCGTAAAGAGATTATATATTGTCCTTCGTAGCTCAGTGGGTAGAGCCTCCGCCCGGCAAGTGGAAGGTCGTGGGTTCAGGTCCCACCGAAGGCAGAAATATTTATTTTCTTTCAAACGTTTCACCATCTAATCACGCCATAACATCGTAGCTGGCACCACTACGTTAATAAACGTTGATTTATTTTATTGTTTAATTTAATGTAATAAACAATATTAAATCAAAAGAACGATCAAAAATGTGTAATCAGACATATTTGTGCAATCTAAAAATATATTCAAATGTAAACCTTCCGTCAGAAATGTACACTCAAATGTAAGTTTATATTCTTCGCATAGCTTAGCATAATCAAATAAATTAGCTAATCGAATGAATTAATAGATTTGATTCCCAACATTTTGATATGTTACCAATGTATAACGTTGCACGCAAAACTCTTCCCCTGCAAATTGTGTTTTATTTAAATATATTAAAGAAATAAAATAAATTGTTACCAGGTAAAAATAAAACCTTTAATAAGAGAAATTAAATGTTCAAATACCTTACATTTGGGCCTTACTCCCAAATAATCATCAACGGATAGATAAGGTAAGAAAATTGGCTAAAATCTAAAAAAAAATACTGCAGCGTTGAAGGGATATAAGCAAAAGGCTTTTAACAATACCTCATTTTCGGTTAAAGCTGATATATTGTACATAAAATTAAAAATTATCATTTGTATAATATTTTGTGAATACGAAATATGACTTATACTATATAGGACCCCTAAATAAAAGCACATAAAATACCTTCAGATTTACAAAACAAATTTCATCTTATAAAATATCATTTTTTATATATAAAGAAACGGGAAATTTTTTAAGACTTTCCACGTCCAAACGACACGTCTGGGTAGAGTAATATGATTTTTCGGTTTCGGAAGGGGAAATCCTATTTTAGATCTATTTACCTTTCTTATCACCTGAGCACACAGGAGACCCATTTTCACCATTTTAGATTTCTTTTGTGATTTTAAAACTAAGTTTTTCGAGTCTCTGGTTTCACCATTTGTAATTCTAAGTAGGTACCTGATATCAAACTTTAAATTGAGTGTGATGGAGGAGTCCCTTTTCTATGAGAAAAATATTATTTAAATTAGTTTTGCGCTTTGAAAAGAATTTAACGCTCTCATATATAATGTAGCATACTTATACACATATATATGCTATGCTTCTGAAAAATAATAGAGGAAATATCTTAATAAAAAAATTTTATTTCAGACTTTTATAGCAGCATTAAAAAGGTACTGATTAAATCGAAAATTCCACTTTTTCTACTTTCTTGTTTTCCTCCTTCATTCCTTTCTTCCTTTCTTTTCCTTCTTTCTTTAAATTAAATTATTTAATTAAAGATATACTC
>QLNU02014176.1:85126831-85168307 GCA_006491805.2 Dysdera silvatica
GGGATAAAATGTTTGAAAACTATTAGTGTACACACTTAATACTGAAAAGTTATTGGTATGTCTATAGAAAGTCTTTGGAAAAGAGCATTAAATATATATTTTTAATTTATATTCAGATAATTAAATGTGAATAAATCTTCTAATTATGAAAAGGTAAGAATTAATAATTATTTGTTATTAGATATGGGAAATATTGTCAAAATAAAAATCGAATTGTTTTGTTCTGGTTTGGTTTTGTTTGCTTTGCTTGGTTTTGTTTGTTTATTTGCTTGTTTGTTTATGTGTTTGTTTGTTTACAAATGGAAAATATGGTGGTCAATATTCAGTGAAAATGTCATAATTTGAATTATAAAACTTGAAGAAGCTAATTTAAAATTAAGTTGTTTTTTTATTATTAGCCAAGCTGAAAATGGACTCGCGAAAAGCAAAATTTACTCTATTGCATTTCACTGTTAGCTTAACTCTGCTGACGTTCCTGGATTAGATTTTAATTATTCACGGTTATAATACGTTTGATATTGGGAACGTGAATACTGAATTTCTATTTCTCTACTTTCGCCATTTGCACCAATTATTCTATGCGAGTTAATTAGCAATACGCAGATTAGGTTTGTGAATGAAAATCTTTATATGCACTACGTGAACTTTATAAGCGTTACGATTATAAAGTTGTTATTAGACGACTTACAACTTTATTATTCTAGTTCATACAATATCGTCCAAACGTGTAGGGAGAAAGTTTCCGAAGGATTCAATTCAGATAATTTATCATCAGGCGAATATAAAATGTCTGATCTTAATTTATAAGCTTCCTTTTCAGATCATGGAGATGCTTATGAATAATCAATTGCCTTTATAAAGGGAAATTTCAAGGCGTATTGATTATATAAAGATATGCGGTTTTTATATCATAAAAAAAAGTATTGTTTTTCATAGAGAAAGGAAGAAATATCAAAACCTTTATTTAAATATGTACGTATTAAATATTATCGCAGTAAGAAATGTGAAAATATGTCATTTATGCAATGTTTTAACACAAAGACATAAAATTATAGTTTTCTCTTACTTATAGAATTGCGAATATTTTATTCTGCTAAATTAAAGTGATATATAGTATTTTATAACGTGATCGAAGACGGTGACAGTAGGTCAAAGTTGGAAAACTCTCAGGGGGCTCCACCATGAAACTTTCTCGATTTTCCATTTTTAATTATTTTCATTAAATACATCAAAAAACAAAAATTTCGGCTTCTTTAAATTGACTTCATCATCTTGTAACTAAACCCTTACATCAAGATTTTTGTACCAAAAACAATCCCACAATATGCAGAAGAAAATATATTATAATGAATATATTAAAATTTCAATCATAATAACGCTTTCTCTATTTAAAATAAACTTTACTCACAAGGAAATAAATATTATTGATTTTGCAATCAACTGTAACGTTTTGTTATGTAACTTGTAGCAGGACCCAATTTTTACATTCTTAATTAATCGTTGTAAAATAATAAAGTCGCTGGGAAAATTAACTTTTCGATAGGAACTTACTGGTGCTGCCGCTATATTTTCTTCTTCCAAGTTAATAGGTGAAGCTCTATTAGAATAAAATTCTTTACAATAGACATCCAAATCGAATAATCCTTCTTCTCTGTGTTCTAAATTAAGTTCCAATTTCAAAGAAACTTAGACTGATTCAATTACGTATGATATGAATATTTGCCTTAGTGGGTTTCACCATTCCTATATAGGTCAGGAAATTCCAAGACGCAGCTAACAAAAATAACCGGACCCTCCCCCCCCCCCCCGCCACAACATAACTACTTACTATCAAACTTCGCTTAGATGTTGTTATTATATTTTTTTTCATAGAAGAAACTATATTTCAAAATCTAATCACATGAAAATCAGTACATTTTCTTTGAATTATACAGACTAAGGGAAAAGATTGAAAAAATAATGGATTAAACACTTTTTTATGTAGAGAATTTTTAGTTTTAAGAATTAGCGTTAGGTTGCTATAGCAAGAAGCTAAGTATTTGATATCTGAAATTAATAAATACATATCATAAAAATTTCAAAATCAAATTAGAAAGTTGTGTTTTCAATAAGGAAGAAGAAGAAACTCCAAACTATGAGTGAGAAAATATTCAGTTTAGAAATTACTGGTTCCCAATTTTTATTATGCAAATAATATTGCTTTTACTGCGGTAGAACATCATACCCTCAAAGAATTGGTTTTAGCTCTGTGCTCAGGATATAATCCACAAAGTTGTAAACATTAGGCGAGTAACTTTTGTATATAGTTTCTACAGAAGTTACAAACCGAACCAGGACACTCTTCAAAGGCAATCAAGTCACCCTGGTTGAAACTGAATAGAGTAATACACACAACGATACTGTTATTGCAACTTGCATTCAGATTGAGGGGAATAGTTTGTTTGTTTTGTTTTGTTTTTGCATACAGTGGAAGCAGGCGCACATACAAAAAATGCACAATAGCATAGAGATGTTCAACAATCTACTATTGTAAAGGCAAAGAAAGAATATAATTGTGATGTAAAAGCAGTGGCAGATTACCTGAAGAACAGATTGTGCGGCCGCACAGGGCCTCATAAACCAGGAGCCCCTGAAAATGACTAGAATGTGTCATTCCCCATTAGCTATCCATAAAAAATGTATTTGTAAAAATAAAATATATTATAGTTATTTTTGTTATCACATTTCCTCCGTGCTAATGAATAACAATGCCAAAGAATATAGATATAACTATGTTCTTTAGTACGGGAATAAAAGGAAAGGCACTGCCTTGTGCCTTTCATCAAACGTATGTGATGAATTCATTCATCTAGTGGCAGATACAGTGCGAGAAAGCGTAAGTAAGGAAAGCATGGAAAACTAAATATTTCTCCCTCAGTATTGATTCATCTTGAGATGTGTCTCACTGTGATCAACTTTCTTTTACGTTGAAAAACGTAAATGTCGACGTCTATCTGGAAGAACGTTTCTTCGAATTCCTGCTCATCTACTCCTATACTGGTGAATATTTAACAAATGCAGTGTTTGAAGTGCTTGAAAAAAAGTATGGAATACATATGGCTGATTGTCTTGGACAAACGTAAGATACTGCCTCAAATCTGTTGGGAAAATACAACTGCGTGCAGACTAGAATGCTACAGTGCAATAGATTTGCAGATTACACAATTTGTGCTGCGCACTCACTACATCTTATAGGGAGATCAACCACCGATTCGTGCAGAGTAGCTGCAAATTTTTTAGATTAGTGCAGCTTTTATATGACTTTTTCTCTGCTTCGACACAGCGATGGGAAAAACTGAAAAATTGCTTGTCATATCAAAAAATAGTTGAGGAACATGAATATGGCATATAAAGACTTAACCATTCTTATAAGTGTAATTTATATGAATACGCTGCAGATACAATGCAACAATTGCAACCGGTTGCTGTTTTGCTGAACTGTTTTTAAAAAGACAATGCTATCATTCATGAAGCCTTCCATACATGCAGGCCTGTATTTTGGATGAAGGGACAAGGTAAAGGGCATTTGGGGCACAGGGCATCCAGGGATGGTTCTATATATATAAAAAGCTCAATGAAACAAATGGAGCTATAGACCTACATACATGGCTTATGTTATTGAAAAAGAAAAGAGTTCTTATGGCCCCTGATTCAGGAAATTACAAAACGAATGGATCTTCACATGGGACCTTTTCACTTTCTGGCCTACTTGCTAAATCCAAAATATAACATAGAAGTTATGTATACCAAGCGAAAAATAAAATTGCACGTTCATGGTTAGTAAACAAATATCCCAACAGCATTCACCTTTTGATTGCATATGAAGCTGAAGTTGTGCCTTTTCCTCCTACTTCACTGCATCTGTCAGAAGAACAAATCTAGTCATATGTTAGACAGCAGTAGGAAAAACACTAGAAACGGAAGGATTTTCAAATAACTGTCTACAAAATATTGTTTTTGTACCTTCATGCCCTGCAAATTCTGAATTTATTGAAATACATTTTCTAGTTTGGAGTAATACATTCAAAACTCAGAAATCGTCTAGGCACAAACACAGCAGCTAAACTGGTTATGTGTTATCGGATGTTAAGAGGGCCGATTGTAGTTGATTATTAATATTTCTCTTATACTACATACTTATTTCTGTAGTGTTTGCAATTTCATTTTTTTTTTTTCATTTTCATGTATATTGCTTTTATGTTACTTTTCATTTTTTTAGTAGAAGTATAATTTTTTAAAATATACCCAATATTCAACTTGATGCATATTCTATTTCTTTAAATGTATCAGTCGTTGTCATCAATGGCTGTATATATGAAAAATCTAACAATAACACGATACATTCTGCATCCATATGTTGGACCTGGTAATATAAAATCAATTAATATAACTGGTGTACATAATTCACTTTTCAATTTTAATGTTTTTACATATGGTTATTTATATTAGTGTATATTTTTTCATATTTTAACAAAAGGAGATTTTGGACAGTTTTAGATATAAAGGTTTTGGACAGTACAGTAAAAATCACTAATAATAATATTATACTTTTTAATTATAATAATTTTATTTAATCACTAATAATAATATTATCCATGGTGAATACCGTGAATTTTACTGTCGCATCCAAAACCCTGCCAACCCTGATATAAAGTGTTTCAAAATATATGTAAAATATTTTAAAGTACATGTAAAGTATTTTAAAATGTTTATCTTTATTTAATAATAATATAAAAAAGAACGGTTATATATAATATCTATTAAGAACTCAATTTGTATAACGACATTCGTTTCAAGAATTAAACTTTATTAAAATCCTGTTTTGTTCTAAACCCCACGAGTGGAAAATTCTTGGTTAGTGAAAACTTAAAATTAGGAAAATCTGTTTGAATTATATATGGTTCAAAAAAAAAATTAATAAAAGAGGCTTTTAATTTAAATTAGAATTATATGTGCCAAAAATGATAAAATAGTTTTAATTTTCTTATTCTTTGAACAAATTGCATTTTCCGTAATCCACTTATTTTAATGTGTCCCCGGACAATTTGGGACGATGGTATTTCTGGAACTTTCTTTCAAAGACTCTCGCGAAACTTACGTGCTTTCCCTTACTCTTGAGTTAAATATATAAATTCCTTGTTTTTGCATAAACTTCTGAATAATTAATAGCATACTTAAAACAAATCCAGCTTTGTATACATTAGGAATTCAATTTACAATCCCAGCATTTCTTATATCCGTTAGTTTGCGAATATTGCAAATTTACTTTTGCAATGAATCATATACGAGGTGAGTATATCGTTATTTTTCAACCTGCATCTTCTTTTCCTTGTTATTATGTAGTAGTATACATATATATATATTATGTAATAGACATACTCCTAGTCATTGGGTTAGATAGGCCACGGAGCACGAACTTGCCAATAAGTCCTGACATGTGTCATCCCCTAACACTCTACCAATATTTTAATAAGTATGTAATTTGTTAAAATAAATAAAATATGCAGTGTTTAAAAAATGCAATTTTAGTTTACAAAATTATTTTTTACTCATTTTCTTTCATACAAGGGTTATTTTTTGGAGTAAAGAATGCAAAGAAGAAACGTCCCGATTTCGGATTATCCAAAAATTCAATTTTCGGTGTAAAAGTTCAAAGAAACTACTATACTCTACATTCAAAAATGTGTTTGTTTATATTTTACTAAACCACCATACTGGCAGTGAAAAACATAACGAAGTTTAGATTATATGTGTATTAATTAAGATATTAACGACTTTTTTTTTAAATAGTCTGATATCACTGTACATATCTCATATATATATGCAAACTACGTAAGCCTATATACATATCTTTCTATATCAACACCAGTATTGGTCTCCTTCTCTTTTTTTTAAAGAAAAAGGGAGAGAAATAATAGTAATAATAGTACAGCAGAATATTTAGGTTGTAAAATGTTTGGATAATCGAGGTCACATTTCATAAATTTTATAAATTTCTATTAATAGAGACCCAGGATCTTTATAGTTATGAAAATTACATGCCTAAGTTTAATGACCAAAAAACTGACACTTATCAAATGCCATATTCACGTATTTTTCGAACACTTAACCCTATATGTAGACCAAAGGATGATATAGATTCAGAGTGCCCAGCCCGTGGGCGCCCATATGAGTTCTTCTCCGGAGAGGCTGAGAAAAATTATTACCTCCTAGCTCCTATTACCTCCTAGCTCCTAATTATTACCTCCTAGGCTGACAAACAATTTAGTGAATGTACAATATACCAAAATACTACAAAAATAATTGATATTGCTTGACAATTAGTAATGAGCTAAAAAGTACCTTATTTTAAAATGTGACTATAAAACTTTTGAAAGTAAATGCATAGCAGGTTTCGGCAAATAAAATTTTTAAACGGCTAGGGGGAACTTGAGCTCCCCTCTACCCCCATATGGGCGCCCCTGTTCGAGCCCGCTCATTAACAAATTACTATAAAATTTTGAACCCCCAATAATCTACTACTATTTTTTGTTAAATCAATTTGGATTTACAACCATCTTTCGATGCATTGTCTTTCGTAGTAGAAATATTTTTTGTGATATTTGAAATAAATGGTGCCTGCCCGATTTCGAATAAGCGAGATTTCGGATGATCTGAAAATTCAAATTTCGATGCAAAGGTTCAAAAAAGATATTTCGGTTAAGCGAATGTCTTATAATAAGAATTCTACAATATATGTATTTATTTTATAATAGAAACCTGTATTGTTGAGGAGCCAAATCCACCCGAAATAAGTTTTAAAAAAACCCCTTCTAATACTTGTTCCTTTTTTTTTATTTATATAAGTCGAACCCTGTGCAGATTAAATTAAGAAGAAATTCATTCTTAATTTAACTTTCCTTTATTTTTATTTATTTATTAATTTAATTTTCCTTTATTTGTTGATTTTCAATCCTGTTGCGACTTCTCTTTCTCTCATTCACTGTATCACAAACTACATGCCTCTAACGTATATTTTAAATTATTAGAAAATTTTGTTCTAAATACGACCTACCAAAACCCACTGGCGTACATAGTGGGGTGTTGATGGGGACCGTAACCCCATTGCAATGAAACTTCGCATGTTTAACACAGGAATATATAGAGAGAGTTGTAGCTCTATAACCCCCCCATTAAGTCCATAACTACCCCCCCCTTATGAACTTTCTGCGTACGAGTATGCCAAAGCCAAACCAAACTAGTTCTTGAGGTACAGAATAATAGCACACATACACACATACACACAGTTTGCGCTATACCTCCATGGGTTATAAAGGCCTTGGTTATGAGGATGGTAAAGAAGGTAGGAACGAGGGTGAAGCAAAAAAATGGATGTTGTGATAATGATAGGTGAAAGCTGGTTAAGGGTAGTAAAAGTCTAGCCTAAAAAATTCTACAATGAGTGGTGGGCAGAAAAGTGTGGAAAAATTAATTAAAAAATCGAAAATTAAATAAGGAGATAAAATAAATGACGCTAACTCTTCAAATGCTTCCATGAAAAGATTAGCTATAGGGGAACTTAAAGGACTCCCCATAGCTACGCCATCCATTTGCTCATAAAATTTGTTGTTCCAGGTGAAATAAAGACTCCTGAGGCAAATATCAAATAATTTAACTATATATCATCATTGAATAAGTTTTTAAGAATTATGATGGTGTCCGGAATAGGAATATTGTGGTAAATAATGAACGCACATTAAAACTCACTAAGGTATCTTTGGAAGATAATGAAAACTTTTTTATGATTCAAACGTATCGTGAACAGTTATTCACGATATGACAGTGGGAAGCGATAAAATGGAAATGAATACAGAAATAAAATTCATGTTAAAGGAATCTTGGATAAAAATGACCGTTGGATGCTGGAGGATGAATCAGGCTTGGGTATAGGGACTAGGATGGTGGTGAAGGTCAGCTTGCGGTCCAGACAGATGCTATCGCGAGAAGGGCGCCAGAAAAAAAGTTATTGAACTATAACGTGGCAATATAAATATCGACGGTGCGCCGGAGTCATATATCGTTAGGCCGTAAAAATCGAAGAGGAAATTTAGGGAAGGCGGGACGAAGAAGGAGGCTCCGTAGGGTCGAACGGGCAAATGAAACCAAATGAGGAAAATGAGGAAAGAACGTGATTGGAAGAGAGAATTGATCAGAGCCGAGATTAGCTAGAAATAGGTTGATGGACATGAAGGTCGTTTATGGATGAGGAAGGTGATGGGAGATTTTTAGAGAGGATAAGAGATCTGATCCCTATTGAGAAAGGTCAGAGGGAGAAGAGGGTCTGATCTCCATTAGAGGTGGTCGGAAAAGGAGCGGATCTGCACTTCGAGGTGAAGGGTCGTGATAGAAGCCGTTGATGAGAGAGAATTGGTCGGTTACGAGTAAGATTGTTTAAACGAGCGAGGGCCCTAAAGTCGCAGTTAGAAGTGGGGAAACGTTGTTCCCAGACCCAGCGTATCAAAATTCATATATATTTGTCTCTTGCTGCGAGAGCTGGAGTAGGTAGTTGCACCCGAACCGGCTTTTCCGGCGCATAAGAGCGAGCAGACGATTGCCTAGAGTCACATTTGCCGGACCAATTCCCGAGGAGATTTCCTGGAGCCACATTTACCGGACCAGTGCCTGAGCCGATTTCCTGGAGTCACATTTGCAAAGCCAGTTTTTCCGAGGCGAAAAAATGCAGAAGTTTCAAAAGGAGAGAAATTCAACCGAATGAGCAAAAGGTGATCGAAAAAAATAAATAAATAAAGGGAATGAAAAGTCTTTGATGAAGAGTGATGAAGATAGATGAGCCAATGAGGGCAGCTGGTTGAAATCAGTGAAAATTATCGGAGCAAAGTACAACTTGGAAATCCATGGTGAGATGGGACCAATGATCACACTAGAAAATACTCAGAATTTTGTGATTGGTTAAGAATAATAATTGAGATATTTTGGGACATAAAAGAATAAACAAATAAATAAATGCGACCTAATTTAATTCGCAACTCGAATTAAATCAAATTACTTCATACTCATTGATATCACCTTTTTTGTACTAATATTCATGAAATTATTTTTAAATCATCAGTGCATATTTGTTTCGTTTATATCTGGACTTGTTTCTGATTTCATTTATTACATTATTTTCAAACTTCATTCTATCTTTAAATGTCGAAAACCAATTAATGGAATCAATTTATGGCGTGCCTTAATTTACTATGATTATTTTAATCACAAATTGAAAAGGTCAGTTTAGAACAATTCTTAAGAAGTGGTTAACACCTATTTTAGAAGAGTAATTCACTTGCTCTAAATGCAGTCTAAATAAAAGTCTTAAAAATTCATAAAATATTCAGAAGCCAAACGCTTATGGCATTAAATTTATGGAAAACAAAAGATATGTCACCTTAAATAAAAGAAAAGAGACCAAAGCGATGTTGACAACCTCTTTCCAGAGATTATTGAATTTATCTTTTCCGCATCAATGAAAAGAAGAAGAGACCAGAGCGAGATAAGTTCGTTAACGGCTCCACAAAACGATATTTTTCAATGAAAAAAAAACAGGAAGTTCCTTCAATGGGAATTTGTTATTTTATTAATTCAATTAAAGCCGGAAATAAGAATTTGCATCTTTGTCTTTTGGCAAACGCAAGCGTTTCAAGATCTTTGAAGTCTCTAAAAAAAGCAAATCTTTTAAATGGATAAGAAAAAACTTACAGTGATTTGTTTTTCGCCTTGTGGCCTCAATTTTCTTCGGGAAAAACGCACTTAGCTGATGTAGGGACACATTTTAGACGACAACGGGTTGAGTTTCGGTATCACGAAGAACATTTCGCTTGTTAATGCTCCAAAGGAATAAAATACTGTTTGTAGAACAACTGTGATTTCGTGTCCCAAGAAAATATTTCAGTTTCCGTGACTTCTAGACCAATTTCTACCGTTACTTTTATTTGTTCGTATCCCATCACCCAGATTCGGATGGTATCACAAGGAGAAACTGAGTATCTAAAAGAAAATACGTTACGGTGAAAATCGGGTTGAGATACTTTCAAAAAATCAAACTTGTACCATAGTATTCTATTTCTTCTTGTAGGAAAGAATTATCTAAAAAATACTATTATAAAGTGACTACTATTAGAATACTAGAAATTTACTATCATGAACCTTCAGCTAATAAATGCTATTTATAAATTTATGGTATTGTTAACGCTTTTTCGTTTAATACAAGGCAATCCTCATGAATCTTATTTTTATCAAGTGAAATTTTATCAACTTTTCTAAAAATCCTTCCTAAATATGTTTGCATTTACCCTCTATATTTATCTTCGTTTTGCTTTTCCTTCTTTTCCCCTTTTGTCTTCCTCACAGCCTTTGTTTTTCTACTTTCTAATTTCTAACACGCAACTAATCTGTTATCGCATAATTTTATCGTCTTTTGTTAATTTGCTGATCTTTTCCGTTTTTCACCTTTTTTCCTGTGTATATTGTTACTCCACGATGCAAATCCTTAACTCTTTCGTTTTATCATCAGGATCTCCTCAATGTCATTTGAAAGTTATCTCTGTTTTATTTACAAAAACGTTAATATCATACTTTCGTTTTCCTTTCACCTGCGGATTTTATTTGTAATAAATTATCTCTTCAAAAGCTGCATTAAACCAATTTAATTCTGCTATACGTTTTACCTATTTTGTTTAGTTGACTCATTGCTTGCTTTCTATAAAAAGTCTTTTTTTTTTCTTTCTCCGTAACTACGAACTTTGACCATTATTATTATTGATTATATTTTTTTGCATACAAAACAACAACAATAGCGAACTTTGACCATGTAAAATTTTATGCATCGTCGATATTTCTGTAAGAGTTACTGAAATATGATTTTCATGGCATTACTTAACAATAAATCATGACATTACTCAAGTTTTCGCAATAAAACATGGCATTTCTCGAATTTTTACAATAAACTTAGTTTCTTTTCTTTGAAAAATTTCCAATGTCTAAACTATTTACTGGAAATTGTTGACATAAATTTAGAAATTTCCAATTCTTGTTTTAAATAAAATATATGATATATTTAAGGTATTCCGTATGTTGCATTTAAGTACTTTCTTTTTATTATTTTGGAGTTTGTGTTTCAACAATTCCTATCTTTTTTTTCACATTACTTCATTTATGATTTTGTGGAGAGTATTTTAATTTCCTTGATATTTTTATTTATTTAGTTAGATTTAATATGTCTTCTTTCTTTGCTTTTTTCTACTATTTCTATTTGCTTAATTTCTTTAAGTAACCTTTTGTTTTTAAAATTAGACTTCGAATTCTTGCCAGCTTTTACCCCACACCTTTCTGAAACAGTAATGTAACCTTTTGGTATTAAGTTATAGGTGCTTTATGATCCTACGCTTTATTCAGTATTGTAATGGGTATTAATATCATGCTTAGCTATTGCTGTATTGCACTTTATAATCTAAAAATGCATTCTCTTATCTAAAAGTGCATTCTATAATCTAAAAATGCATTCTCTAATCTAAAAATGTATTCTATAATCTAAAAGTGCATTCTATAATCCAAAAATGCATTCTCTAATCTAAAAATGTATTCTGTAGTCTTTTGAAAGAAGTTTTCGCCATTGTTACTATCTATCTAAAAATGGTTAGCTTTAATATTATCATTGTACAACGTTGTTAATTATTCCTGGCACCGATTAATAAATCGCCATGTATTAAGACGACCGAGTCTAAAACTTTAAAACAAAAATTTTCAATGTGGATTAAAATATTTAGAAACAAATACTCTAATATATGAAAATTTGGAATTGTGTAACAATTCAAAAGAAATAAACATGTAATAATAAGGGGTTTAAAAATTGCCTTGTTCGAGATCTAAATGCAATGTGTGCTAATGGCTTCCCAAATAGAAAAGGCTTGAAATACTTACAGTATAAACTTCAGCAACTCAAGCCTCTAACGACAAAATTTTCAGAAACATTTTAGTTTATCTAATAGCTTGTCAGGTAAAAATAATAATTTTAACTAATTTTTATAATTATATATATGATTGAAGTACGCTAATAATACATATATTATGTGTAGTACGTCTAGTAAAAATTGTGAAGGACGTTGCGTAAATAGTGGATTTGAATTCGAAAAACAAATCGTAGAATTGACTAGAAATTGAGTAAACTTTTACTCAGTTTCTGGTTTATGAGAAATATTTGTGCTCTGGTAAGAGAAATAGAAATAATAGAAATTTCTAGACAATCGTCCATATAATTGAATCAACTTCGGTTTTCCAGAAATTGAAACTTAAATTTAGCTCAGAGAAGAAGACGATCAATCACTATATCTGTCTCCTAAAAGAAACTTGATTCGAATAGATCTTCATTAATCTAGAACAAAAAAGCGACGACAACAGCAGTAAATTTCTACCGACAATTTCTAAAACAATTTGCTAAGTAAGTCTATTACTTTAGACAACAGCTATAAATCACATAAACAATCACATCCAAGGCAAAAATTATTAATGGTCCTTAAAACGTAAGTAAAAGTTTTAGATCAACCTCAATAATCGCTATCATGTGACGCAGCAGTATGAATATGGGAAATTAAAATAGACCGAAGTAACGTTATAAATCATTATAATAAAATAATTAAAAAACACGAACAACGTCGAATTAGTTGTCGTGGTTCTCCCATAATAAAATAATTAAAAATATAATTAAAATATAATAAATAATTAAAATGTAATAAATAGTAAAAATATAATGAAATAATTAGAATACAGCAAAATAATTAAAAACGAACATCAAATAATTAAAATATAATTAAAATATGATAAATAATTAAAATATAATTAAAAATACGATAAATAATTAAAAATATAATTAAAAAATATGATAAATAATTAAAAATATAATAAATAATTAAAAATATAATAAATAATTAAAAATATAATAAATAATTAAAAATATAATAAATAATTAAAATATAATAAAATAATTAAAATATAATAAAATAATTAAAAATATAATAAAATAATTAAAACGAACATCAAATTAATTGCATTACCCATAATAAAGTAATTAAAATATAATAAATAATTAAAATATAATAAATAATTAAAAAATATAATAAAATAATTAAAAAAACGAACAACATCTAATTAATTGTCGTGGCTCTCCCATAAAACTTTACTTTTATGTGAACATATGAACTTTCAAACATAGACTTTTAAGGTCAATAAACAGATGTCAGGATGTAAATAAACGCCATTCCTATTGAAAAAGGCATTAGCAAACTGGAAAGTACATACATTATCTATGCTTTCTTGAAAAATACCGTTAATGGCGGATCCAAGGTATGTTTGATTCCCATTAATCATTAACCATCGAGAAACTAGTAATGTAAGTTAGCATTTCATTCAAAAAGCCATTTAATCTTTTTATTTGGGAGAGGGGGAGTGTTGCCCCTAATTTCCACTGTGGCCTCTTAAATCAGCCGCTGATTGTATTTGCACTAAATACAAATTCTATATGATTCAAAAATCCCCAGACTATCACGATGATGACGTCATCAAATATATATGGTATCATGATAAATAAATATATTTCTAAAATTTACTTTCTGATAGATAAAGGAACGCTATATATGGGAAGTGTATTGTTTTAAACAAAACCTTTATACAAACCTATAATGAACAAATAAACTATAAACGTCGAATAGTCTAAATTTTCAATAATATTATTAATTTTTGAAAATATTTTTCATTGAGTTTTAAGGGTTTTTCTTCTGACTTCTTTCACGTAAGAATCTAATTTAAATTTATGTATTTTAATATGATGATTTCAAAAGCAACTTGATTTGTAAGTGGGGCTGATTGCTCTTTACATTTCTATAAACAAAGGAACTTCATCATTTTTGTGGTAATTAATCCTCGTAATACGTGAAAAACTTCGTGGTAATCTTTGTGATACTCTTCGTGGTAATCTTGGTGGTACTCTTCGTAGTAACCTTCGTGGTAACCTTCGTAGAAACCGCATATTGCCACGTTTTTAACAAACAGTCTATAAATGCATTTTTTTCTTCTTTTTTCAAGCAGGAAAATAAGTTCTTCGTTGTGTAGTAATAGCATGCACATGTTTTTAGTACTTCCAGTTATAGTTAACTTTTCTCCTATGAAAACCATTGCTACCTCACACAAACCACAAATGACGAAAATTAGAGCTTACAAATTTTTCTTTGCATTTATTTATAGTCAAATCTCATTAACACGAATACTCACTGCGGATAAGCAAATTATTTGTATTTAAATAGTTCGTATTAGCCGGGGAAAGAAGGGAATCATATATTACTAAATCATTATGACGGAATTCGGTAAACAATTCTTGGTAAAAATAGTTCATGTTAAGCGCGTTCACGTTAGCGGGGTTAGACTGTATGTGTAAATTTTACGAAAAAAAACATTCTAAGGTTCCCCTACGTTTTATCATAAACTCGGAACAACTAATGCTAATAACGTAAATACGAAAATAGAAATTGAGTACTTACCATCTTAATAATAGGCACTATATGATATGGATTATTAAATATTAAGCATCCCTATCTCTTCTTATAATAAGTCAAAAGCGAAATGTAATCGAGGAAATTTCATCTTCTCCTGAGTAGATTTCGTTGTAAATTGGGGATTTCCTCGCCTATTTCGGGCTAGTCCTGAAGAACTAATGTTCAATCATCTTGTTGAACCATTTTTCCCGAATTTCATTATCACATCATAATATCCTCGCTCAATATTATCTCGCTTTTTCAAATAGTGTTTCATCTAAAAAAAAATAGGACAGGGTGCATGACCTGGAAAGAGGGCATTTTTTTTAATTCTAAATACATAGATAATCACTAATATCCGTGGTTAAGTCAGATTTACTTCTACTAATTCCTTTAAACAACGTCTTAATTTGTTTAGTTCCTATAGTTGCTTTCTTTAAATTGCTTAGTTTTTGTTTGCAGGTAAGCATTTTTTGGAGGATTTTTTTTTTTTTTTTAGTTAAGTATATGCGAAAGGCGAGGAAAAGTGCACGTGATTGCAATCTAACTGCAATGTGGCCAGATGGCAAGATTAAAAAATCCCAACTTCATACAAAATAATAATTAAATTAATATAACTAAAATTTAGTTAAACAATATCCTATAATAATAATTTCATTTATTCAAATATCTTATACCAACGGTTCTTCAACTGTGGTTCGCAAACCCTCCTAGTGTTCCACAAAGCTTCGGTAAAATACTAACGGCATGATAAGAGCATTTGCTCTTTAATGCTAAGAATAAATTATGAGGGGACGAAAAATTCCTTACTTAAATGATGAAAATTAGTGATGAAACACTAGAAATAAATACATATGATGCAAATTCCGGGCTTTAAACTTTGAGTTAATTCTTGGGGGTCCGTGAAGGCGAGTGATCTCTGAAGGTGGGGGGGGGTCCGTGGTCCAGGAAAGTTAATGAACCACTATCCTATACTATATGACAAGTAAGCTTCATAAAATAGGGATGTATAACATACTTAGTTTAGAGCTTAAAGACAAACAAATTGATTTTAACAAAAATTTGATCTCAAAAATACGTGGAACCGCTAACGTTTATCGCAGTAGTCCGTGGTTGAAAGTCTGCAAACCTGGCAACAGTGCTTTGTTTACAAATATTCGTCAGCAATCTGGTTTTGCCAAAACCATCAGTGTTATTACAGAAATGAAATGTTGGAGTACAAAATTTTTATAAATCAACAAATTTCATCACGCGTTTTGGATTCTAACGTGGGAATTTGAATCATCATCGGGGAAGAATGGTGCGTTAATTTTCGAGGGATGGGAGGGACATTTGGGCACAAGGGCGGACAAGTTAAAGGACAGGGCGTTGCGCCCTTCTATTTCCCTTTAGATGAAACACTACCTCAAGGTTAAATAAATTTTTCTTTGTATTTTCCCAAATACGCGATTGTATGTCTACCGTTTTAGCTAGCACAGGAGGGATGTTTTGTTTTGTTTTTTTACATCGCCTATATTTGATTCAATAACGAATGCATCATCTTTGAAATGCAAATTTCATTTATGTGCGTCACAGATTTCGTAAAAGCATGTTTCGAAACATGTTTTGCATACAAATATGGCTTATATTTTAGAATGTATTAAATAATGCAACCATAAGATAAATATGCAGAAAAGATTATATTGCGATTTATATCTTATAATTCACTAGTAAATTTCCATTAAATAACTATCAATTTCAAATACCTTGCCTTTTATAATTCCATTAATTTTTAATATATAAATGCACAAGCAAAAATATATGTGAACTACCATAACTGCTCAAGCTAAAAATATATTCAAATATAACTCTATTTAATCAAAAATAAATAACCAAACAGATATATGTCATACAGCGTTCCAACCACTCTATTCTAAGGCAAGGGGGACATGGGCCCCAAACGTAACCGGATTTCGTTATGTTTTCTATATGCCAGCGGAACCCATGCACCACATGGGCAGAAATTTATACCCCTTTTTTTTTAGAACCTCTGTTGTCATCAGAATCTGTGTCATCAGATGTCTGTGTCATTCATCATCTGTGTCAATCATCTGTGTCATCAGAAACGTATTGAAAACGTATTTTGAGACGAAATTTATTTCAAAATTATCTTTTAAATAAATAAAAATAAAAAGTCCTTCGCCTGTCGAAGCATCTTATTTATATTTTATTTTTACAATTATTTTATTTCTATAATTAATTTATTTTTGTAATTATTTTATTTTGTAATTATTTTATTTTGTAATTATTTTATTTTTAAATTATTTTATTTTTATTGTAACGTGTTTTATTTTTCCACGATACTGTCTTGTTTTATTTTCTCTCTCCAAGAAAATTCCGAGAGCGGCAAGTATTAAAATTGGAGTATTCAAGCGAATCCGTCTCCTGAAACAGTTGCATATGTACATATAAAGGAAACTACCCTCATGCAACACCTTAAAATATTGTATTTTTGGACGTTAACGTTTACCCTTTTTCTGGGACATCGACGTTTTGTTTTATCTCTGAAACTTGAATATAGAAAAATTAGGAAGAACAGTAATGTTTATTTTTATAAACGTTATGCTTTTTTTTATTGTTATGTTAATTACATTGCTTAAACGATATATATTTTTTCTGGGCAACATTCTTGTTTTTATAATATTTTAAAATGTACAATAACGTCCATACTTCTTTCATGTTGCGTTAATGCACATTACAAAAAAAAAAAGACCATTTTCATACTATTTTTGCTACTTTACGAATATATATAACAATTTACGTAAAAGTCTTCCACTGCAATCTGTGCTTATTTCAAATAAAGTACCGTAATTAATTAAATTATATGTTCATGGAAGTAGAGAATTCGTTAAAAAGTGTTTGAACGTTGAAATTTAATATTTTAAATTACTTTTATATAATCGTCAAAAGGTAGCTTAAATGATAAAATAAATTAAAATAAAACATGATAATTCGACGTAAAAGAGTTATTTGTAAAAGGATTTTAAAAACGATGTTAACTGTGAATGAATGATAATTGAAAAATAGAACGGTTGTGATCATGATAGAAAAACCAAGTTTAAAACCTCCAAATTATATTTAGTATAAATAATGGATATCCTGTTTCCCATTTGGATCTGATATAATGCATATAAAATTAAAATTTATCAATTATGTAACATTTAATGAAAGCAAAAATGTCTCACATGCAAGAAATGGAAATAAAATCATAGAAATTACCCGCGTATGTACAAGACAAAACTTTTAGCTTTAAAAAGTAAAGTACGTGATATCTAAAAACCAAAATATTTTTTAAGACTTCCTAGGTTCAAAGAATACGTCTGAAAGGAATAATATAATGTTTCGATTTTAAAAAGGAAATTTTTATTTAAGAGATCTATTTATCTTTCTTACAGGAGTCCCATTTTCCCCATTTCATTTTCCTCTCGTAGTTTTGAAACTGAATTTTTCGGGTCTGCTGTTTTGCTATTTACAATTCCAAACAGGTGCCTGATATAAAACTTTGAATTATGTACGTATCGAAAGATTTCCTTTACTGGGAGTAAAAACATTATTTAAATTAATTTCGTGCTGCAAGTAATTTTTAACTCTCCCGAATATAATATAAATTACGAGGTAAATATGCACTCTGCTTCTGAAAAATAATAGTTATCCAAATTGCGGGATTTTTTTTTTGTTTCAAACCGTTATATTAACATCAAAAATACCTATACTAATTTGTTCATAAGTTACCTTTTTCTTTATTTGTTGGTATGTTTGCTTGCTTGTTTGTTGAAATTATGCTCCAAATTAATCAGTCCATATCATTTCCTTTAAAAAACAATTAAAGTTGCCTTGTTGGCAAAAAAACATAAAGCTACAGTTAAGTCATTCGTTCGAATCTGGTCAGTAACATATCTTTTCTACTTTCGTTAAAGAGAGGTGCTGTTATTGAAGTCCAAATTTCAATCACAAATTTTGTGGGGTTCTTTTTTCAGAAGGAAAGGTATTTATCCCACATGCACCATTAAGTATTATATGTATCGATGTTCTCATTTTGCAGTTTGTATGACACATTTACAAAAATATAGAAATAAATATATAAACAAATATGTACAAGATAGATAACGTAATTGATATAAACCGTTGTTAACACTCATTAAGTTCATTTATAAAGTCCAGTTGATTTGTGTAATTTGCACTAGAATGAAGAGAACTACAAAAAGTCCATCAGAAAAGAAAAATCCATGAAATCACCGAAAAACCGTTTAGAAACCATTTCTTTAAGTGCAAGAGGCCATTGTTTTCCGTAGATTGCCGCTTTCCTAAGATTTTTTTTTTTCCTGCGAATTCTAGCAGGTTCCAATGTTGAACAATATAAAATAACATGCTCCACTGTTTGTTCAACACTTTCGTCACAGAAGCGGGAAGAAGACTCTAGCAAGCCGAATCTTTGAAAATATTAGCCAAACCTTCCATGACCAGTTAGCAACTGGGTTAATTTGTAAGAGAGTTCTAGATGGTTTGCATTCAGCCTACCTTTGAAGGTTGGGAAATATTTCATTATTGCGCTGCCATTATATGAATGCTTCCATGGTTCCTCCCATTTCTGAAGTATCCTATCTTCTACAATTATTTTGTTTTCAGTCATAGGAGCTTTATCGTATATTATTGGAAAGTCATCTGATAGGGCGGCAAACTTGGCAAGTGCATCGACGATTTTATTTCCCCGATTTCCGTTGTGGGCGTTTATCCAATTCAGTTTTATCTCCCAGTGATTTGAATAGAGATTTGACATAACTTGCCGAATGCCCTCAGGGATGGGATGGTGGTTGCTGCAATTTTGAATGAAATGAATTGTGATATGGCTATCAGTGTAAATGATGGCTTTTTTTGTTGTTGTTGTTGTTGTTGATATACGATATGCTTCGTCATTCAAATGTTCAAAGACTATTGCAATCGCCATTGCTTCCGCTTGGTTATTTGAAAACAATGGATGTAGTCTGCATTTTTCCTCTTTGACAACAATGCCCTCCTTGTAAACGATGAAGGCACATCCCACCTGTTCATTAATTTTACTACCATCTATATATGTTTGAAATTCGAACTGAGAATCGAGCATTTGGCCAACGTTATTAATTTTCGCAAGACGAATCCATTTGGAAGGCGGAATAGACAGATCATGGTTCTGGACATCTATTGCCTTCTTCTTAGATCGAAAAATTTCAACTATTTCCTGCACTTGTAAACATACTGGAGTAATTCCTGCCAGGAAACAAGCGGCTTCATATGAAATGGTGCGAAATCCCTTAATAATACTTAAAGCTATGCTTCTCTGTACAGAATTAACCTTACGTTGCTTATAAATTGTGTTTAAAGCAGAAATCCAAGCGCTATATGTTAATAGGGGAACAATAACTCCATCATAAAGAATTTTTAAGGCTGGGGATCCTATTCCCCGGGTCAACTTCCCCATTTTAGATAAAGCATTAATTATATTAAAAGATTTTTCGCAGATGTAATTGGTGTGAGTATTCCAATTCAATTTATCGTCAAAAAATACACCAAGATACTTTAATTCTTTAACAATTTCGGATCTCTTTTCGTCCAAAAAAATTGGCATTGGGTGTTTTACTCTCTTGAGAGTAAAGTGCATTGCCTTTGATTTATTGTCGTTAAAATCGACTTTATTGCTGTAGGACCATTTTGATATTTGTTTTAAACACCCATTTCTAAACATTTCCAGTTCCAATCCCGTTTTCGGTGCCACAAGAAGAAGAATATCATCTTAATCAAACGCAACTATTTTTACATTGTGTTACATTGAGTTTCAACAGTTTCATTTAGACTATTAGTATAGCTTCTGTCAAATTTTTTAATCGTGGATGCTTGCAGAAAGGAGTTGAAACCCGCAAAAATAAATATTAATAAAAACCATATCCTCATTCGAAATCTGAGAAGGAAGAAAGCCATCTATATCCTTGTTTGTAACTAAAATGGCTGCTCTAGCCCTACCTTGGCACACTCGAAAAATTCGAAATCGCTTCGGAAAACCAGCAATATTATTGTTTATACAGTATGGTTCTTGTATAAAAAGAATGTCAATATGTTTACTGTCAATAAGTTCGCAGATGTTGTGGGTAATCTGGAACGAGATTTGAAGATTAATTTGAAAACATTTAAAAATACAAAAAGGAGTATTAAAGGCCATAGTCGAAATTTTCCATTATCCTCTTTACTTTTAATTTATGCGTAGGGCACTGACGATCCATTGCGACATGGGTGACATTAAATTTTTGCCCGTCTTTTGAAAACCTGTTATGGTTTATGCGATTACTGCATTTTGTTTCCGTTGTCTTCAGGCGTTCTTTCATAGAATGATCACCCGAACATAACGGGCATATCGTTTCTTCCTGACAATTTTTTGTGTTGTGATTAAATTTATTGCATTTGTAACATCTCAGGACTGAATTGTAATCCGCGAAATTACAAATACTCCATTTGAACTTCATTTTCTCTCCGCACTCAATTATTTTCTTCCTGATATCCGGAGAGATCTCTATTAATAAATATCTATTATTTTTCCTACTAACAAATATAAACTTTGCTTCTATTTTCTCATTCTCCTCTATAATTTCAGTGTTTTGCGATTTTATAATTCTTTCAACGTTATCAATATTGACCTCGTCAGGTATATTATATACAATCATGCTCGGTAGGAATTTCTTTCTCTCCGTAATCACAAGATCCTCACTACATTTTTCAGTCATGGCTTCACACAATATTTTAATGGCATTATTCTCTTTGCAAATAATAAGAACATTTTCCTTACCTATAGTTTTCATGCTATCTACTCCCATCTTCAGTTTGAAAGGTTCCGCCTTTTCTTTAATTAATTTCTTTATGTCTTCACTTGTTTGACATTTTAATGAGCTTACAAAGCTTTGTGCACCTCACGATGGTGCCTTGGCTGGAGACGGCGGATTCCATAGCTGTCTTCGGGGCTTATAGAATACAAGGGCTAGGTCACTGCCGCTCCAACGATGGCACCGGAATCGCCAGTGATGGCGTAACTCGGCTGACCTTCACGATCTGGCGAGCCGGTTTTGCATACAATCACTGGTAAAATAATGTTAAATGCCCCTGATTTAAGTTTAAAAAGTTAATTTGCCTCATAAAAATTACTATCCTCAATATTTCGTGAGTGAATGTAACACACACAACGAAAATTGACAAATCAACGAATATAAACACATGCATTTTGATTAACATCCACTTATATATAAAAATTATTGTATTCAAACTTTAAAGGTCTCAAAGGAAACGATTTTTTTCCAAAACGACCATTTGTTCTTTTGCATCAAATGACCACATACTTTGTACAAGATAAATACAACGGTGGGGGGAATAAATGACATTTTACATATAAAACATAACAAACACTCTAGTACTACGGAAATTGGATTTTAATTTCAATGCAACACTAATAAATCCAAGAATGGGAAAAAGAAGACAACGCCCCCTCTCCTCTCCCTTGCAAATTATACATTTACATAAAGTAAAGGAAAATGGGTATTTAAATGCCCATTATTTAAATTTTAATTAAAATTATTTACAATTTTATTTGAAAATCAATAGAAAAGTAAAGATGCCCCCTGAAAGTTTTTCTATATACGCCCTTGCTATACTTATATAATTGTAAAATCATAAGATAAAAATAGTAAAATTTAATTATAATATATATGTTTGCTTTTTTAATTTTATTTATTTATTTTTTCTATGTATGATTATTTATTACAATAAAACGTTTCGGAATTTAGATCTTAGCTAGTTCATGAGATAAAAGACATTTCAAAAGAAAAGAAAGGGTTATATTTAAAATTTTACCTTTTTTATTCACGACTGGAGACTTCAGCCATGTATCCCTTTTCTATTGTGCTTTTCTTTGAGACATAATCCGAGCATTTCAATTTAGGAAACGAATTCTTATAAACATGAGAACTCTGCAAAACAAGCGAATTGCATCCTTATTAACTTCTGGAAATTTGCTTTGAAGTTCATCACGAAGTTCTGCAATAACTCCCGTTCCTTTTCGAAAGTTATTTCGCTGAATAGTCCGAAAAATAACATCAAAACATTGACTTTTTCTAACCACGAAGACGTTGGTATGGTTAACCCACCCGAGGAAAGTAAATGAACCCAATTTGAGTATTCAGAATTTTGGAAGGGAGTATTGCATTATATATATTATTGTATTATAAGGGAGTATGAGTATTCAGAATTCAGGAGGTGGGTCATCAAAATTTTTAGATATTATTCCTAAAGATGTGTCTTTTTTTCGAATGCTTTAAGCAATATACTCCGCGATGTCCGTAAGGGCTTCTTGTTCGCATACAGAAAGATCGGAAGATGGGTTGTGAAATTAATTCCGATTCCCATGATAATGGAGAAGGATCATCTATAAATTCTTCAGGCAAAATTTCAACACTGTCATTAGGCAGGGATATTTTTTCTATTTGTGAATATTCATCGGGTTTGAAAGCGCTTTGTAGTAATTCTGACGTTAAATATACATGTTCATTTTCATCACGTTTGCTTTCGTTGAAATTTTTGGTAATTTATTAGTCAGCAATGATTGTTTTAGGCGACAAATGACCTCTGAAGGAGAAAGATGATCATTAAAACGGCCGAGTCCTCTTATTTGGCTAAATAAACTTTCTGTGTTAAGCGGCACGTTAAGATGTATTTCACTTTTTTTTTCTTTTTTGACAAGTCTTCGTATAGTCCAAAAAGGGAATTTATCAAAATTATCCAGCCTTCTTGAAACGGTAACATGCTTTTTTTTCCCCTTGCACTCTTAATCCGCTAATAACTTTTTTGGTGAAATGCAACGTTTGCACTTCTTTATCATAAAACGGCAGCTTTCCAAATGCGGCCTTTAGTGGGTTTGTTACTGAGAGGTTGAGGACATTTGCTATTCATTATGTCAAAAAATGTATCAACAAGTTCAAAAAATTCAGCCACATATTTAGCTTAAGTTAAGCATTCTATCCCTTTAGCCGTTGTACGAGAAAATCGAGTTTTGGTCAGTTGAACTTTTTGTCGTCGGTCATTGCCCGTAACTGTTATATGCTGCATGGTCAGTTTAGGGCATAGTTTTATTTCTCCAGTCTTTCTCCAAAACCTCTTTAATCATACAGACATTCATTTTCACTCCATTTTCCAAGATGAGACCTTTATCCATGAAGTGATTCCTTAAAAGGTTAATGTAATGTGGCATATCAGTGAAAACCCATATTTTTATTTCCTTTACTATAAGAGTGATAAAATGATAAATTTGCTACCGTGATATTTAATTATTTCCACAACGTTCCACAGCCACCCAAATCTGAAACGATGACTTTAACGATAATACCACACTCTTCCATGAGACGAATAATTAGAGAAAGAAGTTTCTTTGTCACGATTGTGTCAAAATCATAAAAAAAATGGGTTGCTTCCACTGAGAAAACAAACCTCTTGCCAATACAAATTGAACTTCTTCGTAAGGGCCAAGAATTTGATCTAATTTGCTATCCTAGCAAATGCGGGAGTCTATATGCATTTCGTCAAAGCTTAGTACGCAAGTTCTTTCCATCTCATCTAATCCTTGACAATTTTTTGCCATTACGTAAAAGAAGAACATTATTCAAAATTCCTGGATTGCAGGAAAATTTTGCGCACCATCTTTCGTACTTGCTTTTGAGTACTTACACTTGTCAGAAGGATTCCAAATACATTTTTCTAGTACCCATAATATTTTGTCGATAGTGCCCTGATGATGATGCTTTGCGAAATGTCTTCTGGTGTTCACTTGAGTTTGATCTTTTTATCAATAAAGGCATTAATTTTGGTGTCGGTAAATATAGAATTAAAATGTTCTTTAATACTATCTGCTTCTTTCTGCTTATTTTTCATTTTTTTTCGAGTAGGCACAAAGCACATTTATTTGTTCTAACAACAATTTTCTCAATTCCGACCAACGCTTTGCTTTCTTGTTAAACATTTTAGAAGCTTTTCCTTTTCAATTTCGAGAATACTGAGTTCTTTTTCAATTTTTTCTAATTTATCTTTTAACTCCTTATTTAAAATAGTTGAATCTAAGCAATTATCGCATTCATTAGTTTCATTTTTTAATTGGTTGTTTTCCGAATCGTTTTTTGTTTCGGAAAAATGAGATTACTTGAGACTCAAGCACTTAACTCTATATAAAGCATTACTTAGTAATTTCCTTTTTCTTCGTAGCCTTTGACCTTTTGCTGTTGCTTCTTATATATTACCCAAATTTAGGTTAAGACTTGGCACGGCAGATGATTTTAAGAATTTTTCACTGGCAAACCAAGTAAACGTTTCATCATATCGTCTTCATAATCTGAACTCTTAAAATGTTCACTACAAATTCTAGCATTTTTTGCATTCAAAGTATCTGCCTCGCGACATCTTTGAATCCAGCATTTTAATTCGATCGGATTATTCAGAAGAAAACGATGAAATAGAATATTTCTTCCTTTCGAATTTTTATCGGTGTTCGAACATGTAACTATAGAGCAAGACGCCATTAAAACAAATTGTTGTACTTACAGAATGATCGAATTGTTTCTTGAAATACGTACCACAAACTTTATATACACGTTCTCTACATACACAATTTATATACACTATCTGTATACTCAACCTATATATATAACATTTTCTATATACGGACACACAACTTCTTTTAAAAATTCTTAATAAAAACTGTACGAAAGCAGATGCAATCAAGTAAGTAAATGAATGGGTATTTGCATAGGGTCGACCGAGGCGTCAACCATTTCGGCGTCATTTTCATAACCGCGCCCTATTCGGTCAATACATAAATCCAATGCTGCGTGAATGTTTCAATCGTGTGTCTATTTTCATTCAACTTTTATTTTTTTACGTTTTATCCAGCTGAAGCTGACATACCATTTTTTTTTTCAGACCACCATCTCCCTGGCCTCGGTGATCTAGTTGGCAAGACACTTCGGTTTATACCATGCGATCGCTAGCCCGATGCCATACGAGAACAATGGTCTTTTATTTATTATGACCCGCCAAATCCTGCGCTAATAGATCATATGTAGCTTCAATTTAAGTATAGAACGTGGATTGTCTGAACGTCACATCTCATTTTTTTACAATTTCCATAATGTTACAAAAGTTAGCTCACTTTCTAAAGCGGAACATAGGCAGGCTCTCTTATCGTACGCCATCACCGAAAAAAAATAAAATGCCGGTATTAACAGACACATTTATCATTTTAAAATATTCAAATGCAAAATATAAAAACGAAAGCAAATTTTTTTATGATGGAGTTGTCCATTATGGGTTAGTGACACCACAAGAAACTGTATATGGATGTGATAACAAGTGAATTGTTGCAAGTAAAAGTGTGATAAAAAAAATTAATGATTGTAGATTAAACTGTGAAAATATATATATATATATATATATAGATTAAGGACAAGAATTTTTATTCAAAGTCTCCGAGTTTTGTCTCGCTTTGTTTATAGGTTGGGGAAGAACATACACGAAAAATCAAGATTATTAGAAAATAAAGCATATATTAATCTATAGATACCTTTACAATGGACCTTGGATTTTACGAACTTGTATGGATCCCCAAAGGCAGTTCGCAAAAAAAGAATTAGCTTTAGTTCCATCAGACCTTTTTGGACCGATTCTATGGTTCGTGAAAACGCGAATTCACCATAGTAAAAACTTTTTATTTTGTAAAAGAAATTTTAAATCTCTTTGGAGAGCTTTAAATCTTTTTTTCGAGCATGGTGTTTACCAAAACAGAAAGGATTTATTTATAATCTGTTTACAGAAGTTTTGAATGTCTGTCATTTACTAAAATTGATATTTTCATTTTAACAGATATTGAAATAATATATCATTTCGCAAATCGATTACATAATTCTAGGTCGAGTAATTTCCTCACGCTTTTTTTACTTATTTATGGAGAGTCGATATTGACTAAACTTCCATCAGGGTTCTAGCAAAAATGGTTCCAAAGCCGTAAGTTAAAATTTACTTCTTTGATTTATTTCTGAGATAGATTAACATATTTTTAAGTTTGGAAGGACCATTATCATCATATTCGGAAGATAAAGACTATTTTCTTTACAAGACAAATAGACGTTTTCCAGTTTTGAACATTTTTATGAACACAATTCAAATTAAGGAACAATTTTTATCAACGTTTTTTAGGCGTCATAATGTTAACGCCGATGTTATGGCATAGTTAGATGGTGAAACGTTCGCATAGAAAAGAAATGTTTTCCTCATCCGGTAAGACACGATCCCACGACCTTCTACAATCCGGGCAGGAGCTCTTACCAACTGAGCTACGGACAACGAACATTCATAAAGTCAGTTCAGTAAATCAGTTGATAAAAATTGTTTCTTAATTTAATCTGCGTAGTGTTCGACTAGTATAAACAATTCAAAGTTCTTGGCAATTTTATTATATTATCTAAAATACACATCGCGAGGGCCCCGTAGGATTACCCATCCACTTTGCCCAATTAAAAATTGGTCCACTTTGCACTCCACGCCATTTTGGCAAACAAAGTGCTACCTCTACTGAATCCTTAACAATAATGCCACAAAAAACATTACCTAAACTAACAGACTTAATATCTGTTTCAGGCATATAGTGCACAAAATTTAGTTCGAAACAGTTTTTATTATATTGACACTTAACTAACTTACAAAAATTTTAGTAAACAATCCAAAAAATGTTTTCTTACTTTATTCGCTGCACATGTATTTCAATGGTGCTGAAGTAAGTGCAGCACCATTGAAATACCTGGTGCTGAAATAAGTGCAATTTATTCCTACGCACACCTTCAACACTTTTGCACTGACCACTGTTGCCTCCTATGTTTGGATTATTAAACATTAAGCTGATCCTCTCTGCCCCGTATATCCACTTTGCTCTAGTTTCCCCTATATTATTTATTTTCTCTAATTCCTCTGATAACTCCTTCCGAAATTTCGGTCCCGCATAGCTAATGGAAGGGAATTTCATGCTGATAATCCCTTACTCTGAATAATTTGTTCTGTAAACTCTATCATGTGCACTTAAATGAAAAATGATTAAGGTGTAAGGCTTGTTACACTCCATGATTTTTTGTATCCACGGAGTTGATTATCCTCTTCTACATTTACTTGGAAATACATTAAGTTCGAAATCCCATTTGATATGGTATTATGCAAACAACCTTGGAAATTATGCAACAAATCTAAAGCTTTCTAAAACCAAACGTCAAACATAATTCCCTCTGATGTCAAATTTCTCAATAATAAGAGCGTTAGAGCATCCGAAAGTTGTGATACTAATCTCTTTTTATTTTCGATGCTTTGAGCTGTATGTACACTTCGTTAATTGGAATTTTGATCTACCGGTACGGTAGCTATTTCAGCTTTTGATCTCAGGATTATTATTATTATTATTATTCAGTCCCTTTCTAAACATCAAATAACTGGGGAAAGAATAATCAAATGTCTGAATTATTAAGTTCGAATTCCATAATTAATAAAACTGGCAATATGTTATGGATACATTGGCGTACGCAGGGGTGTTGATGGGGGTTGTAACTCCCACTGCAATGAAATTTTGTATATTTGACATAGGAATATATGCATTGTATCTCTGTAACCACCCCACCCCATTGAGCTTGTCTGCATACGCCTATGCATGGATAGCTGTATTTTATTGAAGAGATTGATTCGGAATCAGACTCAGGTAATTAAATAATTTATTGAGACGATGCATACAATATTTGGCCATATTAGTGATTACCAGAACGTCGTTTGTACATCGTTTGTGCATATTGAAAAAGCGATCTGCTGATAGTTCTGAATTAAAAATTCGAAATAATATTATCCAATTACAGTCCTTGATACACTTCCAAATGTGTTCCGATATTTTTCAACCCATGATCAATAGCATGGATTACATCTGGGTTATCAGAAGACGAAAATCCTGATTTTTTAAATGTCCGCTAAATGTGTTTCACATTCACAGGAAATGTTTGTGATAAAATACCTAATTGTAAAAATTCTCCTTTTATTCGATGCAGCCAGCCACTGCAGGAAAAATTCATATTTTTCATGATTTGGGATTTTCATACAATTGATTGCTAAAAATCGTAATATTCGATAAAAATTGTAATAAATAGATTTCTCCTTTCTTAAATAAAAATGCAGAAAGTTCAATTTCATTTATGTTCCTTCCTTCTAATGATATAAATCTCGATTTTCCTTTATTACTTTAACTCCTTCAACCATCACAATTTTTGTTATTTTTATGTCATTATCATACCATAAGTATACAGGAAAAAGAAATGCAACATATTATATTCGCCAAGCAGCCAACAAGTTGGCGAATTCTTGCGCTGTACTACTCGTTTCCGCGTGCATTTTATAACCCTTTAAAAACATTATTAATAAGTTACGTCTCCAAAAACCATGAAACGCGTATCCGATGGATTTCTGCAAGGTACGTAATGAAGCAAAAAAAAAAATAAATATTCAATACTTTTGAAAATATGATAACATAAAATCTCTGAAAATAGTCCCATTTTTGCTCTCTCCGGCCCTATAACACCTATATTTATGGCCATTCTGAAAAATGCCCGAATACGTGTCTAATAATTTTTTGACAGCTCTTTCAAATGAGCCTAATGTCATTAAAATCCGCGTCGTCCACCCTCCGACCTTCCCTTGTTAGTTGGCGTTCTGCTAAACTTCATTTCCACGCGCAGGTTTCCCTGTGGGGTTAGATACATATAGTCTCCGTCACACAGGTCCGACAGTAAATCGAACGTATACAGGGCGTAACCTTTGGGAAAATCTTAGCGCGTGATTTGATTTCCACTATCACGACTTAGCTTTTCGGTACTTGAATAGAGAGAATGATAGGCTCGCACGTAGGTGTCCTGTAAAAAAGTCAGGTTCTAAAGCCCTACCAGGCAGTTAGTTACCGTCTATAAATACGCTTATGAAATTTGCGTTGTAGTGCTTGAAATTGAAAGGATTTGTCCCATACGTTCCGTTGAATGCGTCGTTGTCAGAGATAGCCAAAATGACCTTCTTGGGCATCTGGCCTATGAAGATGTTGTCTTGTACAAAGCTCGTTACTCCTCTGGGGGACGGAGTATACTTTACACAACACCAGGTCGATGGGGTATTTCGCAGACGATCTCTCCAGAGCCTTGGCGTGACCTATCAATACTCCTGGACTGACCTTTACTTTGCAAATAGAGAAGCTTCCTCTTCAGCCACCTTAAAATAAGCGCCTTTCGTAGGAAAAATGAGGTAGAAAGCTGGTTTGCTTGGGATTAGTTTTATCCTGACGTCTACCAAATTTAGCAACACTCTAGTTTGATAAAAAAAAAATCACAATGGAGATTCCACATCAAATCGAAAACACGACTATTCCTGGCGAGGTCGTGACGTTTTCTCGAACCGACGTTTCTCGAAATCTCCGCCGTTGGATTGGTTTCATCAAGGGAACCGGCCGTGTCTTTGTACAATCCTTCATCAGTGAGCAATGTTTTCTTAGTATCTTCCCCAAAATTGAATAGAATCTCTATATACGCTCTATAGGGATAGGTATTGGATGAGGCTGCGATTAAGCGATCGTTTAAACTGACGTCCACCTGAGAGAATAACGAATACAAAAATAGGTTTGTAAGTGTAACAACGTCCGCATGCGTTAAATCAGATCCATCACCATTCACGATCTTCACTTTCAAATAGAGTTGAGTTGCCGAGAGGTCCATATAATCATCACCGCTGCCCGAAATGTTAAATTCTATGGGCACACCATCGCGAATATTCGAAAGAGGGTGAAACTCGTTCCATTTTCCACTCTCTACGCTAACTTGGGTGGGGGGAGACGGAGAACAAGTCCAGTTCAAATTTGGTACAGGTCGCAAAGTCGTGTCGAATTAAAGACGTTACGAACTAAAAATATCGCCTGTCTCTACCTTCCTGACTTTGGAGCGAATTGCATGTTTCGCTGGTTTCTTCTTCCTTTTATTATGAGCCATTCTGCCGTTTCCGACTATGTTTTTCACTTTGGCTGAAGCCTTAACCACCAATATAGAACCCTCTTCTTTGGCTCTTCGGGTCGCCGCTGTCTTCAAATCCTGTCCCTGTGTGACGTCACTGGCAAGGTCGATGCCGCTACGTAGAGCCTGCTTGCTCAGAGCCTTTGCACCCTACTTAAATAAAGGTATGACATCGCTTATCATGGAACGAAAAAGCCGCAAGTCCATGACCGTGTTGTGGGGGTGCGCCTCGAAATAAGGAAGATCGGAACCAACCTGGTTGACGTAATAATCTTAGAAAGAACTCATACAACACTGATAAGGTTTATACATTGTTTCTTTTTTTACAGCTGCTTCAAATCTAGGTGTAGTTTAACCAACAGTTTCCATGTCTCGAATGGCAATAGTTGATCCGTGTTCGTTCTTATAACGATCTCTATCGTTTGAAAATTCTTGCGCATTAAAAGTACGTAGTGAAGCCTATCGTACGAAGTACACACCATCTCCCATGCTGACCTTCCACTTTCACTATAGGTAATATAGGTAATAACGGCGCCAACACATCTCCAACCCCTTGAGGCTCGATAATGTCCGTATACAGGTAGAGAAGATAAAAATCGGCTACGGGATCTGCTACATACGGTCCTTCGATGGTGCGCTCGCTCTCCGAGGCATTTTCACTCAATTTTTCGCCCATTGGACCCGGTAGAAAACCTAAATTTTCTGCAATCCCCGATGTAAAACGGGTTTTTTCTCTCAAATGAATTTTAACCTTCTTGGTATTCTTGTTATAGGAAAGTTTGAGAGGGGCGGCCTTTTTTTTAAAATCTTGCAACAACACCTTAATCAATTCATCCGTTGTGTCGTAAATACCATTAGCAATTCGACTTTTCTTGGCAATGCCTTTTCCGTGTGTAAACTCAAGCGTATTTGCTCTTTCGACGATGTTAAACCAGGCGTGCGGATAAATAATCTCACTAAGTTCCACTTCCCATTCGCCTTTTAAATCAATATGTTTCGGCAATCTCACAAAAAAAAGTATTCAATTCGTTTTTCTGATGATAGGACGGACTGCTTTCGCTGGGCAGTGTCAGGTAGAAGTTCATCTCGCAAACTGAATGTTTTCGAAACACCGACTCACATTTTATACATATCCGAGACCTGTATCCAAGTGTTAAACTTTTTGGGGAAGCCTTTAAAACTAACAAAATATTCCATCTTTCCACGCCGTCGACGCTTTCGCAATATTTTATCCACGGGATATTTTTGAATCACTTTAATTTTTTGCAATTCTGGAGCATAGAACGTTCCCCTGACGGGCTCGTTTAGTTAATTTTCTATCCTAAAAACGAAGGGACTCTGGGTATACGTTCTGATATCGTAAATACTTCCTCCGACCAATTAGATTCGTAACCCTTCGAATAACGTCGTTTTCTTGGAAATCCGGACCGTGCCTCCTATTTCAAATTTATAAACGGGAGGTTTGTTAGAAACCAGGACGATATCGCCGTATAACATATCCCACACTTGCTTCTGATTTTGAATAGATACGTCTCAGGGAGCCATGCCAATAGAACGATGGCAAGAATTATTATAACTATGCATTAACTTGTCCAAAACGCCCACGTAATTATTAGCGTTAAATGCCATGAAATATTTCCATATCTTCGTTTTCAAAGTGCCATTAAATCGTTCAACGATCAAGGCTTTCGTCCCTTTACGGGTGGTGAAAAAAATCACCTTATTGGACTTTAAAAACTTTTGAAAATCCGAAAAAATAAACTTCTTCCCTCAATCCGTCTGAAGAGATCCCGGGACGCGCCCCTGATCGAAAATTTTCTGAAAAGTGCTTATAACAACCGATTCAGTTTTCTGTTTCAGGGGGAATAACCCATGCGAACTTGGAAAAAACATCTTTGTAGGTCAACAGGTACTTGAAATTCTCATTATGTTTGGAAACGTTCATCACGTCTACTAAATCCGCCTGCCATTGTTCATCGATCCCACCTACGATGACTCGATTCGTTTCGAATTTCCTACGAATGGGCTTGTGGAGCGTATACGGTCTCTGTCCCTGCAACCGGTCTTGAATTTTTTTCTTGGGACCTTTCTTTAAACAGCACGGTATAACGCATCGACACCACCAAAGCTTTTTTGGAAGTTCGGGAACCTGGTACGTCGGAATCAGTGCTTCTTCAGTCATTATAACAATTAATCTCATCAATAGAAAGCGAAAAATTCAAATTCATCTGGACAACTCAATACAAGAAACGGAAATACTATCAAAAGAAAGGGACCCATGAATTTATAAAAAAAAAAAACTTGGGCAAAAATCCGCTAGGTGGAACTCATCTATCAATTAAATCACCAAATCCTAAAAAAAACATTAAATACTAACTACCTATATATACCGAGAAAAGCAGGATTTTAATTAATCAATTACTAACAAAAATTTTATAAAAAGAGAAAAATGAACAACTAACGGTCATCAAAGTTAATAAAAAATATTAATTAAATCATAGAATATACCAATTCCTAAACAAAAATAAAAAATAAATAAACATTGACCGAACTCGGCTAGGGGACCATTAGTTACTAACAAAACGTTTATAAAAAATCTTACGAAATCAACCAATGATCATAAAAGATAATATTAATTAACAAATAAATTAATAATAATAAGTCTTAATAGGAAATCCTATAATACACCAGTTCCTAAAAAAAAACATTAAATACTGACCAGGCTTGCCATGAGGATCTAACCACCACGACAGGGGGAGACGATCACCAGACCAGAATCCGGGTGGTGATTGAAAACACTGGGGGACGTTTGACTCCCAATCGCTGCGCATACTACTAACATTATTACAACTTGTTTGCTTATCGTCACTTTCAAAACACCCACTCCCAGCTTTTTTCCCCTCCTTTTGAACTATTTTACTGGGGGCCTCACAATACCAGTAGCCCAGGGGCCTCAAAAACTTTAATCCGCCACTGGTTAAGGGTATGGTATAGTTATAGCTAATAGTTATAGCCAATATGAATTTAGATAATTACGTTACTAAACTAAAGCTTTACTTATTATTAAATATTCTAATTTCTTGTGAGAGCAAGTCTCGCCTCACATGAAGACAAACTATGCTTTTAATATTTCTTTAACAATTTATTCGTTCTTTTTTTAATATAGGCATTGTAACGTTTAATTATATAGAAAATGCCAATATTTTTCACCTTACATGTGGCTAGAACCCATGTTTTTCAATAATATTAATGTATTTTAACATTCTAAGGATTTACAAATAACAGAGTGTAAATCTTAGTATATATACGGCCACTTCGCACTTCGGCCGACTTCGGGCTTTGGCCATAACATATTCAATAAAAATGTCAGGGTATGTTTGTTTGTTTGGATTTTTTTTATGGCGCAAGATCAACTGGTGCAAGAGCTACACTGCGCCAACCAATCAGGGTATAAGAATCTATTTTTAAAATTTGGATGGACTTACAGCATTTATAAAAATGTCTTAAATAACCCTATATGCTTCATTTTTGAAACTTAAATATATCATAAAATTTATTTCCATTGTATTACTTTATATAAGAACGTATATCATATGTATGTATGTGTGTGTGTGTGTGTGTGTGTGTGTGTGTGTGTGTGTGTGTGTGTGTGTGTGTGTGTGTGTGTGTGTGTGTGCGTGCGTGCATATATATAAGAAGATATATGCACATCAGTGCTGAAAAATTAAAAGTAGGTTTGCAGAAAATGTTTGACAAACAGTATTTAATGTCTGGTTTTAATTCATATTCGGATAATTAAACATACACAAAAATTTTAATTTCTTAAGAGCTAGATATTTAATAACTTTTGTATAATACCGTCAAGATAAAAATTGAATGTTAGTTTCTAATGCTAGTTTGTTTATACAAGAATATTAAGCTCCATGTACTGGTTAATATTCGGCGAAAACATCATAATGTGGGTAATGAAAATTGTGGAAACGGAATTCAGTAAAACGATTAGGTCTTAGTTCATTAACATTAGCTCAAAATGGACAGGGAAATTCTTAATTTCCAACGAAATCTACTCAACAGAGGGTGAAATTTGCTCGAGTGCATTTCTCTGTTGCCTTATTCTGCTCAGTCAAGACCTTAATATTTAATTATTTACAGTTTAATATGCATGTTATTATGAAGGCGAATATTCTGTTCTTGTCGTTCTACCTTCGCCATTAGCTATTCTGATTCATGTATTTTATGAAATGTATAAGAACTTTCGAATTCCTGAGATCGCTCTTAAATTCATAAATTTTATAGGTAACGAATACGTAGCGCCTGAAAGAAATTTCTACGATCCTGTTTCATATCTTGAAATATTCATAAAAAAGGAGGAAATTCGTAAGAAATTCAAGAGAAATTCAAATAAATTAAAAAGCAACTAATTTTATAATATAATGAAAAATGTTTTCTTACTGAAAAATGGGGAAGTGAAAAGTTTTATTTAAACCTTCGTATAATGTTTACGATGTTGTGAATAAAATATGACAATATGTAATTTTCTAACGCTGATTTACGAATAAATTTTAAATTGACTTAATTGTAAATTTGTGGAAATATCTATTTTCTTTTTATACGGGGCAGAAGTAGCAACCATCATATTGCTCCTGAATCTATAGTTTTCCGGGGTATCAAGGCCTCTAATTCCCAGGGAACCAGACCTCGATCTACGGTGAACAGAAATGCGGCACGCGTTCTACGGTAACATTGGGAGTCGAACTTGGACTAATAACCGTACAGACGAATTCACATTACTACTATGTCACTGTAGAGCAGTGGGCCTATATTCTCCCGAGAAATTCGATGCTTTAACTTTGAGAATCGAACTCAGACTAATAACCGTATATAGACGAATGCATTACTACTACGTCACCGTAGAACAGTAGACCTACATTCTTCTGAGGAATCCGATACGGTAACATTGAGAAACGAACACTAACTAATGACCGTATAGACGAATGCATTACTACTACGTCACCTTGGAACAGTGGACCTACGTTCTTCCGAGGAATCCGAACATATTAAGGCTTGAAGAACCAGCCCACGAACTACTGTGAAAGCTTAGTCGGGTAATCATCTGTTTGTTCTCTCTCTCTCTCTCTCTCTCTCTCTATTTATTTATTTATTTTGTATTTTTTTCGTCCTTTGGAATCGAACTCGGATTAATTGCACATTAAGTAAAGGTTGCTGTACTAGATTAAAATGGTAAATCTTTTCGCTGTCAATTTTTGTATTTAAAATAATCCTTTGTTGACGGTGTAAGCAATATTGATGATCATTCAGGACCATTCTTTAGTAAATCTTTATATATATATATTCAATAACATAAACTTTATATACGTCTTAATAAACCGTTAGCATATCTTTAGTAAAGCGATAGATGTACCACACCTTTGTAATATGACTTCACTTATGTTATCGCTGTTTTTTAGTTTCCCAGTGAAGATTTGCAAATAAAGTACATTGAAATACACATCCACATCAGTTAACCTTTTATTGTTGTTGCTGCTGCTGTTGTAAATTTAAGTTCCAATTTCGGAGAAATCGGGGCTTGTTCAATTACTTGGGATCTGAATGTTTGTTTAAGGGATTATCGTCATTCCTGTCTAAGTCAGGGGAAACAAACATTTCCAATATACTAAAAATCAAGAAAATCTTTCGTATCATATAGCTTGCATCATTTTTAGCCTCCCTATTGAAGGTTTATTCAATGTCGATTCAATAAATATTTTTTCAAAGGTTTATTCAATATTTAGTGAAGTGTTTTTTAATACTTAATGAAGGTTTTTTAATACTTAATGAAGGTTTTTCACTATTGAATGAAGGTTTCTTCAATATCATAAAGCTGTTTTCAAAGGTTTAGTAAAGGTTTATTCAAGGCTTAGTAAAAGTCTATTCCATATTATAAAGGTTTATTCACTATCTCCTTATGACAGTGCTGTACGCAAAAATTTTCTAAAGGAGTACAGGCTTCTAATGGGGTGTTACAGATATAACTCTATATCAAACAACAATGTCAATCAATCAACGTTTATTGGCGTAGTGATACCAACGCCGATGGCATGGCGTGATTAGATGGTGAAACGTTCGAAAGAAAATAAATATTTCTGCTTTCGGTGGGACCCACCGAACACAGAGATGTTTATCTTTCGATTTTTTCGATGTTTATCTTTTCGATGATCCAAAATTGCATCACAGTGGGGAGCTACGACCCCATCGACCCCAGTTGCTTACTCCAGTACCCTATTAAAAGTATATTCAATATCATATACATTTAGCATTTTAAAATTATTTAAATTATTTCATTTGATTACATTAGGAACTAAATTCCATGCCATTCCATAAAGAATTGCGAACTCGCATTACTATAATGCATAACATGGGAGAATTAAAAGATTTCAATTTTGAGCGGTGCTTTGGTTCTTACCGTTCTCAAACCTTAGGTAATGCAATTATAAACTACCTTAATTTGTAAGATACCTTATATTCACATTATAAAAAAGTAAGGTATTTTATAATTCTAAAGTAAAATGCTTTATTTTTACATTATAAAATGCTTCTTACTCAGTTATGCCTGCATCTGTCAATTTCTGACAATTTGTAAAGGACAACTTTTCAAATTTTCTCGAGTTTTTGTTCTCCAACTACCACACTTTTAAACATTTAAACGTACCTTAAAATTTTAAGTACGATTTTCCATACCCTAATACTGAAATCCATTACAATCCAGGTATATTTATAATTAAATATTAAGAAAACCGTAACGTTAAGAAAAGTGTAATACTGTAGTGCCGATCTTACAGCAAAATTATTTTGAAATGGTAGACGATAATGAATATTGAAATCGATGCTGGGTTAAAAGTATGTTCACAAAGTAAACCCGTGATCTAGTACCCTGACATCGTAAGATTAAGATATTACTTTTATATATACGTAGCCATATAATATTGTTTAATAATTCTGGAAATATAATTTTGCAAACTATATATGTATATATATTAAAAACTATAACGAATACAAAAGATACATCAAATTAATATACAGATATCGTCAGTTATTCAGACCACGCTTTTGTAAGAAATTGTAACAGGAGACATAAAAAATACATAAATAAGGAAAAAAGTGTTCCCTATGTAGAAGAAATCGGTATAATAGAGGCATAATAAAAGTTTTACGAAAAACCTAATGTATATAAAATATTATTCGCTAGATATAAAGATCGTTCATAAATTAGGTAAAATCAAGCTGATGATGCCTCTTTTTGAAAAAACGGGGAACTCTTCATTTTACGAATTCGTACGAATCTAAAAAAAAATTTACAGTCAAAAGTTTGTAAGTGAGAGTTAATGATAGTTTTAATGAATATTTTTCGAGGCCGATTCAATAATTCATAAAAGCGTGTGATTCGTAAATATGCTAGTCCATTGAAATTTGCTTTTCACAAAAAGGATATTTTCATTTTACAAGGAAAAACCTTTTTTTGGTACAGCATGTCGTAATTTGCCAGAAACCTTTCAGTCTAATTTTTAAGAAACGCGTTTTCTTCCACGTACACACTTTTGTGGTATCTTTAGAGCCAAAGTAATGGGATACGAAAAATGAAAATAAAAATAAAATTTTATTTTGCTAATTCGCGTAACTGGGGTATTTTCTTGGAATGCGCAAACGCAATTATACTTAAACAGCGTATCATTTTATCCTTTTAAGCCATTGTCTTGCGGAATGTTCTTCATTATTAGAATTAATAATGATGTACGTAACACTACGCAGTATCAGTAACAAATAGAAGTACAACGTTTAAAAGCGTAGTAGAAATTTTATTAATCAAATTTCAACGCGTTTCGAACGGGACTTGAACTTCGTCAGATACACATGGGTCTGGAACTTCCAAAACTTTGAAGTGTTGCCGATTTACCGGTCAGATGTGTTGCCAGATGAAGCCCGTTTCCCGCTACAAAGTTGCCAATATTGTCTTCGCAATGAGCGAATCTCTAAACATTGTTGTCCGAAATGTATCCAAACTTGAATTAGGTTTATTTTCCTCCTCCCCCCTCCAGTGCCGTATTTCAACAATAGGCTATACTAGGCTATAGACTAGAGCGACAAAATTTTGTGTATGAAGTCTGATAGAACAAAATCAATACCAGACGATGATATAATCAGATGTTTTGGCGAGAAGAAAGCTAGACGTCATGCTTTCCATTTAAATACCAGTGTTTAATGGGCTTTTATTTTTTGCTAAAATTAAAATTTATTTCAATAAAATTGAATTGCAAATTTCGAAAAGGGCTCATCTCCAAAAATCAAAAGTTTTCAGGAAACAAAAAAAAACTGAATTTCTGTTGAAACATTTGACTTATTGGAGCAGTTTTTTTTTTGTTTTTTTTAATTAACAACCACTTTGTATGTTATGATAAAGCAAAATATTATCCTTGTAGGAAAAATTGATGGTGGAAAAATTATCGTTACACTTTCTTGAGATGGGTCCGTTTCGAAATTCATCCGAGGCCTTTGGTGGTTTTAGTAGTAAAACAGCATTATTAAAGAACAAATATTATTGAAAAGAACAAAAATACAAAAGTTTTAGTTTACATTCCACTACATTGTTATGCCTTTTGATCATATTGTTCTACAAATAGAAAAATATCTCTCCATAAAATAATGTTTCCATTAAAAATCTTCTTCAATGGCCAGCTGTGATGCCGCATCTATCGGCCATTGCAAGATGTCTTCATAGAAGTTTTCAGAATCCCCCGGTATGTATTGTCTTTTGTAGATCGTTCATTTTTAAGGCATTGATCGGCAGTTTGAAGGAGAAGCATGGAAATACTTCAATAGTAGAATGTTCGGACAATTTTTCGTTTTTAATAAGACGAAATTTTCATTATTTATTTCGTTACCAATGAAAGGACGGCATAAGACTTTACCTGGCTTCTCAGGGTTAAAGATGAACTCAAAAAAAGTGGACACTTTAAAGGAAACTTTATCCTTTTTTTTCCACTTCTTTTCCATAACGTCTTTCTGACAATGACTTCGCCTTGAAATTAACTTTTCACCATGAGTTGAAGTCTATGACGTCAGAATATGTTATTTTTTTGACACTGAACTTCTCTCCTATAGTGCTAGTGTAAAATCCACGTACTGGTGGTGAGTATAAACGATCTTTCTTTTTCCACTTCCACACTTTTACACTCGCAAAATCTCTATCACAGTCGTTAAAAGAGTGCCCTCTTTAAGGAAAAAAAATGTTAATTTTTATGTCGCTAATGACTGACAACGCCAGTAGAAATTTAATTATATATATATTTATTTTTTATTTTGGTTAAGACAGCCGTCACAGAACAAGTGTAACTCTGTTATTTCTTCAGGAACGTTGTCACGAATATAGTCTTTTAAAAATGATGACCCTTGAGTGCTTGACCCTCGTGGTATGAATAGAGACTTACTTTTCTTGTTTTCATATTATGGATACAGAATTCATATACCCATAATTGACGAAAATAGAACACTTCCTGGACTAGAACAACTAGCAATGGGAGATTCTGGATATAATCAAATGCCAATTCCATAATAGTACTGCAGTCCTCTTGGCATTTTTCATTTATTTCTTTGACTTTAATGAACTACTTTAATGCTCGGCGCTTATGAATGATTAGTTCTGCACTAGCAACTCTTTTGGCAGTTTCATTCAGGTGGGGTTTTTTTTAGTTTAACACCCAAGTCTTCACATTTTGAGCACACGTCAATTTGTGGTCTCCCGAATGACAAGTTGAAATTTACGTTGAAGTAATTTCTGAAAAACTGGTAGTTTACCTTTTTATCAGGATTTTTGGCGCAATATTGTTGATGCAATATTGTCACATTTAACGTAGAAGATAAATACCGCTTTGCAATGTTACTAGAATAGTAAATTTATTTTACGGGCATGAATTCGACGAAATGGTGGATGAGAGCACATGTTTCTGCTGGTACATCCTTGCTTCTAGATCCTGCAGATTTTCCGCGCATGTCGTGAGGGATTTTATTGTCTATTTTGAGCAGTCGCAGTCTTTCAATCCTCTTGTCGGTTACGCCATGAAAATTTAAAAATTCTTTTTTACATACCTGTAATTTGCTTCCATCCAGTTCGATGAAATATTTGTAGGAATAAGTCTTAGGTTTAGCCTTCTCTATTTCTTGCCGTTTTGACGTATCCTTAACATTGCACGACTCGATTAGAGTTTGCAAATACGTGTTCCGCTCATCTTTAGTGTTGAAGTTGTAGATTTGATTGAGGACAAAATCCTTGTTTCCATCAGGAAGGTCAAAACATTTTCGAATACACCTGCAAATGGAAATCAAAATATTTCGATTAGCTAGGTTCATAACAGAGGCGCCATTTAAGGGGTTGGGGGGAATTGCCCCTCCCCCTTAAGGATTTCCGAAGTTTTACGTTTTCATATAATTTTTTTAATTTTGATGTTTTTATATAGGTTTTTGCAACTTCTACCTCAAGAATGCTGCAGAAATGGTGCCCCTGGTTCGTAGTGATCGTTAAAAAATATATTTAAGAAAAGGATTTTTAAGAAAAACTTACTTGTAGCTGTCTCCAATTTTTCTGCAAGCAATGGCTTTGCCAGCATGGTTTTCATAAGCAAGACTTTATTTTAGCTTTTTTTAATAACCACGTGTTTATACCGT
>QLNU02014176.1:85168407-85183323 GCA_006491805.2 Dysdera silvatica
CATTTTCGCGTACGACCATTTCACGGGTATACCGTGAATATCAGGAATCCGGTAAAACATCAAATCTCCGACAGCGGTGCGGCCGGAAAAAGACCTTGAAAGAACGGGACATTCGACGACTGACGAGAATCGTTAAACGAGATAGACGTGCAACACTTCCTCAAATTGCCGCGGATTTCAATGCTGGGGCATCAACAAGTGTCAGCGTGCGAACTGTTCAACGAACCATCATTGATATGGGCTTTTGGAGACGAAGGTCCACTCGTGTACCATTGTTGACTGCACGGCACAAAGCTTTACGCCTCGTATAGGCTCGCCAACACCGCCATTGGACTGTTGATGACTGGAAACACGTTGCCTGGTCTGACGAGTCTCGTTTCCAATTGCATCAGGCGGATGGACGTGTACGGGTATGGAGACAACCTCATGAATCCATGGACCCTACATGTCAACAGGGGACTGTTCAAGCTGGTGGAGCTTCTGTGATGGTATGGGGCGTGTGCAGTTGGCGTGATATGGGACCCCTGATACGTCTAGAGACAACTCTGACAGGTGACAGGTACGTAAGCATCATGTCCGATCACCTACACCCATTCATGTCCATTGTGCATTCCGACGGACTTGGACAATTTCAGCATGATAATGCGACACCCCACACATCGAGAGTTGCTACCGAGTGGCTCCAGGAACACTCTTCTGACTTTAGACACTTCCATTGGCCACCTAAATCGCCAGACATGAACATTATCGAGCATATCTGGGATGCCTTGCAACGTGCTGTTCAGAAGAGATCTCCACCACCTCGCACTCCTATGGATTTGTGGACTGCCCTGCAGGATTCCTGGTGTGAATTGTCTCCAGGATACCTTCAGACATTAGTCGAGTCCATGCCACGTCGTGTTGTGGCACTTCTGTGTGCATGCGTGGGGTTGGGGGCTACACAATATTACGTAGGTGTACCAGTTTTTCTGGCACTTCAGTATAGTACGTCGTATTTAATACGGAGCTTTTCAAATAATCCAAGTCTCCCGTTCCGATCCCGTACATTGAATCCTCTTTAACGGGTACTCTCATACAGACAGACACCTCTATTTGACGGACACTTTCCCAATTCTTATTATTCCCTAACCTTTACGAATAACAGTTACATCCTAACAGCGAACAGATAATCAAAATCCAAAATGTCCGCCATGAAAAGGTCTTACTACTTTATACATTTGTCATTTTTTAAAGATAATTGATTAACCAACAGAACTGTAGTCGTCTGTTTTGTTAATATTAAACAGGACAATAGCAAAGCAATTTAATTTTAAACCCAAGAAAAGTGAACATGCAAGTAATGCGCTAAACTCTATAAAGGAACGCACATATTACGGTATAGTGGAAAGGCGTTTGATTACTATACGAAAAATCCAGGTTTGGTTATAGCATCATGTACACATTACATATATCTGTGCGTACGCGTCACGTGCCGATTTTTTTCTGCCGATCAGTAGTTTGGGGCTTAGGTCTCTATACGAAAAAAGTTTCTATAACTGGAAAATCTACATATCCTGGCAGAATATAACCTTCGCTATTTTTGCGCCATTAGACGCAAGCAAAGGATTTAAAATGACAAGAGTGAAAAGTTCGCTTGTCTTAGTTTGTTTGTTCGGAATTTTTATGGCGCAAGAGCATCTGGGCTATACTGCGCCAAACATGGTAAAATCAAAGACTGTAGTAAAACCCAGTACTTTTTAAAAATTTTAAAACGTGCGTATGGTCAGCATGGTCATTTAAAATGTCAGAGAGTGATGAAGAGTTAAAAGTAAGGGTACGAATAGCTTGTTTCAGTCTTATGGCGCAGTGACAGTTTACATTATCTGTGGCGGATGCACGTGGAGGAAGAATTAGGGAAATTTTCTCTCCCCAATGTCGGTCGATGAAAAAGTCGATGGAAGTCGATTATAACGGGCATCGATTATAACGACCAACCGCATATAACGACGGAATTTTTATAAAAACTTTAATTCCCTATTTTATTCTTTTTAATTGCTTGTTAAATCTGGGGTCCAAAAAGACTTAAACGCTAAAAGAGGTTAATTTATACTGAGCTTAATAATTATCAAACATCCACATTTTCCTCGCAATATGCGGAAAGTCGCTAAAAGCGTATTCATTGTAAGTGGTCCTATTGTACTTACGTCCTCCTCTTCCAAATCCCTCTCCGGATCAACCTCTGACGCTACGTTGTGCTGGTATATACATCCGAGGGCTCTGAGCTTCTGCAGCCCGGAGAATCAAACACCTGACCACGAATCGGCGAATACAAAAGGCAGATATATGCTACCACTAAGAGTCAAACTCGAGTTTCCCAGACGGTGGACAAACACGCTACCCCTGTATCAACATTCGACAAAGAAGCAATCAACTAAAAAGTGAGGACAGCTACAATTCTTTGACTGATGGTACTGTTAGAATTCCCGGGAGCTGAAGTCACAAACGGGCTAGTTTATTACAGCAGAGGGGAGGACGTCATTTCCGAACTGGTTTTTGGCGCAGACAAACGTTCGCTAAGAATCAGTTCTGAAATGACGTCCCCTCTGTTGTAATGAACCAACCCGTTTGTGACGTCAGCTCCCGTGATTTCTAATGGTACCATCGGTCAACTTTTGGCGAACGAACTATAATATACATGTGAATCACTGTAAAATACATTCAGATACCATTGCACTGACAAACATGAAGATGTTATGATTGTTGTTGTTGCTTGTTTGCTTGTGTTTGTCTGTTACAGTGCGAGAACAGTGGGGGGGGGGGTCATGCTGCTCCGGGACCTTGAATTTTTGGAGAACTATAAATCTCTGCTTACAAAGGAACAACATCAAAACGCCACAGAATACTTTAATGATTATACTTTGAAGTAAAGGGCCACAAATTTTTTTAAATTATGCTACATTCTAACCTCGTTAGCGCGAACGCTCATAGTGACGATATACTTGCTCGTGTTAAGAGTAATTCGCCTTATCCGAAAAGTACGGGGTGGCATTACAATTGTATACAATTTGGCGGGGATTTGCGAAACAGTTCATGTTAAAAATACAATACAATACAAACTTTATTTAAGAGAATCAAGTACAGTTTCAGATGCATTGCCTGTTTTATATGTATACTATATATATACACATTACAAAAGTATTTAATTGACTCTCCTGGGCAGCACTGTAGCGTCTGACAAAGCCCGTGCTGCCCAAGGTAGAAAATTTTATTATTTTTGAAATGAATGTTAATTTAATTTAGTAAATTTGAGAAAGGTGGGTTGTTGTTTTTTTGTTTTAAATAATGGGAGTGAGTTTAAAATAAAAAATAATTCGCGTTAGGCAGGTTCGCGTCAACAAGAATGGGCTCTGTAGTATACAAAAACTCATATGAAAATAACGAATCGTTACTTATTTAGTACAAGAAACTGAGAAGGCACGCACACAAACATTGAAAGCGCAAACGTATCAACATTGAAAGCGCACACCTACAAACATTGCAAACGCACACACTGAACATGAAAAGAAAGCGTTAGAAATGTACAGTGAATGCCATAAGTATTCGTACACCTGCAGTGTGTTCTATTTAAGAAGCTGCTGTATAATAACTATTAGATGTACGTAGAGACAGGACAAACGCCATCATGATTGCCATGAAAATATAATTTATTTTCAACTAAAAAACTTAAAACTATGTATATAATACTGCAAATTACAATAAATTAGCATCAAAATTATTCACAGTTCACGTGTCAAAAGCATTCGTACATGCAAAAGTCTGTCCTAAAATGATAGAACTGCAATGTTGTTTGTGCACCCGAAGCAATCTGCGGGAAATGCACCGATTTCATTTAAAAGCCAATGAACAATAAACCCGTTTACTATCATTTCTGCAGAAAGTATGCAAAAATGAATCGTAGAAATAAAGAAACAAGTGTAGCGGAACAAAAGCTTGTAATGAGGCTCCATAACCAGTGTAAATCTTTACGAGAGATTGCATAGCTCGTCGGCAGACCTCGTTCTACAGTCCAGTCCATAATTGACCGGCATTGTCAAAGAAATACGATTCAAAATATGCCGGGAAGCGGACGTCCACAAAAACTGACTGAAAAGCACAAACGTTTAATTGTTAGATTAATTAAGAAAAATCCAAAATTAAGTGCTCCAAAGATAAGAAAAGAGCTGCTGAATCAAGGTGTGTCACTGTCAGAAAGCATGGTGCGCCGCATTTTCAAAAATGCAGGGTACAATGGACGTGTAGCTCGTAAAAAGTTTTTCGTGTCAAAGGTAAACAGAAAGAAGCTTTTGCAATTCGCAAAAAAACATGTTGATAAAGGTCCTGACTTTTGGAATAGAGTTATATTCTCTGACGAGAGCAAATTTAATATATTTGGATCAGCTAGCAGGCAAATGGTATGGCGTAAAAAGAACACCGAGTTTCAACCGGCGAACTTGCGTCCAACAGTCAAACATGGAGGTGGAAGTGTGCAAGTTTGGGGCTGTATGAGTGCAGAGGGAGTGGGAAAATTGCACATTATCGACGGAATCATGGACCACAGAATGTATATTAACATTCTGAAGGAAAATTTGGGTCCTAGTCCTGCTCAAACGGGTCTTCAAAATAACTTTATCTTTCAGCAAGATAACGACCCGAAACATACTGCGTATAATACAAAGCTGTGGCTCCTTTACAATACTCCCAAACAGCTAAATACCCCTCCACAATCACCTGACATTAACGCTGTAGAACATTTATGGAGCATTCTGGACTCGCGGATGAGAAAACGACGCATATCAAATAAGAATGATTTGAAAATTGCGCTTCTCGAGGAATGGGCATCCATTTCAACGGATGTCACCAAAAACTTAGTGGATTCGTTGCCAAAACGCATGAAAGCTGTGATTAAAGCCAAAGGGAACCCAACGAAATATTAAGAATGAATTATTATTTTATTAATGAATTTTCTGACCAAAAAACAATTAGTGTACGAATATTTTTGACACATGAGCTATGTGTAAGTTTGTTCATTTTTTATTGTTATTTGCAGTGCACGTATATTTTTTTTTTTACTTTTTTATGAAGTAAATACAAAAATTTATATTAATTGTGGTGACATTTGTCCCATATCTCTACATATAATAATTATTATACAGCAGTTTCTTAAATAGAACACACTGCAGGTGTACGAATACTTATAGCATTCACTGTATATATCTGGCGCAGTATAGCCCAGATGCTCTTGCGCCATAAAAAAGCCAAACAAACAAACATTCATTATATATCGTTATCTCTAACTGCTTTGGGACACATTAAACTGAATAGATGCGGGAAAACTCAGTTTGTTTGAAAAATCAGAAAAGGAGAAAAGTTTCCTGCATTAATTTTTCATATTTTAATTGAAGTCCTGTTTTATCAATTTGCTTATTTAAATAAGGTATAATTTAAGCAAATTTTTACAAAGTATACTTTCCGCCAAAATGCATATTTTTGGACATGGGATTTGAAACATAATAATTTTTAATGACGTTTGGCTCATTAAGTAGCTTCCCACAAAAAACATCACTAGAGATTTCGTCTTCTACTATTAGCCCGTTAGTCATTTCTTTTACGTTATTTAATCGATATTAAGCTAATGGAAGCGCCAATATATTATCAATATATTAAACACACACCTTTATCATTTCAAAACAAAAATTCAAAACTTACATATTTAATAGCATGGCATGAACCGTTCGCTGTTAATGAAGGTACGTTCGAGTATCTCCAATCATCAAAATATTTTGGAAATATTAACCAAATATTCACCACTAGACGAGAAAAAAAACACTTTACTTATTTGTAATAAAATACGAAACAACTCACCCAAACTTTACACGCGTCAGCGGAAGTCCTTCATAACAAGTAGTGATCAGTAAATGTTTGTTTTTAAATCCAAAATTTCTGGAAAAACCCAGATCTAAGGGCAAACACAGGGGTCATGACCCCCAAAACATATTTTTTCACTGTAAAAAATTCCAACTTTCATGATAAATGAAGGGTGTTATTCCAAGACCATGGCAAATTCTGTCCTTGACCCCCCCCAAAATGAAAGTCTGTGTCCGCCCCTACCCAGATCCAATGTAGTTTCGCAGAATGAGGAACGCACGTTATGGGGGGGAACTCATTACTGGGGGGACTTCCCGGTCATTGTAAAATTTTATATGAAACAGTCAGCTGCACGTCTGTGGATGTTGTTGTAATGTGTTGATGGCTTTTCCATGTAATTCCTAGGATTCCTAGGAAAAATAGCGTATTTTTTATTATGTGTACTAGAAATTTAAGCTTACGTAAAATTATGCGTAGCTTAACTCTGTTCAGGTCAAAACTTAAAAAACGTCTTTTGGCTGGTTGATTGGATTCCAGTGTTTATTCTGTTCTTCTTAATTCAATATTTTGCAATGTTTTATTGGCTTTACGTCCATCTACATGTGGCCTAATTAGAGGTACGGTCAAGGTTGGACCCATAGGAAAAAAAATACAAGAACATAGGTTAAGATGGCTTGGGCATATGGAGCGGAGAAATGAGGAATATGTGGGAAAGGTATTGGATAAGCTGGTGGTAATGGGTAAGAGGAAGAGGGGAAGACCACGGCTGAGATGGAAGGATAAAGTGACGGAAGATCTGGAAGAGTATGGATGGAGTAGAGAAGAGGCATTGGATAGAAGATTGTGGAAGAGAAGATTAAAGGACCATAACGCCGACCCCATATAACATGGGAAATGGCAAAGCGAAAGAAGAAGGTCCATCTATATGTGTCTTTTTGTCATTATTGTGTCATCGGTGTATTGTGTCATTCATATGTCTATCTATATTTACTTGCTCGTTGTTACCATGCCATCAACATTTTGTGTCATTCACATGTGTATCTGTATATACCGTTTTGTCATCCTTGGTAATGAGAAAACTTCGTCAGACACATGTGTGCCTTTTATCTCATCATCACTTTGGCATCGTCCTCACTGATTTTCCTTTTTCTTTTTTTTTTTATGACGCAATGACAAGCAAGATCTTTTGACCGACAGACGCCGATTTTGATGAAAAAAATATAGTCGAAAATATACATACTACTAACCTCATCACGTAAAAATTAGCAGCCGGATTCCCATATGAACTCCGAAAAAAATTTAAAAAAATATAAAAAATCACCAATTGCAACTCTTGGTGAGAATATTTTGGCGAGATTGAAATTTCAAAGGAAAACATTTCAGCAGTAAGTGGACAGATGCAAACGAGTTAGTTGGTTTCATTCAACTTCCTAAATACGTTTTCAGTACTACATAATTATATTCCAATTACTTTATATTTCAAAACCCTTCTTAAAATTTGTTACGATTTGTTCTTTTAAAAGTTGTTCCGAGTTGTTCTTTTTATATTAGACTTTAATCTTATTATATTCATTTTATTTTTTGAAAAGAATGACAAAAAACATTTGTAGTTTTATTTTTATAGTTTCTTGCAAGTTTCAATTATTTAATTTAGTAACGTACTGCTTTTATTTTATTTCTGAAATATCAGACAATATCTCAAAGGACAAAAAACGTGTTTTCCATAAACACGTATACCATTACATGGATGCTTTTTGAGGAGTATTCCTGAAAAAAATATGAAATTGTCCACCTACAATGTAATGCATATCCTACATATATTTTTTGTTTTTATTTCTTGTAAATCCAGCGTTGAAAAAATCCATTCATTATTTTTAAAATACGATTCCTAATAAAAAATTTAAGTAGGCAGATACATAACCCTATTTTAGCAAAAAATACTTATTTCGTAAAGTTATTTTTTTCGTATTTATTACGATTTTATTTGAGTTATTACCTTATTTCTGAATTAATCTAATTTTCGGTTTTTTATTTAATAAACCTTTCTTCGTCGAAGGGGCTGAAAATAACGCGAGTCGATGGCATTTATAATCGAAGTAAATGCGATGTGTTTTAGCGCACATACAAGTATTATCAAACGCACTTTAATCTAACGCCAAGTGGCGATAAAAGCGTCTTGCGCATAACCTGAATCATATTTTTATTAATTTCTTTCGGAGTTCATATGGGAATTCGGCTGCTGATTTTTACTTGATAGGGTTATTAGTGTATGTACATTTGACTGTATTTTTTTTTTCGTTAAAATCGGCGTCTATCAATCAAAAGACTTTCCTTGTTAGTTGTCTCTTTCTCTTCGCTTTAAACTAGATGACTTTACTTCTTACACATTAAAAGCCCAATTAGAATCTTAATCAGGTAACAGACCTACAGATTAATAAAGAATCCGAACATTGACCAACCTGTCACACATAGGAAGTCGAACCCGGGATTTCAAATTAATAAAGAAACGTTTTATTTTAAAGCTACTGTCGTTGCTTTGTCAAGTCTTTGTTTAACAATTAAAAAAAATTATAAGTACTTATTATATTCGATACAAACAATATTCTGCAATTTCTCCTTCTATAAACATGTCTGTTATATTTGTGCTTCTCAATCTTTATGAGATCACGGCCCGGTAAATTCTTTTTTCTTTTTCTTTTTTTCTTTTCTTTTTTCCACGGTCCGGTAAATTCTTTTTTTTATGAGACCACGGCCCGGTAATTTTTTTTTATGAGACAACAGCCCGGTAATTTTCTTTTTATAAGATGGAGCTCGGTCCCAAAAAATGTATTTGTAAATAATTATTCCCAATTTTTTTTCTAAAGTTTATATATTGAACTCTCTTAAGCTTTAATAATTAATTATGGGATAACCATCACCGTAAGGTTTTCAGTATTATTGAAGAGGGGGGGGCCAAACACATAATATGTACATTTATACATTACAGTATATGTAAAATTGCAATTTATTTCAAATTATTGGGGGCGAGACTCAGGCCGAAATAATTCTACGCCTATGGGAATAATCAAAAAATGCATACAATCAAAAAAAAAGCACACTTCTTCTATTAATACAGGCGTTGCTTTCTATTTTTTTACTGATTGGTTACTGACATTTTTAGCATTTTATTTTGTTCAAGTTTAAAAACATAGGATGCACTTCACATTGCTGTAGCCCGCTCGAGGGCAGTTTTTATGACCAATCATAATCCATAAGACACAAAAAACAACGTTTTATAAGCGTATTTATGTCAAGATTGAGTTCAAGTTACGCGTTTCGGGCGATAAAAGTTCTCCCTTCTTCGGGAGTGAACACGTGGAATATAGTCAACAAACTAGGTTGATACGCGGATGTAACTAGAGTTGAGTTATTAAGTGAAATATTGACTTCCAACCTTCCTCACTTAATAACTCAACTCTAGTTACATCCGCGAATCAACCTCGTTTGTTGACGATATTCCACGTGTTCACTCCCGAAGAAGGGCGAACTTTTATCGCCCGAAACGCGTAGTTTGAACTCAATCTTGACATAAATACGCTTCTAAAACGTTGTTTTTTGTGTCTTATTTATATTGCGTATTGTTTCGTCGAATATTTTCAATCATAATATATATATATCATCATCATCATATTCAACCATTATCTATCCACTGCTGGATGAAGGTCTCTCCAAATGCTTTCCACACAAGTCTATCCTGGGCCATTCGTTTCCACGTCACCCCAACCTGTTTTCTTATTTCATCCACCCATCTAGTTTGAGGACGTTTTCTAGGTCTTCGGTGGTCTCTTGGAATCCAGTTCAGAATTTCTGTTGTCCATCGTTGATCAGTTCTTCTTGCAATATGCCCAGCCCATCGCCATTTCAGCCCTTTTACTTTAACAATGATGTCCTCTACTCTAGTTTGCTCTCTCACCCAAGTGTTTCTTTTTCGATCTCTCCTAGTTATTCCAAGCATGCACCTCTCCATGCTCCTTTGCGTTGTCTGTAACTTTCGTATTGCTCCAACTGTTAGACTCCATGTCTCTGATCCATAAGAGAGGACTGGCAATACACACTGGTTGAAGACCTTTCTTTTTAGACACAAAGGCAATTTCCCCTTCAGGATAAAACTGTTTCTTCCAAATGCACTCCAGCCAAGTTTAATACGTCTGTTGAGTTCTTTCATAATGTTGCCATCCAATATATATCGCAATATATATATATATATATATCATAATAATATATATCATAACAATAAGATATATCGCAATCATAATCAGTGGTATACCCTTTATCTCGAAAACCAAAAGATTTCAATGTCTGAAAATTCTCGATCGTTCATGCACTCTTTGATATTTAAAAATACACGTCTTGTTCACTGACATTTTCTGTACAGGTGTTGTTTAAGAGTTCTGTGTCCAATCTTTTCACTTCATTCGAAAATATAGTTTTCCTCCAAATATTTCCACTGTAAAATATTCATTCGTGAGAAATGCTTAAAAATTAAAAGGGCAAATTTCAAGAGAATAGCTTGCGGCCTAGTATGATTAATTGATGCCACGGCTAGGCGGTTGGGAAACACCATATTACATTACCCGCCAAAAAAGTATGCACGCCGGTTCAAAAACTAGTTTCGATCATCCCTTAAGCACAAGCTGATTGATCGCCCCTTGGTACGGCATGCAATTGTGCAGGTGCTTGGCAAAGCAATATATTAAATCCGTAGTAGTGACACGATGTTGGGATTCGTTCGATCCAGTGGGATCGATAAAACTTCGGAGATACAGAAAAAAAAAGATACGAACCTATCAGCGAGTGACGAATACACAACATCATATCAATTTATAACAGACATAACATAGATCTAAAATGACGTTCCGAAATTGAGAAAATACAAAAATCAGTCTCTGGGCTTGTGGCGATTAAGTTTAAAGAAATAACGTAAAAACCTTCGATTCAATAAATAAAGAATATGCACAGTCGAACCCGTATATAATGAGCTTGGTTACCCAATAAAAGAGACCCAGTTATAGTGAACTTATTTATAACGAAAAGCCCTTTATAATGGGAGGAAATACAACGATTGTTTGGTTGCTGTTTGCAAACCATGCAGGACAAAGACCCTTTACTGCTAGAGAAAACTTGTTATAGCCGAGCTCTTTATATTCGGATTCGACTGTATATAAAGGGCCCTGCAGAATTGACCCAAATTGGGCCAATTTAAGGCTTGGGTTAGCCCCGAATCTAATGCAATGTTTCTGAACCTTTGCATGACCGTCCCAGTAAATTCATGCATTCTCTTTCTTTAAAGCTTAATATCAAGTATCTACTTGGAATTGCAAATGGTGAAATAGGAGATTAAAGTTTACTTAGAAAATAAAAGTTTTAAAACCGCGAAAAAATCAGGAAATGGAACTCCTGGGAACTCGGATGCTTAGAAGATGAGTAAATAGAGCTCAGAGTTTACGTTTCTGAAATCAAAAATCAAATTACCCCATATTGCACGTACTGTTTGATGCGAAAAAGTTTCATAAAATGTTTCCTTTCATTTCTTAGACTTTAAATAATCTTTTCTTAAGCTAAAAGTTGTAGCTTGTATACACGTCAGTATGTTCTGAAATCTAAGTATATAATACTTACGTTTCATCTTTAGCTGTTGAAATGTTATGGTTTAGGGTTCGTTTTTACTAATGTAAGTATTATGGTATAAGCTTATATTCACTAAAAAAAGTTTAATTCTTCCTTTGTGTTTATTTCATTTTGGCTGATTGAATCAGCGGAATATACGGTCGTTTTCTCCATCTAAATCAGCTATTCTGAATCTTAGATGTGCGTAACACTAATGATATGCATATTTAACAGGTCAGTGGAAGCATATATTCATATATCCCCCCTCCCACTCCCCAATATCACGACCAAAATGTTGGAGCGCCTACCCCGACATCCATTTACTCAAAAGTGCCTCTTTGGTCTCTAACCCTAGTTTCGCCCAACTCGTATTTCTAGGGACACATATACGAAATGCGCTAATCAGGGCCGGATGTAGGGAACAAGGCGCCTTGGACACAACGATTTTTGGTGCCCCCTCCATTGTCAAATCTAGGGGGCTAACCCCCCTAGAAAATTTCTTCTAAGCATTGAGGTATATGGTTTAGCCCCTAGAAAGTTAGCCCTAGACTTCGAACCAGGTTACCCCATGCCCTGCCGTACTAGCAGAAATAAATAAAATTCTGTCGTTTCATCCTCCCTCAAATGCCAATGCAAAAAATCGCGATAGATAGAGAAGGGGGGCGACATCATTAGTTCATTTATGCGCATTATTATAAGATATACTACGATATTTTTATAAAAGAATTTAATTTATTTGACGACGGTTTTTTGGATTTTTTTATATTATTATGGAAGGGAATGGCAGACGCAAAACAAAAATTTCAGGTGGGCGCAAAGAAAATCTCACTTGTACGTTTAGTTTTATTTTTTACTTTAAAATAATTATTTTTAATGTAAATTTATTATTCTCAAGGGGGACGCACGCCCCCTACTTAGATCCGGCCTTGTGGGGCAGGCAGGGGTTGACTCATGCAGTTTTTTGGAATTTCAGATTTAGATAAAAGGTGGAGGGCGCCTTCTCGGGGAGAGCTGATCGACAGAATTCTACGGTAAATAATTTGTAATTAAAAAAAAAATCCGCAGCCTCTTGTGCCCTGGGCAAGTGCCCAACTTGCCCATTTATAAATCCGGCACTGGCGCTAATATCGCTATAGATCACATTTCAAATATATCACGACAGCTTTCATAAGAAACTTTGCTTTATAGTTAATAATCAATTTGAAATAGGAGTTAACTCCCAGAATCCCCTGCATGTGCTCGAGCTTTCATTTGGTAACCATATTAAGTCTCCGAATTGCATCTTTGATTTTTATTAATTTATGCCCCAAATTAATTGAACTTCTCCTCATAAAATAAGATTTCTATCCTCTATTGGAATAAAAGTTTTATGTATTTTTATAGCAGGCACGTATAGCCTACTTTACGTTGTGTACTAGTATTGTTTTGAGTTTTGGGGTTTTTTTACATTATATAGTATTATCTTTATGGCGATGTTCAGCAGCTTTTCCAATTATCTCTAAATCGTCTGAATTTGAGAATTACATCACTGGAAAAACAAAAATCTCTAAAGTGCTTGTTAAAATTTTTAAAACAATTCAATTAAAATTTTTGCCACAATTAAGTTTTAAATTTATTATCAAAATAATTGCGTAAACGCAATGCTTTTATGAAAATAGGTGGCTATATACAGTAGTGGACAAAATTGTGGAAACCTTTTGAAAAAAGTTTATTTTAGAGGTTTGATGGCTAATAACACCACTTTTTTTTGTACCAATACTATAAAATTATATATCATTAGAAAGGTAATTTAATAAAGATTGTAATGCAATAACATTTGTTCAATTATCTGTATTCTATCAAAAGTTATAGCCAAATAACCAGAAAAAAGAAGCACAGCTTGCTTACATTTATATGAAGTAGCTTTCCTTCATTTGAATGTGGCCAATGAGCATGAGTGTTTACAGAGCCAATCAGGTGTCATCTTGTTTTGGCAATGAGCCAATCATGTTTTCTCTTGTTTTGGCAATGAGCCAACAGGTTACAGGACATTTATCAGTGTGTTCTGTAATTGCTATCAAGTTGGTTGTTTTTTTTTTGTGCTCTTTGATTTAGTGTGCTTGTAAAACGTAATAAAATTAAAGAAATGGCGCAAAGAGTTGACTGGTCACCTAGGAAGCGATGTAAAATAGTAATATTAAGTGAACAAGGCTACAGTTATGAAGAAATTAGAAGAAATATTGGGGGAAACTTAACTAAAGGTGGCATTTCTAAATTTTTGAAGAAGTATAAGGAGACTCAGTCATTACAAAACCAGACTGGTAAAGGCAGAAAAAGGTGCACAACAGCAAGTGATGATAGAAGAATTAAAAGACAGTGCCTAGGTGACAGGAAAAAATCATCTCTGTGTATACAAGGTGAAATGGCGCAATGCAATGTGAAGTTAAGTGCAAGGACTGTTCGGCGCAGACTGCATGAATGTGGTCTAAATGCAAGAATTCCACGAAAAAAGCCATTTTTGTCTGTCAAACAGAGGTTGAAAAGATTAAACTGGGCTAAAACCCATGTTAACTGGACAACGGAACAATGGGACAGTGTAATTTGGAGTGATGAGACCAAAATCTCACTGTTTGGTAGTGATGGCGTAAAATACGTATGGAGAAGAATTGGAGAAGATTTCCATCCTGAGTGCATTACACCTACCGTGAAACACCCAGTTAGTGTTATGATTTGGGGTTGTATAACATCAAGAGGTGTGGGCAGAATTTGCGTGATCAATGGGAATATAAATGCCCAAAGATACATAAATGAAATACTTGAGCCCAAGCTGCAGCCTTCTGCATGTGATCTTTTCCAAGATAATGAAGCATTTATATTTCAACAGGATTCAGCTCCATGTCATGTTGCTCGTGTGTGCAAAAAATGGTTTCAAGATCATCATATTCAACTGCTGGAATGGCCTGGAAATAGCCCAGACCTTAACCCCATCGAAAATCTATGGAGCCGGCTAAAGAAGCTTGTTAGTCGGAAGCAACCCAGCAATAAAACACAATTAACAGAAGCAATAATTCAATCTTGGTTTCATATTATAACAGCTGCAGAACTAAAGAACTTGGTTCACTCCATGGGAAAGCGTTGTAAGGCCGTAATTAAGGCTAAAGGTTACCCAACTAAGTATTAACTGGTATGGTGAACATTTTTGTATATCTCATTTTTTCTATGTATATCACCTTTCTTCTTTATGAATGCTGTTCTATTAAAATACGATTCATAAATGTTATTGCATTACAATCTTGATTAAATTACCTTTCCAATGATATATAATTTTATAGTATTGGTACAAAAAAAAGTGGTGTTATTAGCCATCAAACCTCTAAAATAATCTTTTTTCAAAGGGTTTCCACAATT
>QLNU02014176.1:85192427-85203472 GCA_006491805.2 Dysdera silvatica
AAGCACTGGCAGCAACCGCCAGGATGCTTACTTATAATAAATAACACAGCCAAGCAGTGGCGGCATTTCACATTTTGTTTGCCAGTGTGAGATTCATATAGGCCGAAAGCCACAATAGGGGATGAATACAATATCTGCACCAAACTGGCCAGTAAAAAGAAAGAAGGTGCTAAAATTAAATTCCGTTGTTGGTTATCTGTTACCAACAAGTAAAATCATTTAAACTATGATTAAAAAATAGTTTCTGTTGCAGAATTTGGTGGTATGATCGCACCCTCTGCTGCCAAGCATAGCTTAACTACACTTAACACATTTTATAATTAGATATAACAAATTTTATAACTATGTATAATGTATTCTATAACACTGATATGCACACTGCTAAACCTACTAAAGGCTGATTAGGCAAATATACTATTTAAAAATTACCAAAGCAGGATCTCCATCAGTAATTAACTACTGAAACGATAATTGAAGAATCACCGATTCAAAGTTCTGTCTGAATATATGAAAATTTTTATTTTCTCAGGTTGTTATAAGCGAAAAAAAGATTTTAATAAAAAATTTTAAAATGGTGTGCTGAACTTAATACTCAGGAATTGTTAGAAAGTACCAGATGCCTGAATATGTGGGGAAGAAATATTATAAGAACATATATATGAAGTAATAGCCCCCAAGCAAAAGGGTGTTAGTGACAAAGTTTTCTTTCTTTCTTTGTGGTTTTACGGCTCAAAGACTACAGTGGTCATGCTGCGCCGGGACCTACTGTTTTCCGAGGAATCCGAATCCGAACCTCTTAAGGCCTGGGGAACCAAACCCCGGACTACAGTGAGCAGTGCGATCTTTATGAGATCTCTGAGTAAGCGTTCTTTTTGCACTGTTTGGAATTGAACTTGGGATTAACGGCAAACTAGGCAAATGCGTTACCACACTGTGCACAGCAGGACCTGACAAAGTTAATTTTGAGAAAAGGTCCAAAGTTAATGCAATTTGGAGAATTAGAGGGTATTTTAAGGCTAAACTAGCAATGCATTTAGAAGTTTCTTTCAGTCGAGTTATGTGATACAAGCATGTAGAGTTTTTCCCATCAACTTTAAACATTTTCTCAAGAGCAACCTTCGTAAACTTTTTGTCACCTTGACCACCTTTTGCTCCCAAACCCACTCATATAGAAACATGAGATTACAAGTGCTTACACTGTAGAACTCTGTCTCTTCTTGCTTGAGAAACATCACCATGGATGGCCATTGCGTTAAACCTTAAAAAACAAACATTATAAATTTAAATGCATTATAAAAGTGAAGCTTATTTTTTAATGGCACATAACATACTGTCATGGATATTTGTTTACGTTTTTACATCCTAAAAAATATTATCTCAAACAGGACTGATAGCTTGTCTAGTGTGTTGGCAGCTGAGATTGCATAGTGAATACCTGATTTACTTGTATCTTAGTACAAGCTGACCAATGTCATGACAATGTCTACATTTTTAGAAAAAGGTTGTAAACTTTTTAGGGTATATAACCATATAGTTAAATGCTAACTAAACCATATAGTTAAATACATACCCTTGTCTCTCCAATTTGTTTGACACGTAGTCAACGTTCCTTTTAGTCTGGCAAAATATAAGAACCTAAAAAAATGTGCTACATGTAATAATTACAAATGCGTAACATGTGACAAAAACTATGATTTAATTGAAACTTTTTTTTTCCCTATCTTTATAGTTTGGCTTCTTTTTATCCTTTGATAGGAAAATAGAAAACACAAGAACTTTTCCGTTTATGAATATTTTTCTGCAGAAGTAACGTCTGCTTGCAGAATGCGAATTGTCACACACACAAACATGATACACTGTGAACACTAAATACCTCCTCAAATATGCATACCAGCCAACATGTCAATTTTGGAATTCTTACAATTTTTAAAACGTGTATGCATCATAAGCGTCCACATCATCAGGCAACGTACAAAGTACATGCGGTAAACATGTCCAGAATTGAATGAGGTACTATATTTTTTTCCTTATTATGTACAGATAACTAACAAATGTAGGTTATATTAACCAGAACATTAAAAAATCTAAGGTAATTTCCCAAATTATTAAATCCGTAATTATGAAATCCATGGGCATGTGTAGTGCACACTTTTGGAAGGTACAATTGAGTTTCTAGTCTAGTCGGTTTCACACCGCCAGCTGACGGAAACTGTATTGGCGGTTTACCGGTGTCATGCCACCGGTTCCGATGTTTCTTTGTGTGCATGTGCAATTTTACGAGAATGGTGTGAAACCTGGAAACCGTCCAGACCAAGAGTGAAACAATATAGTAAAACCGCGCATGAACACAAAGAAACATTGGAATTGGCGGTATGACAGCGTGAAATCACGATGTATCGCCGATTTGAAAATTACGAAACTGGTGTGACGATGTCGGCTTCACACCGGTTTTTCACGATGTATCGATACATCGCCCAAGCTTGGTCATAGGAAAGGATTGAGGTCACAACTCTGTAATGTGTGTTTTGTTTTTTCCCGCAAAAAAAAAAAAGGTACAATTTTACTGATCATTCGTACAATCGTACAATTCACCAAAATCCGTACATTGTACGGACAAATCGTACAAGTTTGCTGATATGAATATGAAAAGAGGTTCATTGGTAAATATAGGGTGTCTACTAAAAATAAGAAACCCAATTCCTTGACCTTTTCTTGACTATTTTTGTACATTCCTTGACCTTGAAAAAAGTTTCTCTCCCTGTTTTTTACAACTGATAAAATAGCCATATAAAAAATAGCTAAAAATCCATAAACATTGCCGAAATATCACGGAAAATAGCTGAGAATAAATAAAAATTGCCAAGCTATGACAAAAATACGTAAAAATAACTAAACCAGTAAAAACTCATTAAAATATCGTACAAAAATTACAATTCAACGCATTCACAATACAACGCAATCACAATATAACGTATGCATAAAATTGAAAAAATTGACATAATCGTGATCTACAACATCAATTTAGTGTCCATTTCTTGACCTTTTCTTGACTTCCGTGACTTTCATGACCTGGTAGACACCCTGAAATACCATCAGGAAACCAGAAATTAAGCTTGCAGATATGCATTCGTTAATAATAATTGTTTAAGTGTGTGAGGTCTCCCGTTAAATCTTATAAAGGAAGTTTCAAATCACCCTGTATTAAAGTTAACTCAAATATACACACATCTAAATTTATAGCAATAACTGTTATTTTGATACTGATATAAGTTTACAAACCACAGAAATTTTGGGTCTTGCTCACACAAATTCCTTGCCACTATCGGTACGCAAAAATTGCAAAAGAGTGGAACACAACCCTTTTCTCTTGAAAATGCATATGAAAGCTCGACATGTTCTTATTTTGTATGTCAACAAAGCAATGGAGACAGGCTTAAAACATAAATGCTAAAGTAAAATAGACCTACGGTGTGCAGATCAGCTATTAAGCATATCAAGCCAAAAAATATGGGATGAATATTGAATACAATGAACATGGATGTAACTGATGAAATCAGTGAAATGCCAAAACATATGAAAAGTGCCCGCCCTCAAGCAGGTGCGCCTTCATGGACGATAGCCTGGAAGTTTTTTAGTATGAGGATGAATCAGAAAGTCTTTGCTCCTATTTTTTATTAGCCAAAATAAGGTACATACAGGTAATTACAAATATACGTACTATTCTACGTACCTTACACTATTTTTCCACATAGTCCCCACACCGGTTCAGACATTTGTCCCATCGCAGCACTAAATTTGAGATGCCCCTGTGGTAGAATTCGTCCGGCTGACTGTGGAACCACCGTCGGACTGCTGTCTTGGCTTCATCGTTGCACGTGAATCGCTGTCCTGCCAGGAACTTCTTCAGCGGACCGAAAACGTGGAAATCACTAGGGGCGAGGTCCGGACTGTATGGTGGGTGGTCCAGACTCTCCCAGTGAAATGACCGGAGCTTGTCGGCGGTTCTGATTGCATACAGTCCGGACCTCGCCCCCTAGTGATTTCCACGTTTTCGGTCCGCTGAAGAAGTTCCTGGCAGAACCGGTGTGGGGACTATCTGGAAAAAATAGTGTAAGGTACGTAGAATAGTACATATATTTGTAATTACCTGTATGTACCTTATTTTGGCTAATAAAAAATAGGGGCAAAGACTTTCTGATTCGCCCTCGTAGTCTATGAACCAATGGACTCACACCCTCCGAAAATTCAAGCTATAGTCTGTTCGAAAAAATTGATCATTGGTCCCTTTAGAATTCACGGGAGTTGACGTCACAAATAAGTTGGTTCATTGCAGTAGAGGGAAGGGCATCATTTCATAACTGCTGCTCCCATGAATTCTAATGAAACCAGTGGTCAATTTTCCATGAATAGACTATATGCACCCTTTGAGGGAACCCAGACCACCCCTAGCTGTATTGTACATTTAAAAAACCTGAACATTAAACTATAATGTTTTACCTTTGTTTTCTGCTCCATAAGGTCTTTTAAAAGAGATAAAAGCCTAAAATAAAAAAAAATGAAAAGCATGTGATCATGCAAAACACATTAAAACAAATAAAATAATATACGATGAAAAAAGTTTTTCGTATGGGCACATTTACCAAAAAACAGAAAAATCATAATTGCACATTATATATATATATATATATATATACATACACACAAAACATTTTACAAAAAATGCTTTCCATTAATTTAGCTTGAAATCTGACAATAAATTTTTACCATCTTTTTTCATTATCAAGCAATTACGACACTTACTAACAATTTCTAATTAAGCATAACACTGTTGCAAAGTTACTAGAGAGGATATTAAAACAATCCACTGTCACTGATGGTCCATCCAAGACCTGGGCCCACATTTCCAGATTTTCGTAACAGTGGATATAATTTTTTTTTTTTTAGGTGGAGTTGTTAGCCTGACCCCCCAGAGGACCTACAGTTCCATGAGGAATTTGAACCTTGCCCACTGGGAATCAAGCCTGAGTTTAGAGTCATAGAAAATCAAGTGCCTTACACTACATAAGGGATCAAGCCCAGATTTTCTACATGGCACAGTGCTGCTTTTACTTTTGTACCACCACAGCAACTTTTACAAACAATTTCTAAGAGGTCACTCTCTGCTGTTGCCGTAACTTTGGTGATCTGATAGGAACTGAAATTTTTCAGCACGTAATGTAGAACCTATAAGTTATCGTAACAGAAAAATATTGTAACTTTTAAAAGAGAAAACTAATCTTTACTTGAGAATTGATCTTGGGGGTGTCGAAGGAAAAGGCTAACGTCTAAAGATGGCAACTCCCAAAGACTCAAGTCCATTCTGCCCCCCAAACAAACAGTTAGATAGAAGAATAAATGAAGAAAGGCAGAGCATGGTTAAAGGGGAATGCCATAATATATAAAATATGTTATTATTCACATTTTTCCCCCATCGCTATAAAGCTGTCGTTAAATTTTCTTTAAGAGAAAACAAGTCTTACTTTATTACGCCAACATAGGCCTGCAATGTTGAAATAATTATCAACAACTAAGATAAATGGAAAAAATGTTATTTGATTTTTGATTTTTTTAAGGTCTTTGGGTATTTTCTTTTCATAAAGTTGTGGGAGGGTGAGGGCTAACTCCACCCCTCATTATTTCCTTTCAGTTAGCACCTCCACTAGCATCTACTTCACAATCGTCAAAGACTCTATTACAATGTGCCATTCACTAAAGCAAAGGTTGCAAATTCATTTACACTAATTTCAAGAAAGAACGTTACTTGTCATATTTCTCATGCTCCATCATGAAGTAAATATTCTGTTCTATATTGGGATTGGCTGTTAGCTGGTCGGAACCAATTGTAACTTGAATGTAATCATCAAGAAAATCTTCAGCAAGACTTTGAACTTCTTCGGGCCATGTTGCACTCCACATAAGAGTTTGGCGATCTGGCTACAAAATTAAAACAGAAAATAAATACGTAATCAGACAAATAACATCAAGATGCAAAAATACAAAAGAAGTCAAAAGATCTTGCAGTATTTTTCCAGCCCAGAATAGCACAATATGTCATTTGGAATGAGACTGGTTGGTTGTATTTTGATGGCACAAGGACAGCAAACGTCGTTCTATACCTGGGTCGTCCAACCTTTTCGGGCCACTTAAAAACTTCCATGGATCTTGCAGGCCAACGGTTTCGAAAAAAACCCACCCTTCAGAGTTTTTTCTGTTTGTTCACTCGCGATGTGGAAAGGAATCACCCATGCTGTTCCCGTGGTTTTTCTGCATTTTTGAAAAAAAAAATCCAAAATTTTTGTTTTGGAACTTTATTTTATTTCAAACAGTTGTCGGAGGGCCGGATTAGCACTGTTGGCAGGCTGGATTGTGACTTGCCGGCCATATTATGGACAACCCTGTTCTATACTATTTGGAATGCAATGGATAGTTTAATTCCTTTTATGAATCATGATGCCTTCACACGAAAACAATGTAACTGAAACTCAAATTCAGCTAATTAACTGGTGTAGATATCAACACCACAGTACTTTTACTAGTTTATTTATTAACCTTAGGACAGTGATTCCCACAATTCCTGCAGGCCGATTAACTTTGGACTTGCTGAAATCATGCAAGAATATTTTTTTTCTCCTGTGCCTTCAAGTTGGGTCCTGCCATTTCACCATACAGTTGAAAAACCATTTTAAAGTTATATTTTACAACGTTTTTGATATTAGAACACAGTGTTAGGTCGATTTCATTCTGGGGAGTTTGGTCTACAGTGATGAATGTATTTTAATCAATTTCTGGTTGTTGCTTCTTCGTGTTAAATTTCTATGGAAAGTATAAATTTACGAATACTTATTGCAAATAATATTTGTCAATAATTCACAAAACCATTTAAATTACAGGTAAATTACAAAATTTAGGACAAATAAATTGCCAGTACCATATACAGAAATTATTAAAAAAGTACCCTGTATTTTAAGATTAAACATTGTCAAAGATGACCAATAATCGAAGGTTTAAAATAAAGTCAAGTAATACCCTTTTAATTTAGGTGGAGAGGGTTGAAACTATTTACTCAAATTAAGAATTTATTACTACATAATAAGCAGACTCCCTCTTAATAGGCCATGGTGGGACCATAACTAGGGCTAATTAATTTTAAAATGGCTATTCATGGAAAAAGAATAGAAAAACTGAGATATAATAAACGGAAACTTCTAAATAATAGTTGTTCTTGCAATATAATTATTATTTAAATGAGAAAAAACATCCAACAGCAAAATATTACAACACTGTTTTAAAAACTATCATGAAAATTAAGCGGTGAGCATATGTTCAGCTGAAAAGCAAGCAGATAAAGCTAGTTTTAGCCAAGCAAATGAATGGGGCCAGTTCAACATGGCGGCCCTTCAAAGCAGTGAAGAAAGAGCCTACTGAATATAAAGTGACACTTACCATAAATATGGTAAAAAATTCATTTAGTAAATAATAAGCTACACATATGGTAAGTAGCACTGTAAGTAATAAATAAGAAGGTGTCAAAATTCAAAATAAATACATAGTTGAATAAGTTTAGCTTGTATTTCTGTGTGGTACAATTGCACAATGGTTATCTGGACTAGAGAAGTAATGGGATATCTGGAAAATTATATGCTGACGTAAAACCAATCAAGACTGCTATGAATTGAACTCGCATCCATAGGCTTACAACCAGTGATAAGTTGCACCTGGCTCACAAAAAGCAGTTATTAACATCTTTACTAAACACTGCCGAGAATCTGCAGCTCAACGAAACAGTTGTTGAAGTTCTAGCAACTCACAACTGTCCATAAGTGCTGACGAGGCTACAGTTGTAATTATCATAAATACAAACTGTTTAGCACTCTACAGTCAAGGTTTGAACTAGAATATGTTGGGTTTTTTCAAATACGTCAAAGAATAAAAGAAATTGATCAAGCACTCAAGCTGGATTAAACACCAGCTACCACTGGATCATTGCTCCAATGCTTCGACCGTCAAGCCATTCTTTATCAATGCAATTAGGTGTACACAGCATCAAAGGACAGAAGAAGGTTCTGCCCATCACTGTGAGGGGTCTGGAAAATTACCTCTTAAAAGAGAAAGCGAGCACCACATGGCACTGACTTGGCAGATCATACGCCGACATTCACAACACTGGCATAAAAATGGTGTATGGTAACACGTCAGGAGATATCTGTAAGCACTGCTCATCGCTGATGAGGAGGCGTTTTGCAGCATCATACCAGTTCTATACTGAGAAAAATAGTGAAGAGTGCTATATCATTTAATTCGCACTCCTATGTTATACACGCTCTTACGTGCAATCAGTAATATATTGCATGTCTTAGAAGCTGAAGTACTACCCTTCTTTTACAATGCTCAGTTCTTCAATCGGATCATCTTTCCACTCCTAAACTCGATATCATGAACTTATGGCTCTTCCGTTTCAGGATCATTGTAACTATAATAAATTTAATGAAGCTTGCTCTGGTGACTGTTTTCAGAGACGCCCACGTCTGGAAAAACAGTACCACAGCAGTGGCCGTCTTTCCAATATTTACATGGATAAGCGAGAACAACCCTTCCTTTAGGCAATCCCTGGCACCATCTTTCAATAAGACAATGCACATTCCCATGTTGCCCATAATATTCAACATTTCCTACGTACTCAACATGTATAGCTTCTTACCTGGCTGCTTACTCACTGGACTTTTTTTAGCCATCAAAAAACTTCCAGAATGTAATTTGCAGGGTTGGAAATTGACAGTCATTAAAAGGCACATTTATAAAAGTGTTTATTTGAGAATTTTCTCGACTGGATTCTTTAAGATTTTTTTAAAATTGCTCTCAAATAAAACATTTTGGCAACTGAGAAAAAATGGTTAGATATGCTATTGACACCCGACTTTCCGCTCCTAATTTCTAACGCTGGTCATTTGTTGTCCCCCACCTTCACTTGCATTTAAGACAGAAAGTACTCTGCTCCAGTCATGAACTTAAAGACACATGTGTGCAAGAGAAGAACCGATACTTTAAACTCATAAACTTTCAGCTAGGGATGGTCCGAAAATATAATTTTCAAAGACAACTTACTCGTATCTGGCCAATTATCTTTCGAATCTGGGGTTCAAAGCCCATATCTAACATACGATCTGCTTCGTCGAGAACTAAATATGTACATGAATTCAGATTCACGGAACCCTCTGTGAGAAAGTCAATCAGCCTGCCAGGTGTCGCAATACAAAGATGAGAACCTATGAAAGAAAAGACAGCAACAAAAAATTATAAATATTTTGATACAATAATATGTATAGCAAACAGCAGTAACTGCACATACATTCACTCAATATACATTTAGAATTCCATTTGAATACACAATAAATTTATTAAAATATACTAGCTCTGCGAAATTGAAAACACACATATATGTGAAAAAGTACAATTTGCATAAAACTTGAGGAGACTGCTAAGCAAAGCATGCTAAAATTTCCACAGTGGAAAAAAAAATAATAATAATAATAGTTACTATGCTAAAAAATAATAATAACAATAATAATAATAATACACAGAATGAAATGTACAATTTGCCTGAAACTTATAGGAAAGACTGGTAAGCAAGGCATGATAATGCCTTTTCGCATGTCGAAAAAATAGTTATTATGCAAAAAAAAAACTTATATGGTCATACTAATATGAAAAGGGTCCTCTGTTTCTTTTAGGGTAATTTGTTTCATTATCCATTGTGGCATTCTTGTGCTATATTGAATCTTGAGTTATTTATTATTCACTTTATGTTCTCAAGAAAAGCTTCTGTTGTCTGCACTGGTTGCACCTAATCCTTCAGATGACGTTTCAGGATGTTCCTTGTTTTTGAGTGTTATGATGCAAGGACAGTGGGGGTCATGCTGAACCGGAACCAACAGTTTTCAACAGTTTAGAATCCGACCCTCTTCTGGCCTATAGAATCAACACCCATAGTTGGTAAGTGGTCTTTTAAGAGTTTTGGTACGGTTGGGAGTCGAACTCTAGCATGCCACCTGCAACTGCATTACGGTTGTAAGGTACTCTGTGATACTTCAATAATTTATATAAGGCACCCTGATGGTCTTCTGTACAAATCTCAAACATACCTAACCACCGAGTTGTAATTTCACAAAGCATATATGAGTGGACATTTTAGCCACACTCCCATTTTTTATTTTTCTAAATTCACCCAGCCTCAACCCATAAAAACCAATTACTGTTTTTTGTAATAAGCGAGGGAAGGGCCAAACGTTCATATCACACACACAGAAGCCAATAAATGAAGGTCAAACCTCTGCTGCAGTAACAAATATGGTAACCTACTCCACTGGAAGGACAGATACCACGTCCACATACATGCATGCAACAAACAGTAGAATAATTCTAAAACATGAATATTTCGCTTGCATCCATTGCTACATTGCAAAAAATTACTAATTCCCATGCAGACTTATTTTTGAAGCATATAAAATCAGTACTACATAATGAGTTTGCATTTTTTTATTTTTTTTTTCATTCTACATACCCCTCATCCTTTGAAGCTGTGGTCCTTTTGCAGCGCCTCCGAAAACACAGGAGCTATAAATACCAGTTTCTGCAGCGAACTGGGAACACACAACATGGATTTGCTGGGCTAACTCCCGAGTGGGAGCTAAGACCAAGGCCTGTAATATATAGTAATTAATTGCTAATAAAAAATGTAAAAAACATGAACATTAAAGGACAGTTTAGTTTATAAAATACAGTAAGGCCTTATTGGTCTTCCTAGCGGTCATACCTCAGATGTGGTTAGAGAAAAATTTCCAGGCAAGAAACTCCCTTCACAATAATATCCCTCTTTTATGAAAAATTTTTTTATTCAACGAATGTCATCATAATAATAATTAGGGGTTTTACTGAACATGGATTAATTATTAACATTGAATGTGTCTTTACTGCGAGTGAATCAGCAAAAAACTACGTAATGCCACAGT
>QLNU02014176.1:85206649-85251121 GCA_006491805.2 Dysdera silvatica
ATTTTATGTATTGTTTGTTACGACTGTAATAAATAAAAGTCTTACACTGGTGTCCAAAGTATCTAAGCCTTGGAGAAATGCGATCAAGACGTTTTTCCACGAATCTATAAGCTACTCGCCCTTCAAACTACGTTTTCAGTAAGTGTTGCTTCAGCAGAACGTAGTTTTTTATCCTTGAAGCGCCGTCAAACTTGGCTTCGAACGCGGATGACAGAAGAGACTTTTAATACACACCCACAGAGACATTCATATTGATGTAAATAAAGTGATTGACAAATTTTCAAAGAAACCAAGATGGCTCGACTTTGCACTATAAACTTCAAGTTTTTTAAAAAGCTGCTTGTAATAAAAAAAGTAAAATAATTACAATGTTTTTGTAGTTTAAATTTAAACTTGTTCTATTAATTACATTGTAAATTATCGTTTTGGTTATTGTATATGTCTCCTTTACTAGCTTATCCTTCTGTCATACTTGACTATAATCTACCCTAAACCATATAGTTTAATTAAAGAAAAGCCCAGCTTTAATTTATTGTCGTAAATCAAATATTTCAGTGAGTATAAAGCAGGGTTGTCCAACCTTTTTGGGTAGCGGGCCACTTAAAGAATTTTCACGGATCTCGCGAGCCAGCGGTTTCTTAAAAAAAAAAATTGAAAAAAAATAACTTACACTTAACAGCCTCCCTTTAGAGTTTCTTCCAGTTATTTGTTTGTGCACTTGCGATATAGAAAGGGGTCACATATGTTGCTCAAACGATTTTTCCATATTTTTGAAAAAAATCTAAACTTTTTGTTTGGGAATTTTTTTTTATTTCAAACAGTTGTAGACAGGCCAGATTAACATTGTTTGCGGACCGGATTGTGACATGACATGTTGGACAATCCTGGTATAAAGGAAGGCTAGTAATATAAAAACATTTACCAAAACTAAAAATTATCCCGGTTAGGGCCCATGAAACCCCTCCTCCCCGTAATAACATCCTGGATCTACCCTTGGATGAAACACTACCTAAGTAAACAACTATGTACACGAGCTTTTCATTATCATTAAAACTAAGCAGAGGACACCACACAGACTTTTCTCCACCCCCATACTTTTCATAAACAATGCTAAAAGCCTAAATATATGTTCCAGCCTTTATATATGTTCCATAACCAAGGTACATAAAAAGAATAACCGATGTTGACGATGACCAGTTACGATGTAAAAAAAGCTAAAATACCATTTGCCAGTCTTTACAAAATGTATTTTTGCACATTTTATGTTCCAAATATGTGCACACCAAAATTATTTACACCTGCACTGAACTTCTTGAATTATGCTGTTTTTGGTGGCATCCTCAATCATTTCAGCAAGCCTTTCTCTTACGTCAAGTTACCAAAATGCTTGCTTACCCATTTGGGTAAGCCACTGGTCCCAAACCCGAAATAAAACCTCATATCACAAAAGAAGTAACTACATTTAATGAAATATTGTGATAAAAAACAAAGCTAATCTTTTCAAAAAACAATATTCAGAAGCATAATCATCCACCATAAAATACTTTGTGTTTGTGTGTCTTTGATGCAGTGAACATGACTTTATTTTCTATTAAATACATATGAAATTCGCATACCATCGATATTAAGCTCATCAAAACTCCTAATTGGATTTGGTACATTGATCCCCCTTATTGTGATATCCAGTGACTTGCGGTATTCTTCCACTTCTTCCTATTTGAAAAATACAACACATTTTTAAAGATCGTTATTCACACAATTCAAAAGCCATTCTTTTGAAAGCCTGTTTGTTTTGTTTAACCCTTTCACACCTGCAAAAGCTAAAAATTCAAGTATCCTAACACCCAGCAATTTCAGAACCAATTTTTCATAAAATTGACTCGTCCTATGGAACGGTTCCCTTTTTGGCTTCATACACTGCCTCCTTTCTCTCCCACTACTTCATTGTTAACTCTAATCAATCATTGTAAACTCTATCAACACATTCGTACAAAGGTGGCAAGGTGGTGTCCAACCTAACAAGCTAGTGTGGTCCTTCGTCTGCTTATTGGAGACAGTATATATATCAAGTACATGTAGAGAATTTTTCACACTCCATAAGCATTTGTATTCGATAACCAAATTCCAGATATTTTTTATACAGTATTATAAACCTGTCCATAAGCATCATGAGCAAATACGACTAGGTGTGTTTGCATTTTCTAAGATAATAATGACACTACTAATCACATAGGTGCCAACTTCTAGAAGTGAAAAATCTGTAGTCAATCATGCGTGGGCAGGCCACCATTTTTTAATTAAACAAAATCATACATAATTTATGAAAAAAGGGCACAATGAGGAAATTAAGTATTTATTAAATTAATAATAATAGAGGATTAAACTGTATTAAACACAATATTAATTCTTAGAATTTGTTAATGAAGAATTTGATCCTTATGGATGTAGCACATTCTTTCTTTCCTACCGAACAACTACAAATCCCGATGCGCGATTTCGTTGCGCAGGGGCATCACTCTACGTCATAGCTGGAGCTAAAATTCCCCGTCACGCCACGCATGCGCCGTCAACAGAAGACGAATTTTTTCGACTTTTTTACCGATATTTGCATTTATTTATACGTATTTATTATTAAATATGCACATATGCGCAAAAATTTAAATAAACATGCATCAAGAAAAATAGGTATTTAATTTTTTTAAAAAAAATCAGTATTTTAAAAAACACTGGGGATTTTAGATGAAATCTCCGAATGTCGAATTTTCGACTGGAAGATCGATAAAAAATCGGAAGCCTTCAAGGTAAATCGGAAGGATTGGCACCTATGTAATCAACATCAAAAGAACAGGCTACGCACAAATTGTTTACCTTCACCAAACCATATTTTTCCCAATTCACAAACACTTTTAAATTTAAAATTGTGCTGAACACTGTGGCAGTTAATTTAATTATATATTTCATTTATCATTTAAGTAAAAAAAAATAGTAATTACCTGGGAGCATGCTGAAACATTGGGATGTTCGGCATAAAAATTCTTTTCAATGAGTGGCAAATTCAGCTGATCAAACTGTACATCATGAAGACCTTCGCCCAATAATTTATTATCAAAGCCAGACCCAAAAGAAGTAGATTCCTGTTGGTTAAATCGGTTACTTCTAGGATACCCATATCCACCACCATTGTCTTTATCATATCCATATCCTCTGTTACTTCTGGGATACCTAAATCCTCCGCCACTATCTTTGGGATACCCAAATCCTCCGCCACCATCTTTGGGATACCCAAATCCACGAGCACCATCTCTAGGATATCCATTGTTATTTGCATTATGCCTTCTAGAATCTCTATATCCACCAAAGCTCGTTCTGGGCTCTCTAAAGCCACCAGAATTATTTCTAAAATTATTTTCTCGAGAAGAAAATGGATTTGAACTAGCGATTCCATCCTCAAAATCCATATCCTCATCTTCATCATACTCATCACGTCTCACGCCATGTCTTCTTTGTGGAACAAACCTTGCAGTGCTACGTTCATCCTCGATATATGCCCCACGACGATTATACTGAATGGGAGTCTCATCTTCTTCAGCATCATATAAGCCATAGCGCTTGCAATAAAAACAAGCTTGTCTGTTTAAAAACAAATATGAGAAAGTCAGATGTAAAAAATAATCACCATGAAATTGTAAAATAGTGAACTTTAAGGAAAAGCTTTATCAAAATATCACACTCAGAAATTTGTATAATTAGATAATTATTACACTCTATGTGTTAAAATTTCTTCCAAAACCTAGTTTTTGTTGATAATTTGTTATTACAAAAAAATGTACCGGATGTTTAGGCTGAGCTCATACAATCCTTGATTTATTATTACAGAAAATGTGTAACATGAATTACTATTAAACATAAACTGTCTCATGAATTGCCAATTTATAATAATACACATAATATCTTTTTCCAGATATTATTTTATAGCATTTTAGTATCAAAAGTTAAAAAAAAATTGAAGTGTGATTTGTACAATAAATATCATTGGGATGTAAAGTCTTTTTTATCATAATAAAAAAAATAGTTCAAAGGTCACCAACAGGTACCACTTTAGACATTTGCAAACAATAAAATGGACACCATGTGAAGCTGACTAATTTGTGTTAATTATACCAGATGCTCAACATGAGCTCCATCACAAGGCAGAACAAGATTTAGGGAGAATTTTCGCAAAGCATCTGATGATGACTCTCTATTCACATAAGACAATTTCAGTAATAAAGCTTGTTCTAGCAAAGTTAACATTTTTGAAGAAACTTGTTCTCTACACTGAGTTTATTAATGAATCAAATGAAGAACTCACCAAGCACTTAGCCTTAGCTCTTTTACAACAGACATATTTGAATACTTCTAGTGGATGTGTTAGTGTCAGCGGCCAACTATCGATGACCTTTGAACTAAAATTTTTATGTTATAAAACCTTACATCCAGATAATGTTTATCATGCAAACCAGACTTCAAGGCCATGATTTTTCTTCTTTTTTTTTATGAATTTTTAAAGTTTATATAGACTTTCGTTTGACACTGTATATATGTAATTTATTTTAACACACTGAGCATAACTAAATACATTATAAAAGAACATAATAAAAATCACTATACAAATATGAAAAAACAAACTTTTTCTTAAAACTACAACCATCAATAATAAAAATATGCACGATAATTCAACATTTTAACACATTTTACAGTTTCTTAACAATACGGACATGATCCTTCATCAGGGAACGATAGCACATCCACACTACCAAGTTACAGGCTTGCTTTTTCCGAGATGCCCAGAACAGCAGTGTGTCTCCCCCCTCCTCTTTCTTTTAACATTGCCACATGCCCTGCACAGGTGCCAAGTTAGAATCTGGGGATTCATTAGATCTGGAGTGCCCTAACCACCTGGCTACCAGGGTAGGGGAATGATGCTTCTTTTCTTTGTATGTAAGGTTTTATGGGATATCATTACCCTTTGTAGGGTTAGTTTTCATCGACCCACCATTAGAAGATTTGGTGGATCGAAAGGCATGGTCTCTTTCTCTCTCTCAAACTGTAGACAAACCAGCAACCTCTCAGTTGGAACCCATATGTCATGACAATTAGAACGTTGAGACTCAACAGACAAGTCCCTATCTATCTTCATATTTATGCTTTTAGTGACATTATCAAGCATTCAGACTAGAATTAATCAACTCGAAAAAAACATGACCAAACACTACCACAGAGACCTTGTAGATATAACCCCTATCTCTGGTAACTGTGTTATCCAGGCTAGTACTATCATGAAACAAGTTAATGTAATATAGTATTGCAACCCATTATTAAACTTTATTTTTCATTGAAGTATTGAAAACTTACGTTGCTTTGGCGTTCCATAGGAATGATTTTTTTAAATGCAGTTTGCTGGTACTTGATTCCCGGATTACAGGCCAGATTCGACAAACACTAAAAAAAAGTACAAATAATTTCAAAGACACATAAAATATACTTCCCAAAGTATATTACGAATTTCTGCTATGGTGAGTTTTTTGGTTTTTTTTATTTATTTATTTTATTTATTTATTTATCTTGTAATAGATATGTCTCTGCTGTATTTAAAGCCACAAATATTGAGATGGCTGCATTGTATTTAGTACATCAACTTCTATTATCATTGTAATTTTCGTTCTCTTCTTTCGCCATCGACTAAAGGTAGGCAAACTACTTAAGCACAATATATGTACAGGACTATACACAAGATTTCAAAATAGGGGGGGGGGGGATTTTGATAAAAAAAAGAGGGGGAGTAAATAATAGCAAATTTCTTTTCTCTCATGAAGAATTTGATTTTACAGCCAATACTGTTAAAAAATTAGTCGTTCAATCCCCAACCCCCTTCTAGAGATGGCGCCAGCATGACGACAATTGTCGCCTATTCATAACCAGTCATCATCAAAATTATAAACATGGGCAACAAATTTGTCATCTGTTCTATGTAAATGTTCTATGGAAAATGAAAGGGGCGCATGTTTATTTAAAGACAAAGTGGAAATCGATGTAACTGAGAAAAACATGTTTTGAATAATTTAACTAATAACGTTAAACTTTATGCAAAAGCAAATCAGCACACACAAAGCATAAGAGAGTTTAATTTTAGCGGTTACTATAATTCTTTTTCTTGTTAAAATTGGGTATATACTGTTTTCAACATCTGACAATTTAAAATGTGAATAATTTGGTATGTGTCGTGCTGTTTTTGCATAAAGGCCTACATATATGGAATAATAATCAGTAATACATGTAGTAGAAGTATAAACATGACAATTTTAACGATCAGGTTGGTTTTTTCGACCACCAATTGCTAACCAAGATGGTGGGCCCTCTTAAACTACTCCTTCGCTGGTGACATCATTACCCATGGCCTTGTACATGTAAGTGAGTTTACTTACTAAGAACATGCATCTACTCTTCTATTAAAATGGGCGTAAGCATCTTGTTAAATCTTGTCAACATTCTATGAATATTTTTAAGATTTTTAATTTAAGAAATCTTTTTTTTTTATTGTTTATCAGCTTTCAAGGAAACATCAATGCTCGTCACCCATGTATTTGTACAATACAAACTTTACTCAGGCGGATCAAAATTTGCAGTTACATTGATGTATTGTTACATACTTAGCTCGGGATGTACATCAAATAATAACAGAAAATTTTGACAGAGCCTATATTGCCGGAACGGCACTTCCGTCTTTAACACCTAACTTTACCTAACGTAACTTTATTTTACACAAAAATTAACACCTCCATCACTACCTTTAATGACAACCTTTACACAACTTTCATGGTCACCACATTATATAAACCTAAGACCTAACTGTAAGTTTGCTCACCATAAATTTTTTTAAAGTTTTTTCTTACGTTTTTTAAAAAAAATTGGAAAACTTATCAAATTGACTTTCTTCCAAGCTGCTACCATCTTAGATTTTCAAAATAGTATTTCCAACTTTGTCGTAGTTTTAGAATTGACAATAATTACCAACCATGACAGTTCAAGACTTACGTTTTTACCAAAATTTTCAAGAAGAGCTAATGCAGAACATGCTACCTTAGCATGCCTATATCCAGAAGGAGGGATTTTATGGACCGGTCTCCCTCAAAACCACATTTTTAATGGGACTTGGCTACGGCCTTGCATGCTGTGATTGTGTCCATATACTGTAAAAAATTTTAATCCTTTCCCATGGAAAATTAAATCCTGGCTACAGTCTTGTATCTTGATGTTTCTTCCCTTGAAACTGTTCCCAAAGTGCAGTAACCACTCTTCCACATGGTTCCCACTCTTTTGTCCTGATGAAATTCAAGGACTTCTTAATGACTTTTTCAAGGACTTGATATTTTTTAAGGACTTTACACTGTCATTCACAATATACATAAAACATAATTAAAAATGAAAGATATTATAATATTGAAAATAGAGTGTTTAATTGTAACTATAGAATATTACAAAATACATTGTCTTACATTATTTTCATTTTTTCAGTTACATTCTTAATTTGATTTTCTATTTCTACCATTTCTTTAAGTTTCTTTTAGCTAATCACCTAAAGCTATTCAACTATATAATAAACCTCACACGTTCAATTATTTCTGCTTTCTCAGCCAAAGTATTCGTAGATTTTCCAATTCATCTGTAAATTTTTGTAAACGCAGTTTCTTTGATTTTCATTCATTCATCAATCCGATCACACATTTTCCTTTCTTTTTTTTTACCTTCTAAAGAATATCCACATTTTTGTTGTTCTTCTAAACGGGCCACATACCTAGCTCTTGCTCCAGAAGCAATTGTTCGCATCCATTTAGTAATTCTGATATTTTGTATCCCTCTTGCACTTTTTATTTTACCTAGGACAATCCTTTTAGAAATGTATTCTTTTGTATATTTTCAACCTCAAAATGCCTGTTAACGGAAATAAAGTCTTTCCACAAAGACTTGCCCATGGAATAAAACAAGAAGTAATTTAATAGCATTCCATAATTTATGAAAACCTTTCATTTCCTAATTGTATCAACCACGCTCGGTAGTGGGGAAGGAGGAGTCCAAAGCATAACTGGCTTTTTTCCAGAAATGAGGAGCAATACCCTTTTTTTTTTTTTTTCATCTTTTTTGCCAAAACTTGAAAAAAGGTTTTGAACTACATTAAAACACTTTTCAAGGACTAACTGCATTCTTCGCAGTTTTCAAATGCTTTTCAAGGGCCCCCTACTTGGCAAAAAAATTCAAGTACTTTTCAAGGTCTTCCAAGGACCATGGAAATCATGTTCCAACATCATATGGTATGATCGTTTGTAATATTTTAAGTCACCAGCACCATTTTGTTCTTATCTCTCATTTCTGAAGGCTGTTTCCTATTTGTAACAAATCACAGTTGGGCGGGTTTATTTTCTGTTTTTGTTAAAAAATTGGAATGGAAAGGTAAGAAATTTTTTATTACTAATAAATTAATTAATTTATTAGTAAAAAAAAAAACCATGAAAACTCAAAAAACTTGCCCCGGTGGCTTTGTGTGTTGACCATTATTTGGCAATTGTGTTATCCCTGTGAAGGGTAATAATATCTTACAACGAAATTTTTTACCTGACAAAATCATCTATCCTCCTGATACTGCTAACCCATGGGTAAATTTTTTACTATTTTACTATTGCCAGGTTTACTTATTCAACAGGTTGTGGTGTCATGATTATTTTAAGTTTTTAGTATGCGGGGAACATCCCCTTTCCCACAAGGCACGTGCAGATTGAGGAAAAGTACTGGGTCTAAAAAAAACGTCTGCAAAACAACATTCCATCATGGCATATGGTTGCTATTGCTGTAGCCATTTACTTTTAGCGATATTTCAGAATTTTGAAAACAGTGTGTTATACAGTATCACCTTTTAGCATTTCACTTCTACACTTCCCCCCCCCCAAAACCATTTTTTTTCTATTTTATTCAGCTTTTCAAGTGATGGTCAATAATTTTAACGACAACTCAGATTGGTTTTAATTTAGTTCAATAGCTAAATTTTATAATTTAAACTCACCGTAAAAAATAACCATAAATAAATTAATAATTAAAATTGGAGAACTGCATGACATTATCACCCTGCCAAACTCGTTGCCAAAACTTAACGCTATACTCTTACAAACGGTCCAAGATTTTTCAGACGTAGTCCATCTGCACATGTACTTCAATCACATCACATCATTGCCCCCAGGCATTTTACTTCCCCCAGTAGCATTGTATAAGCCGTAAAACAACATAGGAATAAGAGCAAAAATTTCTTTTTTGGTTATATTTTTAACTGGATGGAACTGAAAGGGCCTGTTTTTTGTTTTTTAGTGTCGCTTTGGATTATTTTGAGAATGAACATCTGCGATGTAGTATTTACTTTTTACAAAATTACTCTTACCTGTATCAGAAAAGGGTTAGTGGTGGGAAGACCCCCACACGATTGATGTCGTATGTTTTCACAGCTTTCAAAAACATTTTTTGCGAAAACTTGCAAAAACGTAGGCAAGTTTCTTTCAATACATTTCTAACAATTCTGGGCTAGGCCATAGTGCAGAACACATACTCTACTGACTTTTAGCGGGAAGTGTTTCCAACATGCATGGCAACAGTGACACTGACTTGCCACCATGTTGTTTACGTCATGTTAACAACATGGATGTCTCGATTCAGCGAAGTTGAAAAAAGGAGGTACAAACCTTTATTGCTCTTCTTCGTCGGATGTGTGTGTGGCTTTTATAGCATTTTAAAATGCGGGAAATAAATTTTCTGGTATATTTTCGTGCCGGTGTTGCCATATCAACTCAGCGAATTAAGAGTCGAACAGTTCCTCATTCACGACTGTAGTTTTTTCTTACTTCCTACCCTCCTCCACCTCCCCATCCATTCCTTTCTCCTTTATTAAAATTAAACCATTAAAAGTTAAGGTGACACTACAGATGAATCCCCTGTTTTGTCGCCAACTCGTCTCCAAAACTGATGCTATACTCTTAAAACAGAGGGAAAGTTTTAGGAAGCGTTAAAAATGAGCACATGTACATGGTAGTTGTATTGTAGTGTCATAACTTCCGTTCACGTCGGTGGTAGTTTGTGAGTTGTAGCGATAAGGTGAGCGACTATTTAAATGTATTTATTTTTGTAACAGATTGGAATTGATGGTATGTTTGGGATGGAGAGCGGATATAGGAGGAAGACGTTTGAGGAGGTATGGGGAGAGGAGGTTAGAGGTATGGATAGAAAAAGGGGAAGAGGAGGTAGGGAGGGAGATGAGTGGAATATGGAGTATCGCAATGTCGGCGATGAAAAGTTGTTGGTTGGACTCGTACTTCGCAAATCAGAGTTGATTAGCTATTGGACTCATACATCACAGAAGATATGGGGAGGGGGAAAAGGGAGAAGAGTTATGGGGAGAATGTGGAGCATCACAATGTCGGGGCTGAAAAGCTGTTTGACTCATACTACGCAGAGTATATGTGGAGACGGTGTCACAAAGAGGAAGTGGAGGAAATGATTCCAAAAGCCATAAAAAATCAGAAGCTTAAAGACAGAAGTTTTTTTTTTTTGTTAAAAAAATCTGAAAAGAGTATAATAAGCAGTAAACAGTATAACAGGTAATTACTCCTTAAAAAAACATGGCGGCCGGGAAGCGAGCGCATGATGGGAAGGAGGTTGGGCGCGGCAGGGTTGTCATGCCTTGGCAACAAATCGCACAGGGGACACACATGTAGTATAGCCAAAGTTTAAAATTAAACCTTTAATAAATGTTAAAGGTTAAAAATAAATTATTCTTAACAGTCAATTTGCCTAAAAGAAAAATAACTTAATATTTTTGAAGTAATAATTAACAATGATCAATGGCAAATACAGTTGATCAAGCTGGAAAAAATAAAAACTGTGGTTTATATTTTACCGTTAAAGTACTAATACGTCGGGATCCGTCTTTTCCCGAGATATCTGAACTCCTGTGGCCTAACAGAACAAAACCCTAAACTACGGTGAGCAGAGAAATGAAACATGATTTACGGTACCACTGGAACCAAAAGTGGATCCAAAAAAAATTAAGGGGTGTAAATCTTAAAATAATTCAGCTGTTTTCACGGAGAGAGCGCGCATTCCCGCAATGCCGGTCAACATCGTTAAAAACACGTTGGTAACAACTATATTTATACGAAAATTATATAATAATTAATAATATTGAATTTTCTATTATCTAATTAATTAATACATTGGTTAATCAGTTAATTACTTCATTAATTACCTGAAGCGACACAGATTCATCATATTTCTTTTGATGACTAGCTTTACAAATATCAATTTCAGTAAAAGCACATGCCTACTTTTGTTATTGTTCTTGGTATTTCCCAATGGTTAAAACATGGACGCTTGTATAAGACTCAACGACCGTATAAATTTCATAACAAAATATCTGCACAAAAGCCAGAGAATGACTAAGTAGGAACTGGAAGACAGATAGAAGGTAAAATATCATCTGAAATGCATGAAACTTTGGTGTACAGATTTTATTTTCAGATTATTAATTCAGATTTTATGGCCATCTATTAAGTTTATGGTCCTTTCCTTGGATCCGAAGAAGGAAGTAATGTGAATCCTTAATATTTTTATTACCCAAATAGAACCAAAACCTATATTTTTTGGCACTATGCACACATAGCTCAGTGTTTTTTTATGTTTTTTATTTTGGTGGTCTCATCTCTAATGTCCAATGTGTAAAAATTGCAAATCTCTTTTGGTTTTGTAAAACAAAAATGCCTGTTTCAAAAACATCGAAAATCGTGTGATTAGCCGATTTATTTAGTCTTGAAATATGAATATCAAAACATAATATATAGATTATTAGTGCCCTGTACCGTTGCGGCATTATAACGATGTTTTCGACATATAATATACAAATTAAAACGATTTCAGTTAATCTGTCTACAGGAAACCGTTTCAGGAATTCTATCTACAGGAAACCATTTCAGGAATGCTATCTACAGGATTCTGTTAGTCTTCTTATTTGGATCCTTACCTCAGGAGTCGGACTGGCCACAGAAGTCACCGGGCAAATGCCGGTGAGCCGTCGTACCAAGTTATTGCTTTTCAACGGGCAGAAGCAAATTGAGAAGAATTGAGAAATAAAGCAAAATATATTCATTTGAATTCTAGATTTCCACTTTTTCCTCAAAATTTTCTACATACGCTTTTATGGAGAAATAGCAACAGCCGTTAACCAGATGAATAATAAAAAAAAAAATTTAAGGCCGCCTTTACAAAGGATTTGTATCAATGACCATTTGGAATGTCCGAAGTTTATATCGAGCTGGAGCCCTAGAAAATTTGAAAGGTGAACTAAAGAAATGTAAAATATATCTGGTAGCCCTACAGGAAATCAGGTAGAGAGGTACAGCCATAATCTAATGTCTAAAATCCAAATTCCTTTATGCCACTTTGGCGTGTGTGTACACGCACTGATAGAGGATGCAGATGATGAATCTAAAGTAGAATTCTATGCAACAATTGAACGATCCTATGATAAGATCCCAATGTACGATGTGAAAATCGTTCTAAAGGATATAAACGCAAAGCTGGAAAAAGAAGATCAGTTTAGACCAGCACTGGAGCGTCGTAATTTTCATAACCATAGCAACAATAATGGGCTACGGTTCATTGATTTTGCTTCATTGACATTGAAAACATAGCTATAAATAGTACCTATTTTGATCATAAAAACATACACAAAGCTACATGGGCTTCACCGAACGGTACCATTAAAAATCAAATAGATAACTTCCTAACAGAGCTTAAACATGGTTAAGATGTCATGAATTTCAGGACATATAGAGGAGCGGATATTGACTTGGACCACTTCATGGTTCAAATTTTTTATAAACAGAGGACTGCAAACACCCGTAAGTCCTTTCCCAAAAAATAAAAATTATTCAACATACAACACTTAAAGACAACCTTTTAGTAAGAAACGAATTCCAAGAAGCTATTTCTGAAAAATTAATTGCTCGGAATAATATATTAGAGGAAAGAGAAATGGTCTAAAAATAGATGATACTTCAGGTTATAATTAAAACTCCAGCGTTGGTGATCATCAAATACAAAAACCCTTAAAAAAGAAATAAATGGTTTGATGATGACTGCAAAAAAGTGCTAGAAGAAGGAAATAAGGTGAGAGAAATAATGTTTCAAAGGAAAACAAGAACAACGTGTGAAAATTTCCTAAACTGTTAAAAGGGGGGAAAATTACCCACTTAAAAAAAAGGGAGAAAAGACTACTTAAAAGAATTGCACTAAAGAAAAGAGACAATAAATATGTTTAAGAAAGCTGGTGAATTAAAGCGAGGGTTCCAACCGAAAATTGCACTGTATATGTGCTTATGTAAAGAAAATGAAGGAAACATAATAGAAGAAGAAGAAGAAGATAACAGAATATTAAATAGGTGGGCAAAATACTTGAAGAATTGTTGAACTTTGAGAAAGATAGAGTTATCGATAAAAAAAAAATGCAAGAGACACACCAAGACCAAGTAGAAATTAATATTGAAAGAGAAGAAGTAGATGAAGTGATACGATCTTTAAAGAATAATAAGAGCTCTAGAGAAGATGGCATTCAGGCAGCATTAATCAAATACGGAGGAGTTGAACTGAAAGACAAAGTGTATTCACTGGTGAAAGAGGTATGGGAGAAACAAGACATGCCGTCAGAATGGAGCTCAGCAATCATTCATCCCATACATAAGGAAAATGACAAAAGCAACTGTGCTAACTATAAAGAAATTTCACTACTAAACGTTATTTATAAGATTTTCAAAATTGCTTTCAAAACGTGAATAAGTTTAGGCAGACGAAATTTTAAATTATAACCAATGCGGATTCAGATGGAACAGATCAACAACAGACCATATATTTTCACTAAATATTATCCATGAGAAACGCTACGAATTTAATATCAGCATACACCAATAAGAAGCCTATCACAACGTCCAAAGAAATAAATTTCTCCAAGTTCTGAGAGAAATACATATTCCCTCAAAAATTATTAATTTAGTAAAGCTAACATACTAAGGCCAAACTAGGGATTCAAGGACAGCTGTCAAGTGAATTCAGAGTGGAGAAGGGTCTAAGACAAGGTGATGCCCTTTCAACGACATCATTTAATTCAGTACTTTAAGCAGCTATAAGAAAAAAGAGCGTGTACCCAGATGAGACAATTTTTAACGAAACTTCACAACATTTAGCTTTTGCAGATGATATATTCTTAATAAGCAAGGATACATCTGTGTTAAAAGAAGCCCCAGAAAATTTCGAAAACAACGCCAACGGACTCGGATTAACAATCAATGCAGACAAAATTAAATATATCATTAACTCAAAGGATAGAGGAATGTTTCAGAATGTGAATGGCTTGGAAAGAATAATAATAGGTAGTAGTTTTGACAGAGTGCACCGATTTAAATATCTAGAAGCTATGATAACAGACGACTGCAAAACAAGTGCACAGATAATAAGGCAAGAATAATAGCTGGTAGTAGGTGTTACTTCACATTTCAGAAAGTACAAAGTTCCAAGAATATTTCACGAAAGCTAAAACTTACTATTTATAAAACAATAATAAGATCTATAGTTTTATGCGGAACAGGAACGTTAACAGCTAGAGGCAAAGAATTGCTGAGAATATGGGAGAATAAAATATTCGGAGCAGTTAAAATGGCGTATGGAGAATTAGGAAAAACAAGGAAATATACTATTTATATGGAGATCCTAAGTTGGTGACAGAAATAAGGAAAAGAAGGCTTAGGTGGCTCGGACATGTAGAAAGGATGGAATAATCTAGCATGGCTAAGAAAATTAAAATCAATCTAATAAGAAGAAGAAAAACGGGACGTCCTAGGAAGTGCAGGGGCTGCAGCGCCAAAGAAGAACATCATTAAAGTGGGCTGCCGTAATTAAAAATGCCAGGGCTGTTTTCTCTCCTCAGTCCACCACAGTCAGTTACGGCCAACTTTCTTATCATTTTGCTCCATCAATGTCGTTCTTATCGTTTATTTTTATTTAGATATTTAAAATCAGGTTTATATTCAGCCCATGATTTTTTATTTAACTTATGTGATTTGATTAGCTGGGCAAACAGAAGCTCGAGGTTGATTTTGAATCCGGGCGGCCTGGCAAGGATTGCTTTTTGGCGCCCCCTCCGGCGAAAACAGGAGATTTTCACAGATGCACAGTGAGCCATATACCTCAAACAACAATGTCAAACAATCAACGTTTATTGGCGTAGTGATACCAACGCCGATGGTATGGCGTGATTAGATGGTGAAACGTTCGAAAGAAAATAAATATTTCTGCCTTCGGTGGGACCTGAACCCACGACCTTCCACTTGCCGGGCGGAGGCTCTACCCACTGAGCTACGAAGGACAATATATACTCTCTTTACGAACGTATATATATTGTTGCCAGTTATTTCGCAGAATGGTGTAGTACATGGACTACTATTTAAACCAAATTGCAAAGAGACTGGTATTAAATTGATCGAAATGCACGTTGCAGCATACAGGTATGTATTTATTTTATATAAATCGAGCACTACGCAGATTAAATCAAACAACAATGTCAATCAATCAACGTTTATTGGCGTAGCCATACCATCGGCGTTGGTATCACTACGCCAATAAACGTTGATTGATTGACATTGTTGTTTGATTTAATCTGCGTAGTGTTCGATTTATATAAAATAAATACATATGCTGCAACGGGCATTTCGATCAATTTAATACCAGTCTCTTTGCAATTTGGTTTAAATAGTAGTCTATGTACTACACCATTCTGCGAAATAACTGGCAACAATATATATACGTTCGTAAAGAGATTATATATTGTCCTTCGTAGCTCAGTGGGTAGAGCCTCTGCCCGGCAAGTGGAAGGTCGTGGGTTCAGGTCCCACCGAAGGCAGAAATATTTATTTTCTTTCGAACGTTTCACCATCTAATCACGCCATACCATCGGCGTTGGTATCACTACGCCAATAAACGTTGATTGATTGACATTGTTGTTTGATTTAATCTGCGTAGTGTTCGATTTATATAAAATGGATACATAGCCATATACCCCATGTACCAGATCAAAAAGTCTCTCTGGAAAGAATTTCTAAACTTATTACTTTTAAAGGATTTTCTAGTACTCAGTCAATTAAAAATTTAAACTGACTTCAGTTTTGTTCCCACCCAAACGGGACCCCCGTCCCTTGCTGCCACTGTGGGTAAAGGAATATAAAAGAAAATGTAAGCATCCGTAGAGATGACATAAAACTAGCGATCATACTTCAAGCAGGGGCTAAGCAAAGATCTTTACTCACCTATTCTTAGTTTCTAACGGATTGCTACTATATTTTATTTAATTTATCTATTTACATTATTTTCTATTCTTAATATTTATAAATTATATGTGCATATAAATACATAACTAATAGATATGCACATATATTTTTTGCCCATTAAATGGATTATTAAATATGTCAGTCGAACTCAATACGAGCACGGCTAAAATGAGTAATCTGTACATAAGTTTGGTTCACTATTTAACTACATTAAGAGTTTCATGCTTTTTACGAGCATAAAAGTAAAATCTCGGCTAATATGAGAAAAATATCTGTCCCATTTTTCCTTTTCCGATGAAAACGTCGAGATATACAACACAAATGCATATGCCAAGCAACCATTTTCAGTAGCTGTTGAGATGCAATTAAGTGAAATGAGACCACGTGTGCCTTCGTTTACAGCGTAATAAAAATAAACCTCATATGAGTAAGGCTGGAAATTCTCTTTATTAAATGATATGTTAAATTTGCACTAAGAAAATTACTTAAGTTAATTCTAGTAATTATTTTATTGCGCGTGTGTAATTGGCAATTTTTATTCCTTTCACAAGTAAGGGTTAACACGAGGAATTTTACATATTCTTATCTTCTCGTATTTTCCAAGTTCGACTGTATTTGGATTTTCCACTTTCTTTAAAAAAAAAATCTACTTATTTTTCAAGAAAATGAAAAAATTGAATAACAACGAAATTGGATACCTCAAAAAGGAATACATTTTTATAAATATTCATTCAACTTTATTCACAGAAAATATATTTACAAATACTTCATATTTCTTTCAATTTCCAAACAAGCATCCTTCTTTTATTTTTCAAACATGTTACATGTCGGTTTTATGTGGTGAAATTTATAAGCACTTCATTTACATACCTGTTAATTATTGAATAAGGTGCAATTTTTCAATAGCAACATGAATTATAATTTATGACTGCATAGATAACTGAGGGAAACAAATCAGAAATATATTACACTGCTGTTTTGAAGGTGGCAAACAAATTACTGATATCATTGTTGCTTTCAGCAATATTATATCTGCATACATTTGAACACATTGACAAATTGTTTTTAAAGTAACTTCCATCCTTGCCCACATGAATGGTTTTTCAAACATTTCAAATCTTGGTTTTATAAGATGAAATTCATTAGCAGTTTGCTTAAATACTTGTTAATTATGGAATAAGATGCAATTCTTCAATAATAACATAAAATTATATAAATAATGAGAAGAAAAAAATCAGAAATCCATTACACTGCTGCTTTCATGGTGACAAACAAATTATTGATATCTAATAGGGTTCCCATTCACGTTGAGGAAAATCCCCCTTTTCCAATAAAATTCCTTGAACAATCATAAGCAATTTTCAACTAAACTGCGGTTATGGAAAAAACGGTTTCAGGATTCCGACTCTGGTTCTCGGAGGGGGCGAACCCTTGATTTTTCCACTTTTACTTTTTTCTCCCTTCTTTGTCTTGATTCCAAAGTTACCTCGCATCCATAGATCGGATTTAACTTTTTCTGTTCCCCCCCTCCCTCCTGCTTTACCCCCAACACTTTCTCTTGCAGTGACCGTGTGCCTGTTTCTGAAGAATGCATCTCAGTGATCGATAGTCGTTTTCGTTTCTGGATCCGTGGCTGCCTCCGATGCTCATTTCAGTCTCGTGTTCGTCCTTGCCGTCTTTGGTGCCTCTGATGTCAGTCGCCTACGGTGCTGTGCCTTTCCATTTCCTCATCTGTCCTCTCTGCGCCTTGTATATGTAGCCTCTTTGCTCACCAGGATTCTTCCTGCTTCATCGCCTAGAGTGTTGGAACGGTGTTGCTTCACTGTGGCTTTGCCACACCTCTTCTGGAAATATAATTCCGCTTGAACAGACCTTTCCAAATCTTCACTTGCGTATACAAAACGAACGAGAAAATGCTTTCACTTTTGTACGATATTTACTTACTCAAAACCGAAGTTAAGATGCTTTATCCCGACTTTTTCAGGATTTACCAAAAAATTTATTTACCAAAAAATTTAGTTTCCCCCTAACATTTCCCTGACAATACCAAGTTGCATGGAAACCTTATTTTTGCCTACATTATGCGTGCATGTATTTGAACACGTTATTGACATTGTTTTTAAAGTAACTTTCTCACCATCACTTTATATTGCATTTCTCAAACATATAAAATTTTCGTTTTACGAGGTGAAATTCATTAACACTTCACATATATTTGTTAATTATGGAATGAAATGTAAATTTTTAATAAGATATAACAGTAATTTACAACTGCATAGATAACTGATAGAAACAAAGCAGAAATACATTACACTGATGCTTTTATGGTGACAAATTATTGATATCCATCTAATTTTTGGCTACATCACACCTGCATACATTTGAACACATTCTTGACATAAATTGCTTTTAAAGTAACTCCCTTATCATCCACATCCATAATAGTGCATTTTTCAAACATTTGAAACTTTGGTTTTGTAAGATGAAATTCATTAGCAATTCGCTTGCATAAATGATAATTATGGAATAAGATGTAATTTTGAAATAATATCTAATCGAACAAATAAGAGAAAAGAATCAAAAATGCACTTAACTTTTAATTATTTAACAACTATGCCAGGTCTTATAATGGAAATAGAGTTTTTCAGTCGAGGTGCATCCCTGTTAACAGTGCCCTATGTAGTTGTTTTACATCTTTTCGACCTCTAAAGTTTGTGTAAAATACAAATATGTCGACATATCTTTCTTTCTTGCATTCACGAACACATTACATATATTTATAATTAACACTGTGCGTCAAGATGCTGCTTTCAAAAACTTTAAATTTAACATAATACTGATGATTTCGCCCTTTTCATTATGAGTTGAAGGAAACTCATGGCCCAAACGTGAACGTCACGTTTGGGCCATAAATTTCTCAATAGCATTAATTTGGCCAGAGAAGTTATTTTGTACCGTAGTGGAATCTTTTCTAATACGATTCCAGGCTGGAACGGCAAATTTTGTTACATGATTGACTAATGTGGATGCAAATAATAACATCCCTGTAGTTCCAGAACAGCCCATTTTTGTTATCTTTCACCTATTACGCATGCTTGACAATTTCCAATTGCCTCCAGTATGGTAAAACAATCGTTTTCCATACCTTTGATGACTAAATGGCAACACTACTCATAGCCAGGAGGAAGAGAATTTCCGTTCCCCTTTTTTTTGCCGCATTATTTGGAACTTCCGTTTTATAGCGGCCTTAGAAATATATCACGAAGATCGAGCGTAATTATCGCCAAAGTCTCGTGACGTTTTCTTATATTACCATCATATTGCAGTTTTGGAAAGGTTTTTCGCTAAGCTTTTTGATTTTGGCGAAATCTTAAAGTCGCCAAATAACAACAGGGGCCACTACAATATGGAAGTACCCATCATTCACTTAAATTATGTATCAAAAGAAATTTTTTTTGTTTTTGTAATTGCCTACATAGCAATGATGTGGATGTAAATAATACTTTCACTGTACAGCGAATTTGGGTTCTTTGCAGACATGGGGATTTCATCAAATATGGCTTATTTATTTGTTGTCCCCTTTTAATTTGTTCCATTAGTTCTGAATCACCCTGTATACAGTGTATACCACCCATGAGACGACCACAATGGTTACCATAAGCAAATAGTTACTATACACTACGAACTTTGGTATAGGCACAACTAATTCTCTACAAGTTCTTTGTTATAAAGTGGTCACCTTACAAAGGTGGGCAATTTACCAGGTTCCACTGTATATATACGTTATTCCACGATAAAACTAGCCATTAGAAGGTGCCAAGGCATGTAAATGTGTAAAATATTGTATGCATGCACCGATTTGTACATACATGCAGAATTCTACACAATATTTTAGAGCACAGAAAAATGGTTGCTTTTCCAAACAGTTATCTCCATGTAAGTCGTCAAGTTTACATGATTTAAAAAGTAATTTTATTAAAACATTGTGCAGTTCGGTTTTTAGTGACAAAGGGTACGTGTATTAAGAATGATACATAAGATGAACATGCTACTGTTGCAGGATCCACCAGTTGGATTATTCGTTCAATTGCATAAACTGCTGAGCAATTTTGATTTCCTGAAAGTCTTCGTAACTTTTTCATTAAAATTTTATTAAAGCGAAATAAAAATATTTCTTTCCATTATTTCAACTTGATTTTTCTTACACTATCTTTTAAAGCCATCATACACAAAGTGTTCAATTGAAAAGTTAACATAAAACTTCTGTTTCTAGGTTTAACAAATTTGTAATAATCTCAATGAATCCAATTAAAATATGCAAAAAAAGAAAAGTTAGCTTCCGTGTTGGACAATGAAGAAAACTTTCCGGTTCCAAGTAAACAATTTAGAATTCTGGCAACTCGCCACTGTATACAGAGGCAGATTAATCGTTTTTCCACCTGTAAGCTGACATATTTTGAAGCCTAACCTCAAACGTAACTAAAGGCCTAACAGACTGAAGTGTTTTTGTAAAATTCTTAATTTGATCCCCTGGCTGCTATTTCAAATTCAGCTTTTCACAAGTAATCGTAAATTTGGAGTTTTAAGCCTCGCTCGAGGCAGCTCTCCCTTCGCCAATGTCTAATTACGATTGTGAACATAATGGTTCGAAATTAATTTAACTAGCCATCAAAAAATCACCACGTCTTTGCGAATTCCCCGTTGGCAAACTTTTCTTTGAAAATTTTCAACTGTGGACGATATCCCATTAATAAATCCGACACTGTGTGTATATATATATAGCATTAAATATAGCCATAAAAATCTGTTTAACAGACTACTAATTGAAAATAAGTTTATGGTTCATTAACAATATACCATGTAGGATAATCTTCTCATCGTAATTTCTTGTTTGGAATCTGGTTTTGACAACAATCAACTAGCAGAATGGTTATTTTAAATGCAGTAAAACCTCTGCCGAGATCATAGTAGGTTTCAAACTTCAAAAAACATGACTAAGCAGGACGTTTTTTAAAAAGAGTAATTAAACTAGATGACCTATTAAAGTATTATGCATATCAATACAGGTGTATAGAAATACATATAAATGGGTGTGTGTATGTATATTCTGTAGGAGTTTTTAAAAATGATTCAATTGTCCAATAAAACCATGCATGATGCCCTTGGATTAAACTGCAGATAAGGTTCGGTTATAGTAGACTGAAGAAATTACACTTGTATCATAAAATTCAGTGAACGTTTTCAAGTAATGAACACTGTTATTAAATGGCATTTTTTCTTTTCCAAACTGGTCTTCACAAGTAACCCGATTTTACAGGGGCAATTTCTGCATTACTTATCCTTAACTTCTTAATACTAGTTTTACACTTTCTCTGTGTATATACACACATTACACTAACGATTCAAATTAACATAAAGTTCTGGACACGTTATTTTACATTTCTTAGCCTCATTTGCCGAACTAAAGTAGTCCAAATATAATTGGACCTATTACTTAAATTACTACACTTTTTGAGGAGTATAGAAGATAAACACCGATTTGAGAAATATCATTAGCTCTAAAGTAAAATTCGTTATCAGAGAAAATTACCCTTTTATCAAACACTTTCCAATTCCAAAATCTTGTGCATAGACTTGATGTCATAACAACGACATTCTTCTCCAAATGATTTTATTTTTGTTTAGATCGTAAATATGAATTAACATTTAAAATAAAGTGTATCAACTATCTGCATTTTCAATTTTTTTTTATTATTTTAGCAGGAAAAAATTACAAAAAGTGCGTAAGATTATTTACAATATTATCAATAGAACTATCAAAATTATGATAAAACGATGACAGGGTGCATGATCATCATCGAAGGAATATTTCAACAAAATTTAGTTATTCAAAAAGGCTATTTAAAGGTTTTTCATAAAGACTTACAAATTTGCTTATGCAATCGTTAAATAATAATGATCCTTTACACATAATTCCACTTGTACAAACACCATCTGATCAAAACATTGTGAAAAATACAGCTTTATCTAATAAGTAGAAAGCTTTCACATAACCATAATTGCTAGAAATAAAATGGGAAACTGCAGAAATAAATCTGCTACTCACAGAAGTACAAATATCAAAATAAACGACAGTGTTCACATTATGCAAAGATAAACATTGGAACTAAATGCAATATTAAATCACAAATGTGTGATTGCAAACTATTAGATCCGAAACATCAATAAAATAGAAATACACAATAAATAACAATTCGGCTGCATAATAGTGAAAAGAGGATAAGACTAAGAAATCCAATGATTGTGTGCACAGAATGGATTATAAGATAACTCACGGTGCACAATAAATAGCACAAAAGAGGATAAGATTGAAAAATAAAGGAAAGATCAGGAAATTCAATGGCTCTATGCACACAATTAACACTGCAAGATGACTCTTGATGCATAATAAATAGTGAACAGGGATAAGAGGAAAAAAAAAAAAAGGTAAAGAGAGATCGGCAGATCCAACAATTATGCAAATGGAATGAACAATAGATGATTCACGTAAAATCCGTAAGAATGAAGCCTTTCAGAGCTACCAAAGCCTTCAAGAACATTCTTAAAATGACGTAGGAATCTTAGAAGCGAGTAATCTTGTTCAAGGCGGTATATGATGAACCACCATTGCTGTAAGTAGATTGTCCTGACGACTGACCATTGCTGTAAGTAGATTGTCCTGACGATTGACCATTTCTGTAACTCAAAGACTTTGAAGCTCCATCAGATTGATATTGGGAGGTTTTATTATAACCCCCATATGAATTCCCCCTATAGCTATTGCCTCCACGGCGTTGTCCACCATAACCTCCTCCAGCACCACGTGATTTGTAACCGTTGTATCGACCTGAAGGAAAATCGGATGAAAACATTAAATACACACACACATACAGATCCTTCTCAACTTTCTATTAAAATTTTTGTAAAAAGTAATTTTTCTGTATATGTGCTTTTTTTTTTTTTGTCCCTAGCAAGTGAAGAAAATTAATTATACCTCCTCCACCAAATGTTTTTGCCACGGCAAGTAACTCCGACAATTTTGGATTAACCACTTGATTGGCTTCCTCAAGGACGGATACAAGATCTTTAGCTTGCTTCCTATTGTTGAATGTAAAGAAGGTATATGCAGTTCCAGTGTTATTGGCCCTGCCTGTACGTCCAATACGATGAATGTAATCTTCTGAACTGTGTGGGAAATCCACATTGATGACATACTTAATATCATCCACATCTGAAATAAAGAGCAACAATGAAGATTATGAGACTAAGCGCAAGTTAATTAATAGAAGCTATGAAAAATGGACTATATTTCCGAGACATTAATTTTAATTGTCAAACACAATAGAATAGAATAAAATTATACGTACAGGCAATATCTGGATTAAGTACAGATTGCTTGTTTCCGTTGCATGTCAATCATCAGCCGTCCCAACGTAACTGGTAAGCAAGTGTGAAAGACTTGTCTCGACCAGGTTGAGAGAGGGAGAGAGAGAGAGAGGAGGAAAACGTTTTGCACCAAAGGGCCAATGCAAAAATCTTTTCTCATCAACTCAAGATGATTGCAGAACGGTAAAATTTTGACAACCTCAACTTTACCAAAAATACACATGCAGCAAAATAAAATACCCTTTGATATTACAATGTTCATTTCTTGTGTGTACTATCATAATCTAATATAATTATCATAAAATCGAACAAATATACACCCATTGTTCCATTTATCAAAGACAGAAGCACATTTCAGAAAACTTCTCTTGCCTGTGGACATACTCTCTCTTGATGAGAATTGGTTCTTATCAAGTAGTCCAAATAAAAAAAAAGCCATAAATATCATCTTAACGAAAACCCCGTTTTTACCATCTAGTGAAAATTTGGGGCAAGAAATTCCGTTCCATTTAATCTCTCTTTATGGACAAATTCTACACAGAGATCGATGGTCAATGAGGGGTTTTACTGTACTCTCACCATCATTTATGCTCTTTATGTGAATGAAGTGATGACTGCAGCCTAATAGTAATATACACACATATATATATACATTCAACCTGTGGAATCAATGTTTTTTTAGAAGTTAAATGCACAAACATACTTCCTCATCCACAATAGAAAAGTAAAATAATTTTAGAGCAAAGACTGCATCACACTTAGAAACATGGTTCTCACCCTTTTGTCATGATAAAATTCAAGGACCTTTTAAGGACCAAATGACGTTTTTCAAAGACCTCACATTGTCAATCGCAATGTACATAAAAATTAAAAATGCAAGACATTATAAGCATAGTATTAAAATTAGAGTGTTTGATTATGTTGCTCCTTTTCAACTTGGCACACTGCTAGCAAAAGTTACCCTTTCTACATCCCTTGTATTCGCCATGTTCAGTGGGCCAGGGTGGGGGGAAGGGGGCGTGTCCAAAGTACTACTGGCTTTGTTCAGGAAATAAGGAGAAATACTTTTTTTTCTCATGCCAAAATTTGGAAAAAATACCTTTGAGAAAAATTCAAGGACTTTTCAAAGACCAACCACATTTTTGGCAGTTTTCAAGTACCCCTACTTGGCAGCAGGAAAAAAATAAAATAAAATCAAGGATTTTTCAAGGACCATGGGAACCATGTAGAAACCATCCAAAATATCGAAGATAGGATATATAAAAAAATTTATATCCCAGCCTCTTCAAGGAGTAACTATATTTTTTCCTTTTTAGAAATCAAAGAAAATGATAAATTTATGCTCATTCCTGAGATATTCACATCGCAAGAGCAGATTGTTCAGAGCAGTTGTTTCTGAGAAAAAACTGATTATAAAAAAATAATAGAGTAGACTTATGTTTTATGAATCTCCGATTTATAAATTTCATGTTCCTACAAACTGCAGATTTGGTCCCGAAAAATATCCCGTAGAGCTAATGACAATTTCTACTCCAGTTTATGAACTAAAATCATATTTCGCCCTTTCTTTTTTGAACTCATCCATTTTCTTTTTTATGGCTTTTCTTTGGATCTCGAAAATTTGAAAACAGGAAGTATGGAATTTACCCCAAACTATTTGGTACTGGGGATCTTCTAAGCTGTGAAGGGGGATTTACACTCAACTTCATATTATTTTATACGTTTATGAAGAATAGCACATTAAATATTTAAGAGAAAGAGACTATTCGTATTGGTTTGAGGCCTTATTTGAGAAACTGAGATATACATAAGGATAAAGCTAGATTTGGCTATGTATTTTTAACTTAGGAGGTTAATGCATATAGGAGTTTTGGTATTGGAATTTAATGAGGTGCGGTATTAAATTTTGATTGTTATGACCAGGGCTCAGTGAATAGTGACAAACAACACTCGCCAGACCAGACTGATATTCACCGGCCCTACTAAAGAAATCTATGTGCAAACTTAATAGGGGAACAGATTTCTACTCGCAGTGCAAAAATGTAGTCACCGTTAGCAAATGGATTTGTTGAGCCCTGGTTATGAATAAGTTAAAGATATTCACTACCTAAGCACAACTTTTAACTGTCATTAGTAAAAGGAAAGGAGGTATATACTCAGAGAATACTGTAGTTCGCTTAAAAAAAAAAAATCCACATTTACAAACAATTTTAACTCTTTTTTGTGATTAGAATTGTATTTTTCATATTCTTATTTACATACTTTAAGGCCCTAAGAGTTCGTAAAAAGGAGAGTCCATACTGTAGGCTTAACTTTAACGAAAGGTTAAATAAAATCCGGGGGAAAGAAGAAATTAGGATCCAACAACCTAATGCTACCCCACCCTTTACATAAGCCAGCACGAGTACAGTAAACTCCAGCAACCATTGACAAAAGGATTATTTTATTTTGCTGCTTGATTTTTTAATAAAGAAAGCTCAACTTTTCCCCATTGAACTTAAATGACTTAAAAACTTTTCATTTGCTCTTCCAAACTAATAGTCCCAATTGATTTATAAATAAGATTTGGAGCTATTGTTTCCTTGTCCACTTTAAAGACACTACCACGACCAAACACCATGCTATAAGCTTCACAGATGTCATGTGATAAGAGGCCAGTGTGATAGCAACAGTAGCCTCTTCAAAGACTTAGAGGCATCGAATTTGTGCCTCTGAAAAAACAAAGAAAGGAAAAGTGTCATTTAAAAGGAAGAGGAACATAATTAGTTATCTAATCTAGCAATTAGTAATCTAATCCAATGCAATGTTTCCGAAACATGTTTAATGATCTCCTAAGTTTTCAAAAATAGTTCTCCCCCACCCTGAAGGAAATTGTACAAATAAGAAATAACACTTGCTAAATACTTCAAATTCCACTCATGAAGATCACAAACAAGTAATAGAAACACTGACACTGGATGTAAGGTTTTTTTTGTTTTGTTTTAAAAAAAAAAAAAACATTTGCAGCTACTGATGTACATTTGTCATTCCACAAGCTATTTCTGATTATAATTTTTTTTTTTTTGTTCTTTTTAAAAAAAAGAACCATTTTGTGCAACAATCATACATTAAAACAAATTTTGTGATTTTTTATCCCTTAATAACAGAAGACTGTTTTAACCAGCTATCAAATTTCTTTATCTTAACCTGTGTGTTTTCAGTGCAATGGAAGTGAATAGTTGCAAATGTGTCAATGGAATTTATATATAAAAATAAGCAGAAAGATGTAAATAGAAAGAAAAACAATATAATCATTTTCTCATTAAAAAGCAGCCACTAGGCATAGACAACAATACCTAGGGGAAAAAATAGCCTGGCTTAGCCAAGAAAAGTCTTATTAGAATTTCCTTCTATCCCTTTTATTAGAAACAAATTATAACATGCCTAGATATATCTAAACAGTTCACAAATTACAAAACTAAAAGTAGTAAGACCATAATATATAAATGCTTAGGTCTACAAAATTTTATAAAATTTAATAACATACCCAATCCACGAGCAGCCACATCTGTAGCAACCAGCACTGGTGACCTCCCATTTCGGAATTCTGAAGAGAATGAAACTAATAAATTGACAGAAAATACAACAAAAAAAATAACATATTTATCCAGAGAGTATGTAACTGATTTGCAATGGCTGTCAGCACTTTTGACTGAAAATGACTTCAACACGCTGCAAAAGCGACTGATTTAAGATGACACACAGCACTATGCAACATATCCGAACTACAATGTATTTATCAAAAATCCAGATTGCATGGAGTCAAGCTATGCAAATTTAAAAAGCATTGTAACTATGAAGAATCAAAGTGGAATACGTGCTGAATTTTAATTTAAATCTGGGAAATTAAATGGACAAATAATTTAAACCAATTTTGTTGTTGAATGATGAACACAAACTTTCCTGACAATTGAATAAATTCACAGTTAAATCGGGGGTGGGAAATTAAACAAGGTGTTGGCACGCGATTGATATGTATGCCATCTGGGACAAAAATGGTTTAATAAGACCTCCAAATTAATTGATTTTGATAATTAAATTATTCTTCCATGTCCTTCAGCACTAGATTTTTCCTCATTTAATAATGATGCAGCATGGCTTGAAATTGTATAAGACAGTGCTTCTTTTACAAAATTTCACTCAGTCATAGAACACTTTTCTTCTTATAATATACTCATGGATCATTGATTTTTTTTAAGCACCAAGTCACTGAACATTATTTTAATTGTTTTATGAAACACTGGAATAAGAGATAGTAAAAGGGGATTTGAGTAGGAAGAGCATGAAATTTTTAAGAGGACATATAAAACGCTTGAATCAAATCGTCTCATTTCACCAGCAAATTTATCACTGAGCAAACAAACATCGTCTGAGTATTTATAACAGCCGGTTCTTTGTAAATTATTAAAATACTTGAATAAAAAGCAGCAAGTACCTCGTAAAACAAAGTTTCGCTCTTCTTGGGTCTTGTTCCCATGGATAGACATGACTGAATACCTGCAAAACATTAACGAAATGTGATAAATGACGCTGATGATTTTTCACAAATGAAAAATTTGGTTAAACTGAACCTGTCAGTTTACATTCAATAAAACAAAACTGAGGACATAAAAAAATACAAACCCGTTTCTTCTCAAAAAGCGAGTTAAATCATCCACTCGTCGCTTGGTTTCGGCAAAAATTATTGTTTTATTCTCCTGTTCATTCATGATTTCTTGCATCAAGATGTTCAATCTATGAAAAAAAAAAACCCAATGAAACTGGGAAATAATGATGTTTAAATTTTTATTTTCTCTTGATAATTACTATCAAAGTACAAACACAAAACTGTGCATTAAAAAAAAAATTACAAAACAATGTCAACCAACAACATGAAATGATTATTATACTTGACAATATAAAATAACGTCATGAGAAGCAGCAAATATTGCCAATCATTAATATGACAATGGAACAAATTTGGCACAGAGATGCACTTTTGTAATGCAATGGTGCATGATACTAATTTTGGCATAATATGGCACAAAATTCACACCCCTGTAAGGATAAAATGGTTCATCATTAATACCAGCACATTTAATTAAATGTAATGCTATCTTACTGATTGAGTAGCGTAACACAAAAAACAATGCAAAATTTTGTAACATTTCTTTTGCTTTCATGGAATGAGGACAACACAGGTAATGCTGTGTCAGAACCTCCAGTCTTCCGAGAAATTTGAACCTCTTAAGACCTATGGAACCAAGCCCAAAACTGCAGTCAATAATTATTATTATTTATTTTCTTTGCTTTCATTTTTTTAAAACATTCTTGGCAGTCAAACCAGGATTAACAGCACATTAAGCAAAAACCTTACCTCCAAAGGGCTAGCACTTTTAATAAGTCAACCTCCACACAAAAACATTTTCAAGATTAATAGGTATATAGTATCATAAACCGTGCCCCTCATCCCCTCCTAAAAAGTTGCAAAATATTTAAGTAAACCATATTTACTTGGTGTCCTTTTCACTCTCATCGACAACATCTACGATCTGGGTGATGTTATGATTTGCTGACAACTCGAGAGCACCAACGTTGATTTGTGTATACTCAGCAAGGAAATCTGATGCTAACCGCTGAACTTCCTTGGGCCATGTGGCACTAAACATCAAAGTTTGACGATCAGGCTAAAAAAAAGACGTTTTAAAAAAATGAAATAAAAATATCATTAAAAAACCCCAAATACTAAATCATTTTCCTGCGAACTTTAACCTAAAAAAAAATAGTTTAAAATTGACATAAACGCTAAGATGTCATCGCTATTCAGTTAGCATTATGTTTGGACATCAAAGATTGCTGAGTTTTATGCTGTAAGAGCAATAAAGATAAAGATGTGCCCGAACCCTCTACAATTTCCCAAATTGACCTATATATGGTTCCCACTCTTTTGTCCTGATGAAATTCAAGGACCTTTTAAGGGTTTTTCAAGGACCTCACACTGTCAATCGCAATGTACATAAAAAAAAACCATTACAAGCATAATGTTTAAATTAGAGTGTTTAATTATGTTGCTCCTTTTCAACTTGGCACACTGCCAGCAAAAGCTACCCTTTTTGCATCCCTTGTATTAGCCATGTTCAATGGGCAGGGCAGGAAAGGGGTGTGTTCGAAGCACTACTGTCTTTATTTGGGAAGTAAGGAGAAAAACCTTTCTTTTTTTTTTTCTTTTACCAAAATTTGAAAAAAGATTTTTGAGAAAAATTCAAGGACCAACCACATTTTTGGCAGTTTTTAAGGAGCCCCCTACCTGGCGAAAAAAATTCAAGGACCATGGGAACCATGCTTTATCTAAGGCCTAGCGAACAAACCTTCGGATTAGGCTGAGCCAGTAAACACACATTACTTTTTTTTTAAGCTCTATCCTTCTTTTGTCCCCTTCTATATGCTCAGTGCCATTCATGGCAGGGATGCAAAAGGGGGCCCCAGCACCACGGTGGGTATAAGAAACTGTCTACAGGGGCAGCCACAGACCAGTTAATATAGTATTTTATTGTTGTTGATCTTTGGATCGAACACACAATATAAAAGATATTTGTTGCATCTTATGAAAATAAAAATTAGGAAGTATTTCTTTTGAATGAAAGCTGTATAAAATCTATGTATGTATAGATATGTAAGTAAGCACTGCACATATCAAAGTCTTAATTAAATTAAGGGTGGCAATATGGTTTCTGTATATGAGTGGCCAATAACATAGGAACAGCCTCAAGGGACAGTATTGCAATACGAGTGCAATGTATCGCATCATTTATGGTCAATTGCCAACCACTTTTGTCGTAATTCTACTGACCTTGCAAAGGGAAATACCATTGCGTTATAATAGTCAATAAATTCATCTTTGAGCAAAAAACACAAGTACCAAAAATAATTTTTGTTTTAAGTAATTTCCATGCAAACTTCCGCTTTAAGAAGAGATAAAATTTACAAACGATGTTTCGTATTACAAAAAGGCATCTTCCTATTTTTGAAATACAGACAAGAGTCCACTTACTCGAATTTGTTCAAGCACCTTTCGAATTTGAGGTTCAAACCCCATATCAAGCATCCTATCAGCTTCATCTAACACAAGAAACGAGATGTTGTGAAGCGACACTTTTCCTGCTTCGATAAAATCCAATAGGCGGCCAGGTGTTGCAATGCAGATAAGTGCACCTAAAATGATACAAAACAATTAGAATAAAATTATCACGCCTAACCTGGCACATGCTTTAGGAGGGAAAAGATGCACTTTCTGAAACTTCTCTCTGTGGCTTATGATATTGCCATATTCAATCATTATCAACACAGAACCGAAAGACTGCACACTTTTTATGCCCCAAAACCATATCATGGGTGCCAACTTCGAGAAGTGAAAAACCTAGTCAATCGCTACACGTATGCCGTCAAAGGCAGATGAATTTTTCTCGCTCGTTTATCATTTGTATTTATGTATTGTTTAAATATGCACAAAAAGTTCAATGAATACACACCAGGGAAAACAAGTATTTAAAAAAAAAAAAAACATTGCAGATTTTAAAGTAAATTTCTAAAAATCAAAAGAAATTGCTTTCCAACCAGAAGAAGAAAAAAAAAATCGGAAGCCTTCTTGGTAAATTGGAAGGACTAGTGCTAGAGATGAAAAAGGCTATATATTTCATATTATTTTTGGACTCGGGTGGGTCTGAGCTCATAAAGACAGATGCAACTGGAGCCAAAAATTGAATTTTTAGACTCAGGGGCCCAAATTTCTACAAAGCATTTCAGTCTCAGGTGGGCTCAAATTTAAATTCTTGAGGCTTCGAAAATTGATTTTTGATCAGCTGAAGGCTTGTTGCAGAACATTGCAAAACGTTCTGCTTTCGGACTCCTAATGACGTATTTGTGAATAACTGAGCTTGCTGAAAAAGGTATCCAATCTAACAAACTGTAAAAAACTACCAAACCGCCATTTCAGTGGGAAGGGGGGACCCCAAACATGGCTACTTTGAAATGCTTGCCTTCATTTGCTTTTCAGCTTATTGAATTACAGAATATTTCCTCGGTATTTACTTAGGCAGCTACGATTGTGTTGTGCCAAGGTCTAGAATTTCCTGCAAGGACTACGAACCTCTCTGATTTAAGGAACCAAACCCCATATCACAAATATGTAGAAAAAAACAGTAAGTGTTAGATAGCCACAGAAATCAAAGTCAGGGTATGCACATAGTAGTTGAAATGCCACCATTACCACGGTTCAAATACATACCCCCACTGCAACAAATTAAATAACAACACATTAAAAAGTGAGAAGACTAAACATTCGAAATGAGTCCTATTCTTGCTCGTAGTTGATCCATTAGAAAAACCTAGCTCTATCATCATAAACTATTGTCTTCTACAATTCTAAAAATAATAAAATAATTATTAAGGCTTAGGGCCTAAGCTCACCTCTTTGAAGTTCGTAAAGCTGAGCCCTCTTGGGCGAACCACCAAAAAGACAAGCAGTTCGAAGATTAGAACTTCGTCCAAAATCAGTGCAAACAGCCTGAATTTGCTGAGCCAATTCTCGAGTTGGAGCAAGAACCAAAACCTGAAAATGGGAAAAAAAATACACTTTCTTTCAAATAAACAGGGCTCAAGGCAGAAATAAACAACAATTTAACCAGACAAGTGAAACAATCCAGATTTACGTTAGATTAAAACGTACCATAGGACCTGCATTTCTCTTCGATTCACTCTGGTGATGTATGTGTATTATCCCAGGCAGCGCATACTAAAAGAAAGCAGAAAATTAAAAGTGTCCCAAATATTTCACATACTTCTGGATAAACTACACGCACAAGCAAACTGAGGATGAATTTTGGCACATAAAATAGCAGTATACATACCGCCAGAGTCTTTCCAGAACCTGTTTGGGCTATTCCAACCATATCGTGACCACTAAGGGCAATCGGCCAGCCTTGGGCTTGGATAGCAGTGGGTGTCTCAAAGTTCTGGGCAGTAATGGCCTTTTGGATATAACCTTTTAAAAAAAACAAAATCCGTATGATCCAAATGTACATATATATACCAATACACATAATACATTAACAAATGCACATGTATACCAATAAAAACCGTAAGTATGCAACTAATCATACATACCAGGGAAATTGCTTTCTGAAAAGCCGGTTATCGGCTTAGGAACGTTTTCTCCAATAATGGTTAACTCTGTAGTATTCCTATAACTCTCCACTTCATCCTGTAACATCAAGAAATAAGTACCTAGTCTTAAAACTAATGAATTAAAGCAATGTATTTGCTTACTTCAGAAATGTGGAGACTCAAAAGTTAGTAAAAAAAGTGTGCCCCCCCCCACCCCCATATATTAAGATGGCCTTGCATTTGGTTGGTTGCATTTTTCTGGTGCAAGAATCGTTCACGTCAAACAAGGCGAGACTCTACATGCAATGAATTTATATACATGTCCAAACTTGACCAGAGGTTAAACCTAGCCTTGTGATTCGCATGTTTTATATCCCAAGATTGTGCTCTGAGCCACCAAAGACGAAACAGAGCTTATGATTTCAGAACTATCGTATATCTTACAAGCAGCCACACTCAGCTGGAGTCAATGGGCTAAATATTAATGGTACAAGGACAATGAAAGTCACGGTATATAAAATTCATATAACATTCTTATATAAAAATATACACAACACTGTTGATATATCAATATTGTAAACAAGTAAAAAAAATCGGTATAACCATATATAACATTTGTAAAAATTGGTATCAGACAAAGGTTTAAAAATTACATTGCGATTGAAAGAATAATCAAATATCCCTTGGGTCAAAGTTATTTCGTTTAAAAATAGATAAACACTGTCGATTAAAATTTTTCGGAAGTCAAAGTTAGCCTAAAGTAACATTTATAGAAGTATTTCTTTTATTTATTCATAGAAGTGGTTCCCAATTAGTTTCCATCACAGGTTATTTTAAATCTTTATTCTGCCGGGGTGTGTGTGGGGGATATAAAAACAAAATTATCTTGCAAGTTATACAAACACTGGGGGCCAGGCTTATCCCCCACAGAATTTTTTTAATTCAATGAAATAGCATTGAGGTAAGAGATTTAGTCTCCCCCACCCCCCTTGCCAGAAAAAAATTAGCCAGGAAAAACATTTCTTTTAGCTGGGCCAGTTTTTACTGTTTATGGGCTGGAACTAGCCCAGGGGCCACCTAATGAGAATCACTGATCTATAGCCATTTACCCTATTTTAAATTAAAATTTCTCATCAAGGGCAGCAATAATGTATATTTTATACGGCACAAGGACAGCCATGGTTATGTTACTTCAGAATCTAGTTTTTCAAGAAATTCAAACCCATTAAGACCTACGAAATCAACCCCTAAACTACAGAGTGCAATTAGTTGGATAAGGGTTTTTTTTTAAATGGGCGGGGAGAGAAAGAGACGCAGTTGAGAGTCATACTCAAAGTAACGATACGCAAAGAGAACATGTTACCATGGTACGTCCATGGGGCCATGAAAGGACAGGGATGAAATGGCTGAAGAAGCCACCAAGAGATACTCTTAATAAACTATTATCCTGAAGTAATTCATAGCACTTGAAAATGCAATCAACACAGAATTTACAAAAAAATCATAAAGTACTTACATTGCTACGATTGGTAATGACAGGATGCTCATTGTAAGTGTTCTTTACTATTGGAGTCACGTCATCGAAGTTCGGTCTTTTCAAAGATTGGCCAAGTTCAGAGCTTTTGTAACTGCCCTGATAACCACCTCCACCATAATTACTTTTTCCATAATTGCCATAACCCCCTCTACCATAGCTACCGCGATTTCCATAACCACCACTGAAAGAATTAAAAACATGCTTTGAGTAAAATTAAGTTTTTCTTTAATTCATGATACACATCAGTACTCCAAAAAGTGGCCTTTTCAGAACATTACTCACTTCGGTCCTTTCAAATCACTGCCAATCAAATATATAAACATATCCATAAAATCCATTCACAAATAACTTATTACCAAAAAACACAATTTTCATGACTAATAACTCTTAACTATCTCATTCTGTTACCATCCCCACCTGTCCTGATATAGTCTATCATCTACGAAGCTCTCACACACATTCTCTGTAGGTTGCAGATTTAGGAAATTGCAACCCCTCGGCGTAGGATACATACACACAACACATTCCTTCCTTACAAATAAAGAAATATTTTTGAAAATAAAAATCGCATTTATTGTAGTCTTTTAACATAGTATATCAATAGGTGAAAGTGATATTTCACATACTTATTCAATTTTCTCATTTGAGTTTTACAGTGCCATGACGCACTTGAACCAAGGTTTCAGCTGGCTCAAAACATGATGTCGCAAAAATGCTAAAAAATATTAGTTGCTTTCGTTGTTCCAAGAACCCTATCCATGAAATTATTTACATCAACGATGCTTAACAGGTGCTGTTAAGAATAACTTTAAATAGGAAACAAAAAGGAACAAGAAAAGATCGCTGAAGTGCAAAACGGATATTCTGGAATCGGGGAATCCTGTTTTCAGAGAATAAACTGTGGTTAAAAATGCCTGTCTCATTTTTAGATGGAGCAATAATTTTTCTTTGCATTTTCAAGCAACTTATGCATTAGCATTTTCTGAAAAATCGACTGCAGCTTAAACCCTAGCTTGGACCTGTTTCCCCAAAGGAATCTGAACCTCTTAAGACCTAGGGTAGCAATCCCAGACAATGTGAGTGCTTAGTTGGTAAACCAAGATGTAAAAAAAGATTTCTTTTATTTAAATTTAACTTTTCTGGTTAAGATCGTTTTCCACCGGAATAAATCAAACTTATTATTCAGTATCATTTATGTATGATCTTAACATTCACCTTATTCTTCTAACGCTATAAGTGAATACCTAAACAACACATTAATAACATAAAAACAAATACTCAATGTCTTGATTTCTTGTTTATCGAGACTACAATATACATTAGAGATTTCAATTATGATATTATTAAAAACCAACATTTAAGAACTTAAATGAAAATGGTAACTTTGCTGAGTTCTCAACTTGTAATCGATTTCGTAACTTGCTATGCAAAAGCCAAGATAATATGGAAAACACCCTTTTAACTTACAACACATACGTAGGATATACACCCTTAATTTATATCTTACAAATAGGTAGGGAATTAATAGTTAACATAAAAAGAGCAAAAAAAAAATATAATTAAGGTGGGAATGTGGTTAAAAAGGAGAAAAAATTTTAGGGAGTAGTTTCCATACTGTTAATATAATTAGTATTTGCAGCTATAACACGTTTGGATTAATTTACTTTTTAATTTTGAAATAACTTCATCGGACAACAAGTTATAATAAAAATTACTGATTCCATTATTAAGATCTATGTGTCAATTTATTTGCAGGTCTCGTTAAGCCATTGACCCCATTCCAAATTACCTAATGCACTATAGACATATAAAGTATTTGGGAACAATTTTAGATACAAATAAATACATTATTTTTTTGGGTCTTCATATCTCTGGTTCTTTTTCCACTAGAATGCTGAAGTTTTATATATTGACCTGACCTATGGTATGGGGAATATTTTACTCTTTGGTCATTTTTTGCATACAGTGACTGTATAAAAATATAAATTTTGTATTTTTTCGAAAAATAATCCTCTGCAATTTTAATCGATGTCATGAAATTCTGCACCTTTTTTTTTTAACGTGATTTTCCAATTTAATACATGTGTCTAGGATCAATATCTAAGGAATAAAAGGGACAGTCAAGGTTTTTGAGATACCCAATATTTATAGTAAGTCTCTTTCATGAACTTCCTTTCAGGGAAGAGGCAAAACTAATAAAATACATGTGTAAAAGGAAGTCCACATACAACTACCCAAGACTAGGCGCAACCCATGACCATAGTTCCATGAAATTTTCAGAATATTTGTTTGTTTGGATGTTTTATGGCGCATGAGCATCTGAGCTATACTGCGCTAATTTATATATATCAAGGGTGTCATTAAGGCATATTACAGGGGGTTGATTTTTTTTTCTTTTTGCCACTGCTAACCCAAAACAAATTACTACTTTAACCTTTTAATATATTAAAAATATTGGATATATTAACTAATAAAATCAAATCGAAGAACTATTTTTTCAAGGAGAATACCTGTTCATTTATTTTAAATTTCACGTATTTCTCTAATAAATGCATACATTTTTTTAAGGACCTCCAGTTTAGACATCTAGAATATTCATCAATCTAATTTTTAAAATTAAAATCTAGTGTTTACCCCAAATAAAAAAACTTTCAGTTCGGGGGGGGCAAACTGACCCCCAAGATATATGTAGTTTTAAATATAGATTATAATATATAGTTTTAATGTTCTCAGGAACCTAACCCTGTTTTGCGACCGATTCATAATTTGAAGTCTTAAATATTCAGAGTTAATTTTCCCACAACTCCCAGTTAAATCAAATCTATTACCCAGCCACACTACATATTAAAGCCTTGCCTTGCAAACTGGAACTTTCTATCTGTATTACACTGATGACTACCTATTTATCTTAAACCTTTCTATTACTTAATTAGACATAATGCGGATACCAAGACAATGGATTTTTTATTGCTTTTGATTAAAAACAATAACCACAGAGCTACCAAGGCCTCCACCCCCACATGGATGGACTGTGTAATGGCGCCATGCACCCACAGGTGCCAACTTGAAAAACTATTAAGGATTCCGAAAATTTTAAATCGAATGACCAGCGGCGCATTTTTCAAAGGCGTAATTTAAATTTCATTATCAGATTATCTGGTACAATAAGACACCTGAAATGTATTTTTGTATTTTCTGCAAAATCCAGACAAAAAGGATTTTCTTTTATAATAGGTCAAGGGAACAGGGTAGAAATAATGAAAATCTTAAAGAATCGATGACGAAAAACTTTGTGCATTTCTATTTCTGTATGCGTATTTTCCCCACGAGCAAAAATATTATGGGTTCGAGGAACCCACAACAAAATTATTGAGGGTGCAAAAAGTGTCTCGAACCCATGAAGTCGGCGCCACTGCCTGTACTCTTTCTGTTAATTAGGCATGATGCTGATATCCAGATTTTCACGTTTTTTATTGTACTTTATGAATAAATAAGGTGATTAAAATAATAACATTAACGAGAGCTGCTCAAAACTCGCCGAAGCACTTTATTGGCGGTGGTACCGTGTTCTACTGTTTTACCAAAATAAAAACATTCAAAATCACTCAAAACATATTCCTCAATTAACGAAACAATTTTTTCTTAAAATGGCAGAATCGCGGAATGCAGACGTGTCCGTAATGGCAAGTTTTGGAAAAGAATCACCAAGTATTACCGTAATCTGCAGTAGGGTCGGCTTTTCTATAGTATTATTGCTATTTTATTTTGAAATTGCACCCTAACTTGAGAATTTGCGGTTTCAAAATGCCACGTTGTCGGCCATTGTAAACAACATACTCGAAATTTGTAGAAGGGTAAGAAAAGGAGATTTGGACGAGCCTACTATTTTTAGCCCTAACACTAAGCCTCAAAAATGGAAACATGGGATTATAGAAACTATATTCTTGATTCCTTTCTTAAAACCAGAGCATAGTAGAAAACAAATACGGAAAAATAAAAAGGTGCAATAAGCCATTTTGGTTAGAGTTCTACTATATTTCAAAGACGAATTAGAACTGAAATAAAACCCTATTTCGAATATACTTTCGCTTTCAAGAACCTAAATTTTAACCCTGCACAAAATATGAACGCATTTAGAAAAAAGCTATAACAAGAAATATCACAGTGTTCTACGAGGCCTCGCTCTGAAACATAAGTTTTAAGACCATTAGATGAACATGCATTTGCATTTTCCCGTAAACTATGTTGTTAACACATTTCGAAAAATTATGAGGAATAAAGAAATATCACAATTGACCATGAAACCTAATTTTAAAACCAGGTTTTACGTCTATTAAATATACTCGCATTTTACGGAAATTCCACGTGGTAAAACCACAGAGCACGTGGCAAATTGTTTCTGTAATAACATGCCATAAAAGTTGATTATAAAAGAATTAAACTAGACAGTAACATTCGAAGACTATAAGTTAACTACTTTCGCGTTAGCAAAACAGTATTTAATAAAAAAAAAATCGTACAAAGGAAGCAGCCTTCACGTTTAAAATAGTGCCTTAAACTATCAATTAAAAAACAGTAATATTTTAATTTTAATTAACGTACCTTCCTCCACTTGATCTTCCGTTCATCTTTAAATCAGTTGTTAAATAAACAAATATACAGTGCAAAATACAGCTACGAAGTATACGTAAAACTAAAGACCAGTCTTCACGTGTACAGAAGCAAGAATGGTGAAACACGTGCAACAGGCAACCGGCTTCTGACGTCACAAAAATTTCCTCCAGAAAATCCCCTTTAAAAAAATTAGTTTCCCTCAATATGAACGTTGATGTAAAATATATTTTAATTATCAGTACATGTATCATATATAAACATATTTTCAATTTTAATACGTTTTATATTCAAAAAATAAAATTTTAGATTGGAATTCTTTGCAAAATTAAGAATTAGGACAATTTTACTTGTTTCCTGAAGGACTATTTCAACTGAAATTTCCCTACAATTGAGAAAATGTTCCCTACGAAAGATAGTAATTTCTCAAAAATATTCCAAGAATTTTAGGGAAAATTTGGTAAAATTATAATGAAAACTAATTAATCGTATGTAATATAATAGTTTCCTTAATTATTTGTCTAACTTTGGATTATTTGTCTAGTTTTCCTTATCTAGGAACACAACGTCGCCCTCGGCAGCCGCCTTTCCCAGACTTTTCGGTTGCACAATTCGGGGGAAGAGGGGGATTCCAAGGAAGAAGTTCAAAAAGAAATTTGAAAAAAAGTTTAAAAATTAAATGCATTTTTTATGACTGTTCAACTCTAAATGGAATATCTAATAATAACAATATGCATGAAAATTCCGACACCCACGTTTATTAGCTTATACCCACTGAGCTATATAAGAAGGAGCGATTGTTTCCCATTGAAAAGCATTTAGAATCCCGCGGTCCGGCAGTAAACAGCAGAACGTATCGTAACGACCTTACAGTACCCTTCAGTACGGCCACCCTTCGAGACGAGTGATTAAAACCTCACTTGCGGCGCTGCCCTCATTGGTTGAAAACTCATTTGGTTGACGTCATCGATTTTTCGAGGGTTGTAACAGAATACGGCGATTCCATTCCTTTCTCGCCAATCCACTTGACTGCATGTGTGAAAATTGAAGCTACAGATTCTCATGAACGTTTTCCGTGTGTGTGTGGGGGGGGGAGTTAAAATGGCTAAAATATTTCTTACGTAATACGTGAACACTTCCATATATTGTTTTATATATTTAGCATTAAATATATTAACAAAATGCATCAAAACATTTACGAATTTTAACGTAATTTTAATGCCCCGTGTAACTTTCTGAGCCGCCCCCTGTAACTTCCAAAGCCCCCCCGTAATAAGCGTCTAGCTACGGGCCTGAGAGTTACGTATATTAACACAGAGGGTATTAACATAAATACAAAAACCCTACATATACAAATAAAATTAATTGTATTTCATTATAAAAAAAAAAGGATTAATAATAATATTCTAAAGCATAGTATAAATGCTGCAAAAATTTACTAAGCTAATTTTTAAATATTTCGTCTCTACGCAGAAAAGTGCAGTAAACTCTCGATTATCCGCGGTAATAAATGGCACCAATACCGTGAATAATCGAATTTGCGGATAATCCGAATAATAGAAATATTTAAAATATTGATTTTTTGATGCCATTAAATTTTGATTTTCACGCCAATGTGTGTGTTGTTCACCAAGGGGCAATGGGAAAGGTGGCGCGAAGAACTGTGCGGGATTGTCGATCGAAACAGGCGTACAGAGACGCACAGCTCACATGATTGTCGTCATTCAACGTCGACCGGAGACCACCCACGATCAGTCCGCCCCGAAGAGCGGCCGAAATAGATGGATGGCGCGGAAGAACACCCCGGGCCGGCCGGTACTCCTACAGGAGACCACCGGACACCGTTGAGTGGGTGAGGTGCCGCGAGCGGCAGCGAACAGGCGTAAAACATTCCCCGCAACCAGAGCGCGCGAGACCAGCATAGTCCGGACAGGCATTACATACCAAATTATCATCCACTGTTTGCGAAAGCTGGCCCCCAAGCGATCGCAGCGGACGAAGACAATGACGAACGCCCGTCATGGACAGAAGGCCAAGCACGGCCCCAGCGACGAAGTCCGAATTACGAGGGAGGGCGGAGTCCGGTCCCAGAATAGCAGAAGCAGGCATCCATCCAAAGCCGCCAGCGTACAGTGTTATCCCAAGCAATCGGTAGCGAATTACGGCAAAATACTACAGAAAATGGGATCGCTGACGTCATAGAGCTTTGACCAATGAGAGTCGCGCCACCAGGTGAGGTTTTAGTCCCTCGTCGCTTGGATATTGAACTGACGGGAGGGAGCACGGCGCCGTGGTTCGTGGGTAATTGTTACTAGGTGGGGTGTGAAGATAGTGGGATGCAGGGAAGGGAGAGGTTTCTGCGGTTTACCATTACCAAGATGGCTGTCAAGCTGTTCCACTGCTTTTACTCCACCTTCTCTTCCCCACTTGATTCCCGCGTTCTCCGGACGACGGCGACCAGCTTGTTTTTTAATGAATTGACTACTTTTTAACATAACAAAAAGTATTAACACACACGCATACAAAAAAAGGTGTAACTATATATAACAATATTTTATATTTAACTATTTATATTTAACAATGTAGTCAAATCCCGCTTATAACGAACTTTTAGATCCCGTCCAATTTCCTCTACCTATAACGCTATTTTATGCAGCTGCTAATATACCTCTATCTTGGCGCGAGTAGCAGATGCTCTTGCGCCATAAAAACCAAACGCCAACCAACCTCTATAAAAATCAAAAAGTGAGTCGCGGATTCAAAAGTTTGGGAACCGCTGGTCTACACCATGATGTTTATGCTAAGTAATGTATAGTCGTGTATAATTATCGCATGGTGAAACTGAAAAAAAAAACGTTTAACGTCACATAATAATAATTTTAATTGACACCTAATATGTTTTTTTTAATTAGAATTATTATTCACGTCTCTTGGTAGGTGCAACAATGATAATCATTTTTTTAAGATATTCTGAGAAATCATACTTTTTTTTTGTCGGATCGGGTATAGCGAACCAAATGTTCCGTCCATTGAGGTTCGCTATAACAGAGTTCGATTGCACCATAAAGAAAAGGAGGTTTACCAGATCCACTTATTTTTTGTAAATTTTTTAAAAATCGTTTTGAATTAGTCAATATTTTTATTTTTTATCATTGCAGAAGTTTGAGTATTTTGTGATTAAATTATCACTTTAAAAACACCAAATATTTAGACGAAAGGGGGGGAGGGCAAAGCTCTTCCTTTCGATAAAAACAAAAAATGAAGGCTATGTATGCGAAGTTAATATGAGATTGCATTTATTTTTTATAATTTCGGGGGGGCGGCGGATGTAGTCTCATTAACTCCCTCCAATCAACACCCAGTCATGATAGATGCTGACGTCTTGAATTGACTGTTAAAAGCGTTTGAAAGTCAACGAAATGGTGTAAAGGAGCAAAATACTTGCTTCCATAAATTAACGGTCATCCATGAAGAACAACTATACTTTTTTTTCGCTATTTCTACTTAAAAAATTAGCGGAGGAACGATACTAAACCAGCGTGTTAACGTGCGTCGAATTCGTTTGTTTTGTAATCACAAAGATGGAGGATGCTCCCCGCTGCGCGGCTTCCCTTTTTCCCTTCGATGCTCCCTCCTGTCAGTTCAATACTCGAAGCGGCCACCTTTGGTAGACAAGACTACAATACTCGAAGACGGCCACGGCAAACTGAGGTTTATAGCGGCCATAAGATAAGCCGATTTCCGCGGGAACAGACCTGTTTCTAATTTTCCCGCTAGGGTCGCAGGCCCGACAATCCACGCAGTAGCGTATTGTATTTTACTATGGAAAATATACTGTATCAGAAACTGAATATACACACCAAGTTTTATGATTTTGTACAAGAATTTTTCGTTTTATACGGATAACTTGATGCCGAGGAAACACCATGCTAAATATAAGCGAGTTAATCAAATATAACACCAAACGGTTTTAATTCTTCAATTGGCTTCTAGAACGCTTTATATATTTTCAAATGCATTTGTTTTCAACCCTTTTTATTGCTAACGTGATTATAAAGGTTAATGAAATATTTAAAATGATTAAATGCTTATTATAGTGTCTTTTCAACTGTTGTCCGCTGACCTTTAAGGGTCCGCGAACTCGTAGCCATCCATGAAAAATAACACAAAATGATATCGCAGACAATCAAAAAATATATATATATTTCTCGAACCATGATTTTTCTTTATTTGAAAAAAGGATTTTTCTTTATTTTAATTGGATTTCTTGAAATTTAAGTCGAAATTGTTAATTTTAAATTAGATACTTAACTTCAATGAAATTCTTTGTATTTCTATATCAAAATTCTTTATACATAAATAAGATTTTCTATATTTAAATCAGATTTTTTTTTCATTTGAATTGAGTTCCTTGTAACTTTTCTAATAATTCTTGAAAAAATATGTTATAATGATGAATGCATTGTAATATACCAACCAAAATAAACACCAACCTGATATAAATTACTAAAATCATTAACTTGTATTATATAGAAAATAAATAATTAGTGCATTAGCATTCATAATAATTTGTCATATTTGAATATTAATTTATGCACTTACATCCAATGAACATTAAAAATGGAGACAGTAAGAATGACTAAAAATTAAATAATTGCTTGAAGTTTTATATTTGTGTTTAATCAAAATACATTGAAATTTAAAAGATGATAATATCACACACAAGGGCGTGGACAATGATTTCTAAGTTAATATTAATATAAATAAATTTAATATACATATACAACTGACATATTATGGATTCCATGAAGCTCAAAACAGTAATCATTTGAAATCATTTCATATATTTATGAAGATATGTTTCTTTACCAGTTTTGCAGTAACAATTGTAATAGGGAGATTCCATTGTAACAGACTGACATTCTGCAAACTTTGGATAAGGTTAGCTATTTAAACATAAAACTAGAATCAACGTCAGTATTTTAACAGAATTTATTTATTTATTATTTACAATGTCTCAGATGAATGTGGCATATGTTTATTATTTCATCATCTATTTTTACATGAACTTTTTATGCACTTTAATTTTTTTATTAGGATACACTTTATCGTTTTACACAATAATATACACTTTGTCATTTTTACAAAATAGAAGATATTTTGTTTTTTATGCGATGGAATACACTTTGCTTTTTACAGGACAAAATGCACTTTACTATGTTTACACGATAAGACTGCTTTAGTTTAAATATTATAAGCAAGCCCCTGCTACAG
>QLNU02014176.1:85259156-85277635 GCA_006491805.2 Dysdera silvatica
TACAGTGAGCAGTGCGATCTTTATGAGATCTCTGAGTAAGCGTTCTTTGCACTGCTGGGAGTCGAACCCGGATTACACTGTATTAAGCGAATGCGATACCATTGTATCAACACAGTGCTTTCTCTATAGCTTATATCTGGTAATGTCTGGTACTCAAGTATAGATTCAAGTGACAGGAATGTAATACTCGTTTTTGTTGCCTAAATTGATATTTGATTTTTTCCCATTATATTCTTCTTTCTAAAAGAGCTTTCATAGAAACGTTTAGTATGTGTATGTTTGTATATTTTATATTCAAAAATTGCTATAGTGGAACCGATAGTTTATTGAAATCTCTAAACCCTTATCTATTTGCACATAACTAGGCTTACCAGAAACAAAACTTAGCCCATAGAGTTCAAGGACCGTGGTTACAGCCAACAGAATGCCCCCACCTCCCAACATGCATAATAAGCCAAGACACAAAGAAAATGTCGAAATAAAAACATACACAAAAATGATTGCTGTTTATTTTTTTTACATAAAAATATTTGTAAATTCAACTGCTTTGTAATCAATCCTGTTAGGAAAAGGTATGCCACAACATTATTAAAAAGTCATAAAATGTAATTTATTCACAAGCATTACTCCTATCACTGAACACACAAAAATGTGTTTTTATAAAACATTGTATTTTAAAATTTACAAATTTTATTGTAATTAGGTATTTTAAATAATACACTTGAAGAAAATATGAGACTGCATGAGCTTAAAATTCTCAGATGGATTAACAAGGGTACAAATGAGTAATGGACATCGGCTATGGAAAATAATCTCCCTAATGTGATCTGTTTGTACTTTTCATATTCTAAGATAGCAGGATGACTTATCTAGGATGGGATTGGAGACATGATTTGACTTTCAGCCTATAATATATAATCAACAGGGTGCCTACTCTCAACAACAAAAAATTTCCATGACTTTTCCCTAAATTTTCTGGCAAAATTCGCTTACCATCACAAACAAAACTTTCACCTGAACTTCGGTTGCAAAGAAAATAGCTTTATGTTCATGGGGATTTAATTATTAAAACTAAAAGTTACGAAGTTTTCCCCCAACTTTTCTAGGTTTGAGCAAAAAATATTTTTCCTTCAGAATGCTCAGACCCAGAAAATCTAAATATCATATGTGCAGTAATTGCCAGCGTTCAAGCTGTGTATCTTTAAATAGGTGAGTATTCATGAAGGATCAAGAATTTTCAGACAGCGAAGTCTTCTAGCATTCGAGAAAGGGCATATCGCTCATTACAACTGGTCATAAAAGGTGCCTGCAAGCCGATTACAGTAATGTGCAGTGCATCCTCTGTTCTTAAAACTGAAAGGAGTAACATCTGTGTTGCAAATACAAGTAGCTAATTTGTGAGGAAGTGCATCAGCAAAGTTCATGTTAATAGAAGGGTTTATGATTATGCCATTATTAATCATTCATATTTATGATAGTTTAATGCAAGAACTTTAAAAAAAATGGAAAGGTAAGACAAGTAAATTTATTGGAACTGGCTCTCGTCTTATAAAAAAAAAAAAAAAAAAATTACCGGGCCGCAGCCTCATAAAGGTTGAGAAGCACTAACCTGGAGAGGCAAACCCCACACTGTGAATTAAAAGAAAAAACTCTGCAAGGGTTGGGTGGGGCCACACTCCGATTATTCGTATAGTAGCCAAATATATTATGACTACAGCACCGTGAAGATTATTGCAACTGAACCCAGCTCTGTGAGCTTAAAGGTGTAGTTGCAAGCATATTTAGGCTTGATTTTTTGTGTGGTAAAACCACGTAGAATACATAAAAATATAAATTGCTTTTTTTTTTCTGCGCACTTTTATCTATGTACACATCACATTTTTAGGACGGATGACAAATGTATAGAAACCTTCAATAAGTCTGTTAGATTTGGATCTATCCTTAATATAGTGGATTCACAACTTTACGAACTCAAATGGACCTTCACAAATAAACAAAATTCGTAAATGGAAATTAACGTTTCTTTTATGGAATATTTTTCTGAATAAATGCCATAGTTTTTAAATAGTATGTCTGTAAAAATGCAAGTCCATTGTAATACAGTCATGATAAAATTTCGAGAGTGATGATGAATGGTTGTATCATAGTCTTGTGTGAAAACTATTGTTAAATCAAATAGCATATGCTGAAAATTCATAAGAAGGGGAGAATTACAGGACTACAGTTATATATGGGGCTTGACAAATTGTGGTGAACCACACTCGTCAACTGCGAAAATTTATTTGCTAATAACGACCAAATTTGTACAGCCTTAGTTAAAAAATATATATATTTACACATATGCAAATTTGTAGCATATACAACATATTTATACCTAATGGGGGGTTATTACCCTCTCTCTCCAACACCCATGGTTAAACCATACAAACACTTTAGCATCTTCCACTCTTAGCTTGTGTTACTTAGCTCACTCCATGAACACTGGTTAAGTTGGACAAAGAAGAATATATGTGTGTGCAGAAGGGCAAAATAAGGTTGAGAGACCAAAGAATAAAGATGCTAATTGTGAAACAATCATGACATTATTCTTGCAAATGCTCATAAATAAAATTTAAATGTCCTTCTATAACTTGAAGTAGATCTTGTGAAATGCTTCTTAAAATTTTAAAATTATTTTTGCAGCACAGTATACCCAAAGGGTATGCCAAAACATCCACTATCGATTTATGAACTTGGCTGATTTTATTGAAGAGTTCAGCCTCGATTGGAAAACTCACTAGTTTACACAGTGACACAAAATCTGATAACCACGTGTAATAGTTCTGGTTATTGAAATCTGGATAGGTAGCATAATCTATCTGAAATTGTGCCGGGAGAACATTCTGAAGTTCAGAAGAGTACGAAGGCAGTGATTTTTCGATGGGAGCTGTTGTTATTGTGAAATAGCGGTAACGGTCATTTTTGGAATGTGTGTCATGTGAATTAACATCTTCTATGGGTGAGGAAGGCAATTCCTCTCTGAATGCAGATACTGGAGCCGCTTGCAATGTGTGCTCTAATTCAACATAATTACTACTGTACTCATCTGATTCCAAATAGTTTTGATAATCTGCTATTTCGCAAGAAGCTGGTTTACTCATGGTGGCTGTCCTGGCTGAAAATTCACTCGCCGGAACTTGCTCCTCTGAATGCAAATCAACCCCTAAGGTATCTTTTAAGTCATAATGAGGGGAATCTGTTTCTTTGGCAATTTCTATGTCAACCAAGACAAAGTCGTCAGAAGTTCGTTCCCCAGTTTCAGCTGCTGTAGATAGAACTGGTAGAGGACTATGTTGTTTTTTCTTATGCTGTTGTAAGAGAACTGCAGAACTGAACTTGGAAGAACATTTGTTGCAAGGATGTACTTCCGATTTGGCATGGTTACTGTGATCTTTTTCGTGCCTTCGGCGGCTTGAATTATCTGTAAAGGCCAATCCACAAATTTCACACTTATATGGCCGTTTACTAGTATGAGTGATTTTGTGGCGGTTTAGGTCCGATTGATGGGTGAAAGCTTTCTTACATTCACTACAAACATATTTCTTTTCAGCCGAATGCTTCTTCATATGCGACCGTAAATAATCCCTGAGAGTAAACCGTTGGCCACAGGTAGGACACACATGGGGTGAAACTTTGGAGTGGGTTTGCAAATGACGACAATAGCAACTGTTTTGACGGAATGATTTGGAGCATATATAGCATTCATACAGCATCTTATTGTCATGTCGCGCTTTGTGTTCTTTGAGGGTTACAGCACTAGAAAAACCTTTGTTACATACATTACATAAAAAAGGCTTGGCACCTAAAGAGAAAAATAATAATAATCATTCAACCTTCCAAGTACTTTGGTTAATAAAAACAGCAACTTTATTTAATCTCAATAGAGTTATAACAGTTTAGTTTCCATTTTATAATTAAAAGAAATGTGTGATGTCTAAACCACATCGTGCGACAATGGGATTGTTTATGGTGCTAAAAAAATATAAAAAAAAATGTTGGTTGGTTGCTTTTTGGTTTTACGGCTCAAAGACTACAGTGGTCATGCTGCGCCGGGACCTACTGTTTTCCGAGGAATCCGAACCTCTTAAGGCCTAGGGAACCAAACCCCGGACTACAGTGAGCAGTGCGATCTTTATGAGATCTCTGAGTAAGCGTTCTTTTTGCACTGCTGGGAGTCGAACCCGGATTAGCCGCGCAATAGGAGAACGCGTTACCACACTGCGCCACCGCAGGGAATAATAAAAAAAAATAAATAAAATAAAATGTAAGTGTAAATCTGAATGGTCTGGAACGTTTGCCATTTTTTCCATTGCTCAATAACTTGGGGATTAATTTTTAGGTGACAGAGGTTTGGGTTTTTCAGAAAATCATAGGTGCTGGTATAGCATGGACTTCGTTGTTTCTGAGTTATGAAACAGAATAAATCTTAATTACCAGAAAATCTAACACAAAATTTAGTTTCTTAGAATATGACCTTCTATTTAAAACATGCTGAAATTATATAGAAAAAACATTTAGGCATTCTATAGAATGCCTAGATGTTTTATGTTTGTTTGGCTTTTTTATGGCGCAAGAGCATCTGGGCTATACTGCGCCAGCTAGATGTTTTAGAAAAAGTATGAAATTAAGTTAGATGGTGGTACAATGTGCTAAACTATGTAATATAAAAAAATACAAATTATCGCAGTTAAATTTTAATATACTGACAGCCGTTTCAATAGCACATAGGCAATATTCTTTAGAATGAATACAATTAATTTGTTGGCTAACGATGTCAGCAAACATTAACATCGTGTGGCACGAAAATTCGTTGAAAATGGAAACTATAAAAAAAATTAAAATAGAAAATTAAGAATTGGAGGCTTCTATGGTTGCACAGTAGGAAGAAACGAAGTCAATCTACGGAAAATGTCAATGTAGTAGCATAATAATAAGAAAAGGGGTTAAAAATCGAAATAAAAGCGAAATTAGTGGACAGTTGCTTTTATTTCAATTTTTAAACCTTTTTTTTAACTACCTTTTTCTTATTGTTATGGTACTCTATTGACGTTTTTCATAGACTGACTGATTTTATTTTTTTGTTACTCTGCAACCAGAGAAGTCTCCAATCTCTTAAATTTTTATTTTATTTATAATTTTCATCTTCAATGGATTTATGTGCTGCATGATGTTAATGTTTGCTGACATCATTAGCCAACAAATTAGTTGTACTCATTCTGAAGAAAATAGCCTACATGCTATTGAAACGGCCGTCAATGTACTATAATTTAACTACAATAATTTGTGATTTTTGTATTATTTACATAAAGAATGAAATATCTATTTTATTTTAATATTTTACGATTAATGATGTTTTTAATGTCACATGACTTCTAATGCTTATTTATGTACAACTTATTATTGCTATTATTTATTATCAAGGATGCGTGTCCAGAAATCTTTCAAAGGGGGAGGGGGCGATTTGTTTCTGATTCCTATTTTTAATCAAGTGTCTAGTACTTTTCATTTCATTTTCCATGACATAATCCCAGCTCTAAAGGGATTGAAACTGGCTGCGGATACCGAGCCTTCGCCCACCTATTAAACGCCCAATATTACTACTTATATGCTATATATTTTCCTTTGGCCTCATTGTTATGCATTTGGCGGCCATTTTGTACACCTTGCCATTAATTACTACTATAATTATTAATATCTATTTACTATTAATTTATAGGCATTGAAACCGATACCTAATTTCAATCCTTCTGTAAAATTGTCCAAATTTTATTTAATGTTACATTAATAAGCACTGACTGATCAAAAGGCGTGCCATTATGCAATCGACACTTTCGGGCTGAAGGTGTGAAAAATACTGGACACTTAGCCTAAAGCAGAATTAGGCCAATCATGTCCTCTGAAAGTTTCAGGATCGCGGTAAAAACATGCCATGGAGCTACTGATGTCATGCCATAGAATCCGCCACTTATCAACGATGCCTCATGCTCACTTCATGTTGTTTCCCCTTGGTGTGTAGCTGTTTGATTTCTTCATAAAATTCTTCAACCTCTTCGTCGGTATGGCTTGATGTTGGTGCATATACCTGTACTATCTGAAGTTGGTATCGCTGGGTTAGTTGAACAACGAGCCTCGCTGCTCGATCTGATGTACTTTCAACTTCCAGAAGGTAGTCTTTAATTCTTTTGTTGATTAAGAAGCCAACACCACTTGTTCTTCCAGTTTCCGTTCCTCTATAATAAAACAAATGTCCACTTTTAAGTTCCACCAACTCTTCACCTTTTCTTCTAACTTCACTGAGTCCTACAATGTCCCATTTGATCTTGTCTAGTTCCTCTTCCAATTCCTGAAGTTTTGCTTCAGAAGCAAGGGATCGTCCATTATACATAGCCATTGTCACATACGTTCAGCGTGTGGGTCTCCTTCCAGTTAGATACCAGCAACCCTTTTGCAGGCCATATATATATATATATTAATGTATATTGTAAAGTTAACAACAATTAGTAGAATATCAATGTGTATAGCCATGTTGAAATACACAAGTGAAGGAAACATTTGGTATAAAATTCCTTACAAAAATAATTGCAGCACACTCCAAGAAACCTGTTCACAATCTCCTTGATGGTCATGGCTCCTACGTTGGGAACCACTGGTCTATGCAATAACTTATGTCATGGCACAAATCTCATTGATGTTAAAAAAAAACATGACAATGAATGGCAGCTGTGTGCTGAATCCAAGAAAACTTTTTGTGTGTATTCATATGTTGTGCACATGTTTGCATGGGGATAAATCTATTACTGCACATATAAACCTGTACCAGTGAGACGGTGTACAGCATAATTTTTTAGTAGCATGGAGCCAGCTTCAGGTTTACAGCTATTTTTTTGTTGTGGATTGAAATTATGCTAGTGAAAGAAAAGAAACACAAAAGTGCATGCAAATAAAAATCATTATTAACAAAAAGATGGGAACTCATGTTTTATAAATTACACACCAGAATGGGAAATCATGTGTCTGGACAAAGTATCATTACTCCGTAACACTTTTCCGCATCTGTCACAAACATATGCATTAGCACCATGTTTCTTTTTATCCTGAAATAGAATAAATTAAATTTGAATTGTCATAGGCCAATTTATACTACAACATTAAGTTTGAAATACAGTTTGTTTGTTTGGATTTTTTATGGCGCAAGAGCATCTAGGCTATACTGCGCCAAATATGATAAAATCAAAGGCTGTTGTAAAAGCCAGTACTCTGTAAAAATTTAAAAACGTAAATAGGGAAGAAAATGAAGTATAGACATTAAAAACAACATGCAACCATACACACAGTAACATTATACAGGGCTTTACTCAATAATTCCAAAATTAAACTGCTGCAAAAATAATAACGTTTATAAAAATAAAATATATAAGTTATACAACGAATAATGTCTTTGTAATGAGAGCGGTATAAGAACCAATATGGTAATTACAACACAATATGCACAATGAAAACCCTTTACATTGACTGTGTAGCAGCATTCAAACGCATTAACAAACGACGTTAATATTTGAGGGTAACGGGATTCGGGTTTCCGGAGGGAAAAAAGGTGACCATACATTAGAGAAGAGACATGTAGTGTGCACATGAATTTTCTTGCATCACAATACTGTGCATCGTGGAATATTCTCCACCACTCATAGTTAAAGATTAAGCCTTGTTCATTCGGTAAAGCAGTTGCTGCATTCTATTGATATGTTTAATAATTTACGCACTGTTCATATACTCAGGTATATATACACTACAAATAAAATAATGTTTAGAAGTTAGAAGCAGCGTTCATACCTATGCTTCATCACACCAAAGAGCTCACAACCTGACCACTGGATGTTTGATTGCAGTTTTACAGCTCAAGGACTACAATGGTCATGCTGTGCCAGGACCTACTGTTTTCCGAGGAATCTGAACCTCTTAAGGCCTAGGGAACAAAACCCTGGACCATGAGATCTTGGAGTAAGCGTTCTTTGCATTGTTGAGAGTCGAACCCGAGTTAACGGCGCACTAGGCGAACACATTACTACACTGTGTCCCTGCAGGGCTCCGATCATTGGAATGATACCCGATAATGTACCTTTCAAAACATGCATACCTGGAAGGTACAGAAAGTAGAATGAGAACGCAGAAACAGGATGAGAGCAGTTTCGGCATCAGCAAACACTTTTTTTTCCCCCTAACGTAAGTGCTAGTAGATATCTGAAATTTTCTGCAACAATATGATTCACACAGTATGATGAAAATTGACCTTTGCTTGAGTTTTATAACAAAGACACAACTACGTTCATACTTTGTCAAGATACGTAGTTTTCCGAAGGAATTAAACTTGCTATCCAAGGAATTAAACCCACATTTTATGCATAACAGTCAAAAGGACATTAGCATAAGTAGAATGCTCATAAGGGGAGCGATGTTCATATGGGAAGGAGGGTTGTAATCAAGTACGTAGGTATAGATTTCTTATGGGGTGGGTTTAGAGTTGCAACTGATTTATTTAGTTATCTTATTCCTCCCTCATCCCGGTATAGGCAAAACAAAATTAAAATGCTTTTCTAATATACATAATTCAGACATAGCTATGCAATGATAGGATGGGGTCCGAAAATAAAAATTTTAAAACAAATTCATTAAAAAAAAAAAAAAAATCAAATTGTGCCTTTTCGGGTGAAAATCGAGTTTATCAGTTATCTCTGTTGGAAAAACGATTATGTCTTTATGACCTGCCATCCGAGCTAGACCAGTCAGTCTCTGTTGGCCGGTTCTGTTCCTTAGGTATATTTCAATTTGTTTTAAAGATGAAAAAGTTTGTTCAGGCTGTTAGCTGTTACTAGGATCACAGTCCAAATTCAAATCAAGTTCTTAATATTAGGGAAGAAAAACTCACTGCATTCGTCATAAGCCTCCAAAACATCCACAGCAGATTCAGGCGCCACATTCTGTCCCATTCGAAATTATTCTGTTTATCATGCGGCAAATTCAAATTTTATAATTTTTTCAATTTACTTTTATTATTTTTATAGTAATTATATCTTCATTTTATGTGTCCGACATTTTTAACTTTGGCCATTATATGAACTAATGGGGGGGAGGGATTGAACCCACTGAACCCCTACATGCTTGGTTGTAATGGTATTACAGAACTACAACTCTATACAGGGTGTTTCATAACCCAAGGAAAAAATTTTAAGAGGTGGTAGGGGACCCGAAATGAACCATATTGGCCGATATCCCCATGTTCGAAATCGAAATACAGAGTCAATTTATTGTTTATATCCAGCTCGTTGCTACATAACCAATCACACCAATCAGAATAATTTTTCAATACAGAATTTAAGTGATTCACCTAATAATACAGCAGAGACAAACAAATCAAGAATTCCCTTTTCTGATCCTGATTTGTGTTGCGATTTAGTGAAAATAAGCATAAAACTGCATTTTTTATCACACTGAAAAACAATTGTGAACTGCTAAGTATGTGCAGCAGGCGAAAGACATTAAAACGAAAAAATTTTTTTCAGTGACTTTTTTGCCTAAAATTAGCTGTTCGGCCACAACAGTGAATTTAGTGTTTACGTCCACCATGTTTTAAGGTTTCTACAAATGGCAAAATGCGCCATTTAAAGAATTTCTAAAATTATTTAATGCCAACGGACCTTGGGCTCTATTTGGCGACTTTCTAAAATCTGTTAAATTCACTGGAATTGTAAAGCGCAGTACACCTTGTGTGTGTGTGTGTGTGTGGCGGGTTGCGCACTGGGACACCCCCGAGGTCGCTAAAAATTGTAGTGCGCATACTGAGAAATTAGTTTACGGCTGCCCTTACATACATAATTCTCAACGAGGTCGTAAAATCCCAGACAAAAAAAAGTACTGCATGTACAGTGAAATCAGTTTACAACGACCCTTAAACACTTTTGGGCAGGGCCGGCATTAGGAGGGAGGGAGTGACTATTCGGGGTTGCTTAAAATCGTAGTGTGTGCAGTAAGAAATTAGCTTTTCGCGGTCCTTACAAATTATGTCCAGATATAAAGGAAGAAACGTTGAAACTATAACTTTCTGTCAAAGAATGTATGTTCTCGAATGTATCGTGCTTAAGCGTCATACTAGAAATTGTTCAAAATAAAGGTAACGATTTTATTTTCCTTTTTTAAAATAAATGCTCAAACGGACTACCGCAAGAAGTGATGCATGTCTTACACCGGCGATGCATTGAATGGCGCACATTTTCAAAGATGCCAGGCATTTCTCGAACAGTGGCGATAAGTCTGGCGACGAGATTCTGATTAGTAGCAATTGGAGTCTCGTATACGATGGTTTTCAGTGTCCCCAGAAGAAGAAATCCAAACTGGATAAATTGGAGGATTGTGATGGCCAAGACACAGGTTCACCCTGGCCAGTCCATCACTGTCCAAAAGCAGCATCCAAATAATTGCGCAAGTGAAGAGTGAAATGGGCTGGGTCCCCATCGTGCTGGTTTACGTTGAATGGAATGTCCTCAAGTATTTATGGCAAGGCATTTTGCAGAAAAATGGAATATTTTCTCCCGTCAAGTCGAGTTGGCAAAAGGTATGGCCGAATCAGAAAGTCGTTCACGATACCGGTCCAAACATTTACAGATAATCGTTGCTGAAAAGCACATGGCCATGTAGCATGTGGATTCTCATTTGCCCAAAAATGAGTATTGTGCACATTAAACATGCCCTCTCTTGTAAATGAGGCTTCATCCATGAAGAGGACATGTGTTGGAAAATCCGGCTGCATTGCACTCTGCTGCAGAAACCATCGGCAAAATTGCACACGTTCAGGATAATCCTCCGCTATCATAGATTGATGTTTGTGTATATGAAAGGGGTGTAATTGATCCTGATGAAAAACTCTGTATACGGTACTTTGGCTCACACCTCTGTTATGTGCAATACGTCTGGTGTTTGTGCTGGGTATTTCTTTAACCTCTCGTATAATGTCTTCTTCTAGTTGTACAGTTCTTGAATATCTTCTCCGACCGGTCTCATGCCTTCTAACATGGAATGATCCAGCTTCACAGAGTTGCCTGTGCAAACGTGAAAAAACTCTATGATCCGGTACTCGCCTAGTGGGGAACATTCACAATATAACATTTGAGCTGCACTTGCATTCATAATGCTAGTCCCATACACCAGATGCATATTTGCCTTTTCAGAATTCGTGAATAGTTCCATCGTGTACGACATCCGCGTTAAGAATGATTAGTTTAAGCAAAGAAGTAAATTCTGCATGTGCCCAATAGCGCCCTCTAGTAGTAAACATACACATTTTGTTAGATTTGTCGTCTCTGTTGCTACTATTCAAGAAATGCCTGGCATCGCCTCTATACGATGCTTCCCTTGTATGCATAGCTGTACAGGAGAAGGGTCGTTGAAAACTGATTTCATGGTACATGCAGCACATTTTGATTTTTTTTTTTGGTCTGGGATTTTACAACCTCGCTGAGAATTATGTATGTAAGGGCGACCATAAACTAATTTCTAAGTAAGCGAACTACAATTTATAGCGATCTTGGGCATGTCCCGGCTTGCACACCTCCCCACACACACTAAGACCATTCCTGCCTAAGGTATCTCTTTTTCAAAGATGTACTGCACTTTACGCTTTACGATTCTAGTGAATTTAACAGATTTTAGAAAGTCGCCAAATAGAGAGAGAGAGCACAAGGTCCGTTGATATTAAATAATTTTAAAAATTCTTGAAATGGCGCATTTTGCCATATGTGGTAACCTTGAATGCGCTGGATGCGAACACTAAATTCACTGTAGTGGCCAAACGACTAATTTTAGGAAAAAGTGACTGAACAAAAATTGTTTATTTTCATGTCCTCTACCTGCTGCACATACTTGGCAGTTCACAACTCTTTTCTAGTGTGTTAAAAAATGGAGTTTTAGGCCTGTTTTCACTAAATCATAACACAGATCCGGATCAGAAAAGGGAATTCATCTTCAACTTCCCCACCTCCTGAGGCACTAACTATTTGTGGTTGATTTTTATGGGTGTGCGCTTCGATGACCGAAGATGACAAATGGTTGCAACTGAAATCTAGTTAACCTTACTCAACTACAATCTCTCCAAACTTTTTATTTTGAGAATTTGTTTTGCATTCATTTAGTCTTGTTTTCTTTTGTTTGCAAATTATTATTTGTTTGTATCGGCTTCGTTTGTTTTGTTTTATTTGCAACGGCTTATCATAAACGCGGTTTATATGATGATGCCATACGTTCTATATTGTTTGATAATAATGGCTAAAGTGATTTTTTCAATGATGAATTAAGTGCCTCCTTTTTACCAGAAGATTTTGTCAATTCTGAAGAAAGTGAAAAAAACCCCCCCCAAAAATAAGCGTTGCAATTATTCATGGAGAACTGATGTTATTAATAAAAAAATTATAGTATTATATTATTATGATTTCTATTAATATACATTATTTTAATATTTTATTAATTTTACATTATAAAAAAAAAATTAATAATAAAACTTTATTATATATTAATATTATATAATATATATACACAGTGAAACCTGTCTAAACCGGAAACTCACAGGCTCGAAAAAAAATTCCTAGTATGCAGGTTTCCGTCTTATGTAGGTTACATGCAAAACAAATACATACATAGTTAAATTCAGTGGTGAGAGATGACTGCATATGCTAATTGTTTTTATTTGTCTCATCTTGCGAACTTTATAACTAAATTTATTTCCCTCGTGATAGAAATATTTATTTTATCGCTGCATTTTATATTTATTAATTTTTGCAATATTTTGTGTTAATAGTTACGATCAATACAGTACAACTCTCTATGCTAACTGCACATGCCTATTCCATACAAAAAGTATATTATGCAAGTTTAAATTTTAACGATAAAGTGTATAATCCCACTCACTCCCCAATTTTCAATCAGTCCATTTTATATCAGGATTAAAATGAGAAATGTGCTGACGTATCAAGTATTCAACCTTTAATATTCACTCACAGTATGCAATTCTTTGATACATTAACTGTATTACACAACAAAAAATTATGTTAATCTGCTTACAATTACGTTTTACAATACACGTTTCAACTTCGCATATTGAATCATTCATCATGTTCATTACTTTTGAATTGTTTATTCAAAGACAAAGTTTTGTAAGTATACTAGGGTGCACTGACGAATGGCAGCGTTTTCATTGACATGTTATTATTTCAACTTTCAAACGGAACGTTTTTAATAACGTTACAACCACAACTACATTTTCCCAATTTTAATTTCGCAAGCTCAGGGACCTTTTTGACCCATTAAGCTCATTATAACGACATATATTAAAAGAACTGTCTACAGCATCACAATAAGCATAATAAATACGAAATTTAGTAAGGAGCATTGTATGTGAAAATGAAACTGGAAATGCAACTAGAATATTAATTTTATGGTAAAGTGAACGTCATCAAGCAGAAGCATATTTAAATTAAACACTGCTTTGTTGATGTCTGTTATCCCTGTAAAGAGTTGTTAACAACAAGGCCTTAACCATACATTTTTTGGGGGGGGGGCAACGATCTCTAATAACCTTACTAGTGAATAAGTATTGGTAGCAAGAACGTTTCGGATGGAAAGGACAGGTCCTTGGGATCACCTGCTGGCTACGGCCCTGTTTAACAACAAGTTTTCTTCAACTGGTATACAGTCCCCAATATTTTTATGCTGTTGACGCTCATGCAATGTGGCGTCACCTTGGCGTGGTGGACAGGCGTTGAACTAATACCACTTAAACAATTTAATCAGTACAAATACATAAGTAAAAAAAACAAAAAAAACTAAACATGTATAATCGACTAGGAACTGTTCACGAAGTAGGCCTAGAAGATTTCATCACTTTTTAACCCACCCTAGTTGCTTTCATTGCCCCCATTTGCAGACATTCGACAGAAGACTGCAGGCCCTCTTTTTATATTTGTGCGTATTTATGCCACTAATAAATTTCAAAATGGGTCAATTGCCTATGATTTGCTATCTTAAAATATACCCTGTTCTATTGACTAAAGCAAATTGATTTTTCTGGAAAATTATCCTTTTAACCGATATCGATATATTGCTACTTAGTGGACTCTCGGATATAACGGATTTAAATTTGGTCTAGTTTGTTAGTTTTGTGTCCCAAAGCTACATCTGGGCTGTCTTAGATGGGACCGCTGGCTTTACGTAACCTCCGAACCTCGATATGTTCTCAAAGAAACAACCAGCACACAGGGATTCGAACTCCCGTCCAGTAAGATGTCAGGCAAACGCCTTAACCAACTACGCCACTAGATACCCCAACAGATTAAAAAAAAATTGCCGAAAGAAATTAATTCTAATTTACTCGTTTTAAATTATTCATTAATTGAAATACTGCATGCAACTTGAAAAAAAAAAGAAAAAAAAAGGTACAATCGTTACTTTTTTGAATAACGAAACCTTCGGAAAACTGAAACATCTGAATAATAACTGTGCATTATGAGTTCTAAATAATTCTTTCTTTTTTTTTTTTGGACCCCTGCACAGTGGAGTTTTGCGGGCGATAGATCCGGCCCTGAATGTATTATACAAATAAACGTTTTTCAAAATTTTTAAATCTATACTTAAATTGAATGGAGTACTTTCATAATAGATGCATAAGCAATAAACTACATTCTGATATATAATAATAATCATATTTTGCTGAATTGTGCTACAAACAGTTTATTATTCCGATCACTAAACCTATTTCTAATAAATTTACATTATACAATTAATAATATTATTTTCAAAATAATACTTAATATCTCCTCATTGTAAATTTAAAATAACGTTTGTTTCAAATATATTAGTTCCCCCTGATGTCACCAAAAGAGCGCAAAGGTTTACGATGTGGGGACTACAGACAAATGCTAGCGTCTTCTCGCATTTTTAACGTTTTCCGCCTTTTCTAGTTCCCCCAATTTTGGACAGGAGATGAGAAACTCAGATAAGAATGGGGATAGTGGCAATAAAAGTTCGGATGATTCCATTTCAAACGTTGGCCTGTCCCAGGTAGAGGGAATCACGCTTGCAAAAAGCAGAATGTTAAAAACATACAAACTGGAGTTTGAGCCTACATGGGGTAAGTTTAACCAATATACCCTCCCCTCTTAGAAAGCCTTTGTCCAAAGGAACTAAACAGAACTCTATCCCTTTTCAAAAACACTGACATTGAGAGAGGAAGCAACCCTTAATTAGATTTCTGGTAAGTATTATCCCCATATTAGTCCATTTTGGGAATTAATTCAAATCCAGTACCATCCAGTTTGAATCTTAATATGCAAACAGTTAATACAACGATGGCAAATGTGAATACACAGCAATTAAAGTGACACTTAAAGGTGAATCCACACTATGCTGTTCAGCATGTACCAGAATTGCCACTTAGCGAAGTTAGGTCATCTCCGTTGAAAATGCTCCTCATGTCTATACATGGGAAGATAGTTTTCAAGGTTTTCTCGCACATTGGAGAAAAAAGTTTCCAACTTTTCCAACAAAATTCTCTGACTCATTGTGAACAAAACTTTGTTTAAATTGAAGTTCAGTTTCAAGAATAGATGCACGTTCATGTGAAATTTAACTTTTTCAAACAGAAGGTAGGAAGGTTTTCCCCTGACTTTCCCAGGCGCATGGGAAACTTGGTCTTGCAAATGATTTGATGAAGCCATGATTCAGCCTTTTAGCACAGGTTGACCGACCTGTCCAAACCCACTCCACATTACTGACCAGCACAGTGTGTGTCTGCACTTTATATAATAAGTAATTAACCTATAACAGAATAATCTATAATAATAATAAGCCAGCCTGCAAATCAAATTCTAGTAGAAACAATATTTTCTTTAGGCTGCAATGTCAATTTAATCTAAATTAAATACTACTAATTATATTAAATGAGAAAAAAAAAAATAAAAACCCAGGAAATACACTTGCTAAAAGAATTTATAGATTTTTTTTTTTTCCAATTTTGGTTGTAAATTTTAGAGTGAAAACGTTTTTTATGAATTGTAGTCTTTTATAAAATAGCAAGTGGACAAAAATAGTATATAAAAAAAAGTTAAGAGGCATAAGTGTCTATTGATTCTTGAAGGTCTTTTGCATACCAAATTTAGTACATTTCACGAGAAATTGTCAATATAAGTACTAAATTTAGAGGAAAGTCAATCACTAAAATAGAAATTTAGCTAAATTTAGAGGAAAGTCAATCACTAAAATAGCAATATATACACACACATACAAAAAGAATTTTGATTAATCTTTAAAAGTAGAATCAAAAATTCGCAGGAGAAAATTTTTTGCATAAAATCTTACGTCATTCAGATTATCAGCATTTTGAGGTTCAGTTTCAGGAAGTGAAATAGATAGATCACACTTAACAGTGGCACTTGAATCAACTGGAATTTCAGCATCCAAAACCCAATTAGACTTACGAACTAAGGAAAAATCAATGGAATACGCTTATTAAAAACATAATATTAATATTACAGCCAAATGTTTTGATAAGAGCGTTCACGAATTTCTGTTTAATGGCACAAGCACGGATAATGCCTTGCTGTATGAAACGAGTCTTTATTCCTATCCTGGGTATTGGGTTATATGGGCCCTCCCCTCCCATAATTTGCTATTTTACATATACTGTATTGTATAAATACACAAAAGATGTGCTTGGCTCCTCCTCCCTTACCCCATAATTTTGGAAACTCTAAGCTGATGATTCCTCTACAGGTAATAATAGGGCTGGGCACTATTTGGTCTATTATTTTTCTTTCAGTAGTAACAGTATAACAGATACAAGGTTGCTAACCTTAAAATCTCAGGAGAGTGTAATCATAGTTGTTGGACTATGGTAAATCGGTATGGTTATACGTTGAACTACGGCAAATTTATTATATATGTTAAATTACTCACAAAGAAAAGAATGATTTTCCAGCACCTGGATTCTTTTCTTTACGAGTAATTTAACATCTATTGTTGCCACATCATCCGCTAATATGAAAAATTGCTGATTTAATAAATTCACTACATGTATGTAGCAAATACAAGGTTGGGAATACGGGTGTGCACAATTCCATACTGCCTAAATTAATGAGCGATTCTTCCAATCTCTAAAAGACGGGCGAAATTGTTCACTGATTCAGTTAAGGAATGATTTTGCACATCTTTGATTGGGAACCATTGGTCTAAGGCAGCTGTTCTCAACCTGTACTCCGAGGAACCTTTCCAAGTGCTCTGCATTCTCTATTGCTCAAAATTTACAAAAAACGACGAATTTCCTGCTAAAAAAAGTTGAAGAAAGCAAGATTCGAAAATATTCCCGCTGGTGGCTGAATCGAAAAGTTTCCAGGTGGACAAGGTTTTTTGTTAGTACTGTTTTTTGTTTATGTAGTTAAGTTACCTATTTCCCTGAAATTTGTGAAATACAACATTTCAAATAAAATAAAACTTGATGTTTACATTCTCAAATGTAAAATACCTTCCATCCAAGGCTGGCTTTATGGGGTGGGGGCAGGAGTCTTCCGCCTAGTGGAAAAATCAAGTTCCCGGAGAGAGGGAAGCAGTGGAGTTTTTTCTTTTACACTTCACCTTTAGGTAATTGGAAAATTTTGACATTGGCAAAATTGAGAGTTACTTGGAGAAAAAGACCAATTTTTATGCTTTTGTTGGTTGGAAAAATTTGCTATTATAGCTGCCCATTTTGTTATCAGTTATTTCTGTTTCCATGGTTGTGCTATATTGTCCAGCTGACAGGGCATCAGAACCATAGATTCGGGGACTTTGCCTCTCCCCCTTCTCATTTTAAGTGCTACAAAGAAGAAACCAGGACTTTTTCCCGGATGTTTCTTATATTGAATACAATTCATAACTGACCATAGTGTTGGGCTCTCAAACTTGCTGTGAAACTGGAGGGCCCATCTGTAGCTATATCTATACAGTGGGCAGGTAGAGGTTTCAAATAGTTCCTCTCGCGTCGTAAAACGCTGAAAAATGCTCACTGTCTGTTATCATGGATTTTTTTACCATAAATGCTATCTTCAAATATATATATAGTAAAACCTCTCTAAGATGGTCCACCGTTTGTTCCGCAAAAAATTGGTTGCACAGCGAGGAGGTCTCTGAGTGGAGGTAAATTTAGGATTAGGGTCTAAGGAGGGGAGAAAATCAGTTTCCCAAAAAATAGTTGTTAAGGGAGGGGGGTCTCCACATGGGGGTGGTTGTTAAGGCAGGTTTACTGCGTGTGTATGTATATATATCTTTTTTTAACACTTTTGTAGTCTGAAAATCTTGTGCTTCTCCCCACCCCTAATGGAGGTATGCTCGGGCTGCTCCTACTTCCATCATTAATACTGCTATCATTG
>QLNU02014176.1:85277735-85292056 GCA_006491805.2 Dysdera silvatica
CATATTTAGGATAGAATTTAATGAGTCCTAAGTTGATTTTGTTTTAAATCACTGTTGCACTGCAAATCAATAAAACTTACGCTAATGACCATATACACTAGAAAACTAAAGTAAAATACGATTGAGGGGGGAAAAACCAATTGTTACTTTAGTTCTAGAGTGTTTTAAGATATTTATTACGAAATATGAAAATGCCAACAGAGTAAAATACACATATTTCAGACTCAGAGGGAGTAGGGACGTCATTCATGTGTAAAACAATTTGTATTTTTTCATGAGCTGGCCGGCCGCATAAAACATGTCGGCGGGCCGCGGATTGAAGACTCCTGTTTTAAGGTATCGCCAGCTTCTTTCTGCAAACTCTCCCAACAGGTACTAAGCGTTTAGGCACTGCTCAATTTGTTGTTACATCCATGGCCGCCCTTAAGCAGTAGCGAGCGGGACCCATGCCCTGTGACCCGCGCTTCTTGGGGCCCCACGAAGCGTAATTCTCAAATTTTTAATTTTTGTAATATTGAAAATTTCCCCAAAAATAATATCTTTGCTTCTGCTCTCGCATTTCCTACCATCTAGTAGTCATACATTATTCCATTTTTATTTTCCCGTACTCTCTATGGGCCCCCAAATATTTTACCCCGGGCCGCTCATTAACTGAGAACAGCCCTGATTACACCCCTGTTGCTGGCATGCCGAGCAGTTTATATAAAGAATAACAATATAAAATGTACTATTGCAGAATCTTATTAAGACAAATTTATCAATGAATATTAATTCCATGAAAGATAAACTCATAACACTTCGTCGTAAAAATTAATGAGATTTTACGGCGGAAGAGTCATGCTGCCCCGGGATCTACAATTTTCAGAATCCAAACCTCTTAACACCTCTTTTTTGGGGGTGGGGTGACACGGTTGGGAATGAACATGGGATAACCGCACGTTAAGCGAACACCTTACCACCGCAGGGCCCATGAGATTTTTACTGTCGTACCTTGAATACCAATGAGATTTTTGCTGCTGTTGTAACTTGAATGCCAAATGCTTTATATTTGGTTCATTTAAAATTTAAGTTATTTAATTTTAGAAAAGTAGTTTATCTACTATTTATAGATAAAGGATGGAATCACTAATTGTGCAGTGATTTCAGTCAGTGCAGTGGAAAGGGGTGCTCAAGTCCCCCAGTGGATAACAAGACACGTTGTTTCGTTTAACGCCCATATCATATGATCTTTTATAATGGTATTTGAGTCCTCCATAATTTTTAAACCGATGCACCCTGACTGCCGTTCCTTTTCAAATATAATTGTGCAGTGATTGCAGTCAGTGGAAAACTTATAATGGTACTTGAGTCCTCCATAATTTTTAAACTGAAGAGCCCTGACTGCGGTTGCTTTTCAAAAAAAAAAATCTGCATTTCAAAATCTCTCAGTGGAAGATTGCCCCTAAACAAAAATTATGATGGCAAGCAAAATGGGGCGATTCAACTACAGACTTCTATTTTGAAATCTCGGTGGCATTTCGGACCAATTGAAGCTTTATTATTCATAGGGCTCTGCACAGTAAGTAGACTCTGCATAGTCGGAGACATTTTGGATCAATCGAAACTTCATTATTAGTAGGGCCCTGCACAGTAGTAACGTCGAAGGCATTTTGGATCAATCGAAACTTTATTATACATATGGCCTCTGCACAATAGTAACGTCGAAGACATTTTGGACCAATTGAAGCTTTATCATTCATAGAGCCCTGCACCATAGTAACGCGTTCACCTAGCACGACGTTAATCCGGATTCATTTTCCTGCGGTAAAAAGGAAAAAAAAAACCGCTTACCAACTGCTTGCTGTTGTCCGGATTTGATTCCTTAGGACTTAAGAAGTCCGGATTCGTCGAAAAACTCGAAGCCACCATTAACTCGGGTTCGAATCCCAATGATATCATGGAACGCATGTCGCTCTTCTGCTCACTGTAGTCCGAGTGTGATCACCAACCCCACCCCCAGCAACAGAAGTTGAGATTCCTCGGAAAACTGTAGGTCACGGCGCGTCATGGTCTTTGTAATCCTTGCGCCATAAAAATGCAAACAAGTTTTCTGCTCATAGAAGTGCTAGAGAATAAATATCATTCAAATAAAAGAAGAAAGTTCTACGTTGTATCTAGGGTTTCTCTGTTGTATCCCCCTGGAAACAAATCGAAGTACGCACTAAGCTTTCGAACTGCACTGTGAAATAATTATCAAATGACCAAGCTTTCAGTGTCGTGAAGTTTTTAACAATTAATAAATTGTAATGCATTTGAATTTTTATCTTATTCTGGGCAGTAAGCATAGCAATGCAACCAGGGGCAATGAAAGCCAACGCGGGGACCCCAGGTTCACTTCGACCAGCCCCATTACCCCTTCCCTGGACCGGGTCCCCCTCCACAATATAGGTCCTTGCCACAACAAGCCCCTAGATTTCACCTGGATCCCCGGCCTGCTGCCCCCTTTCGTTGACTCTGAATGTAACCATCTTGCATTGCTCTTAAGACTCTACTTTTGAAGGGAGGGACTTATGATGGCATGCTTAACAGGAATACTGCTCACATCTTCTGAAATATGATTTCCAAAATTTATTTGCAATCTATTTACAATCTTTTTTATTCCTTAAACTTTCGGCATAAAAAATATCACAATATCTTTTTTTAATAATATAATACATATATAGATATGAAAAAAACAGAATTTAATTTTCAGAAATATATATTTTTATTCAGTCCCTTTATGTAGAATACTTTGATGGTGTTTTTTATGTTAGGGGTTAAAGATATGACAGGCATATCGTTATGTGGGCCCATGGGGCCAGAGCACTCAATAATTTTAAATGTATTGCAATTTTACTTATACGTGCTATAATGTATAAATGCATAGAACATGTGCTTCGGTTCTTCAATAATTTTATAAACTCCACGTTGATAAAAGATATAGAAATATTTTCATAGTGATAAGAATTTTACTACCATAGTCAATGAATAAAAGTCTACTTCCAGTTCTGGTCAAGCTTGGAAATGTCTGTTAAAATATTTTTACGTTAATTATTCATCTATAACAGACAACACAGTATTCAGGCAATAACAGCCGCTTCAGTATTCTAATACTGTATTTTTTTTTTATATTCCTAATGAAAGATGGCCGAGTCAGTCTGAAACGTACGTCGCAACCAGGTTTTTAACCCCATGCAGTGATAACAGTGATTTATACTTATAAATCCAACCTGCATAGTACTACGTCAAATCATCTTGCATCTTGTATGCATGTATTGAACAGGAGAAATTGGAAAGGGTGGGCGTCGGAGGCGGCACTGTAATCCCAGAAGTCGTCATGCATATGGAAAATGACATATTTTCCATGTATATGGAAACATATTTTTGACACATAAACGAATTCCAAAAATTTAGTTTCATATTATTTATCTTTTATTATACTATGTATGTACAAAACGCTCGCTATACCTAGCCTGTTATTTATTGATTTCTTACCCTAACATTTGCAATGTGCATCTGGGCATGTGTTTAAACATTGATATTTGCTTGCTGCGTCTACACGAAACTACATGAAGTTAACAAAATTACAGATCATTTATTTCAGATATGAAGATACCTATGCAAAGGGTTTTTTTTATTATTACCCAACACTTTACTAGAACAGTCCTGGCTGACGCCACGTTCTAACACTTAATCCTAGTTACAGCTCTATATCCTTAACACTACATCCATAGCTAGCTCATAATTATTTGAACTAGAACGCCTTTCCAAATCCTTTCTTAACAAATCAACTCCAATTTTCCCGAGAGAGTTAATCTCTTGGGATATTGTCCAACAAAATTTCTTCCCGTAATTCTTTTTGTGCATACTTAACACTGGCCCGATTCCAAATTTAATGTCTACTTGAATTTTTGGCGTCCATTTCTCGCTGGTTACTTTATGCAAAGGAGAACAAGCTTAATAGCGAATAAATAAAAACAAATGACAATGATTATTATGATGAAATTATAAAACTACGATAAATTAAATTCTAATTATCAGTTCAAATTAATTTATCATACAGTGTCATCGCTTTATACTCGTATGTAAAAATTAAAAAGTATCGCAATCTAGTATTTGTGTATGTCAATTGATTTATTCTAAGTTTGATTTATTGTTTGGCTAAGTATATAGTAGAAACTCAATTATCCAAAATAAAAGGAACGGGTCCGAGTTCAGATAAGCGGAATTGCGAATTACCCGGAAATCCAATCACTGTATAAGGTATAAAGGAATTTCTTGATTTCTGACTATAATCAGAAATCAAGAAATATATATCTATGGTAATAGATATATATTTCAAATTTCTTTCTCCAGCTGAAGTTCTTGACTTAACTTTTTAAAATCCGACATCGACAATTTTACTTTAAGGGAGAATAGAAAACTAAAATGGACTTATCTGTCACCAAATCTAGAATACCCATAAAAAATAAATTCCCAAGTGAATTCGGAATACCTTTACGCGGTTTTACTGATTCCATTAGTTCTTTATCATCCCTTTAATCAATACATCACTCCCTTATTACTGGAGGATCCAAGGGGCGATTGGGCGATCGCCTCTCCCCCTTCGTTGAGCCTGGATTGTGTAATGGAAAATCAAATTAAAAATACCGGACATTTTGCTGAAAATAGGATCGGAAACAAATCCCCCCCTCCCAAGATTTCTGGGTCTACCCTTGCCCCTCACACTCATTTTTCCCTTCAAAGTCCTCAAGTGACTTTATTGTCTATGAGATGCCGTACTATCCCTTTGACGAACTACTAATAAAACGTAAACTGATAGCTGTATAATGCACAATGAAAATTGTAAAATATGTAGTCAAAATTGCATAATATACTATGAAAAATGTATAATTTAATAATGGAAATGGTATAATGTGCAACCAGGAAATTATAGTATATAATAGGAATTGTACAATATGTGAAAAAAGTTTATTAAATTGCTGAAATTAGACGACGAGCCATTAGATAATTGCTAGTAGATAAATTTAGGCAACTAAATAAGCAGCATTTTGTTTTCTTGAGAAATTTGAAAGTAGTTAATTTTAGAATTTTGTTGTAAAGCCGTGGTTTGAACTGGGATGAGACTCATATTTTGACGTAACTTCCACTTTAGTACATAAAAAATTGTTGTTTATTGTGCAAGTAAGTATACAAAAGTTGGCCGAACGGGTAGTACTATATTTTCAGTGTCCATGCAAACCACGTCAGATATTTTCCCCATCTGGATTCACATCTGAAATCGTGATGCTGTAAAACGACATTTCCACACCGTGACGTATAACTTAAATTGTCCAGTATAATAACATATTTATTTACCATGCAATGCCGAATTAAGGTTGTAGGGACCCCAAACTAAAAGGATAAAAGGGTTCCTAAAGATTATGGCTTGTGATGTTTAGTCGATATAGCAGGAATTTTATTGGAAATTCACTGTTTTCAATATTCCGATTTATCAATAATAAAAATTCCGTTGACATTTATACACAATCAGGATTGAAATATTGTTTAAACTTAAACACTAGACTTCTTTAGGGCTTACCTAGTCTAGATATAAATCTGGATTTGAATCCAATTCACAGCTAACACTTGACTTTTTTCTACTGATTCGTATTTTAAGGTTTGATACCCTTAGTAACAAAAGTTTGAATTTTTCGCGAGAAACCTAGGTTCTAGCACAGTATTATCTTAACTATCCTTGCATCATAAAACAGCAACACAGCTCTAACATCATAATTCTTGAAGTTTAAATTTTTCGCGGAAAACCTAAGTCCTAGCGTGGCATAAGCTTGGCCATCCTTACACTATAAAAAAACAACACAGCTCTAACATCACAATTCTTGAAGTTTAAATTTTTCGTGAAATACCTATGTCATAGCACAGTATGATCTTCACTATTCTTGCACCATAAAACAACAATACAGCTCTACCATCAAAATTCTTAGCTTTTAGAAATTTTGTGTAATTATGTGATAATACATATTTACAAAGCACAGTTTCAATTATGTTCTAGTAAATGTTTACAAAGCACAGTTGCAATTATGTTTTAGTACATGTTTACAAAGCATGTTTTAAACTATAACTAGTACATATTTACAAAGCATGTTTTCTAAAGAATATTTTTAAGGCATAGTTTGGGAAATTATATATGCATTTTATTTTTGTTTTATCTGGGTTTATATGAATGATGCATTGTATGACGTAATGTGCATAGATAGAGTTCATTTAATTTATTATTAACTATTTTTTGCACTTGCTCTTTTAATTTTGCATTCCAATTTGTCCTTTTACAAAAACTACTTTTGAACAATGCACTTTTTTTACACTCAATATAAAGCTGGTGTTACCTTAAAAGTACAATTCATAATTTATTGAAGGAAAGGATAGAATTGTACGAGAAATTTGCACTTCAAAGCGCGTATTTCACCTAGAGGGTCCAATTCTAATCTACGAACAGTGGGACAAACTCACTGGCATACACAGAAGAGGTCAATGGGGTTGTAGCCCCCATTGACCTCCCACTGAGAGAACATTTATATATATATACAGATGAATATATGAAATTGTAGCTCCGTAACTCGCATTATAATCCTTTAGCTCCCCCTTATTAATTTCCTAAGTACGCCTATGGACAAACTGCTTAAAACTCTACAGCTGGAGCTTCAATTGTTATTGAAATCTAAAAGAATAATCCAGTCGCTTAGCCTGGAGTTAGGAACACAGAAAGTGTGCCACCGCTACAGCGCCATCTTTGAAAGTGAAGCCTCCGACACTCCATTAGCCCCGCCTCAGGCTAAGAAAGCACTTTCTTATTGAAAAAAAAATGTTCTTAGTAAATTCTACTGCACTAAGTTTATTTTTTATTTAATTTTCTTACAGGAAGATAACCTAGGAAAAAGTAGAATTTATCAAAACCTCGTAAAGTAATTTCCTGACAAATGTTATTTTTCGCAGACAGTAAGTAATGTACGTACATTTTGGCAGAACATTTTTCTCCAAAACTAAGCATTGTTTGAGAAAAATTGAACCGAATAAAAAGTTTATAAAAAAATGTTATGAAAGATTGCCACACTTTTTAATGTAAATAAAGTAATAAAAATCGTAAACAAAGTCTCATAAACGTAAATGAAGATAGTTAAAAACACATTTCTCATTACACAGTAAATTGCTCACAGTATCTAGCTTGTTGGTAAATCGAAAGAATTTTTTTTTTTATCGTAGGCGTCGTTTTTATCGTCTGTCTCAGAGAAAAAATCAAGTAAATGTAGAGTTAGGCTTTCGTGTTCAACGTTCAGAAATGGGAACTGATGAGAAAACTGAGCTCATCCTCTCTCAAACTCTACAGAAACCAGTTTCTTACATTATTTTCTCGGGGCACTTTAAACATTTTTACTACCTCCATGTTGCTAAGGTTTTAACGACTTCGGGATTGGCAACAGCAGTGCGGATTTGTGTATTCGTTTTGATTTTGTAAAAGCATTTTACACCTGAACTTAAATGGGGAATGAAAAAGTTATCTTTTTCTTAGTTAGCCTCGTTTGTTATTTAGTTTTATTTGTTAGCCGTAAAGAAAGTCAATGTGAATAAAAGTAATTTCGCTGTAAAATTGTGCCGAAAAGAAAAAGGATACATTAATTTTTAAACCCCAACAGTATCAATGAAATCTATTGTAGTCAAGATATGCAATAGGGACTTGATTTTTGCTTTTTATAAGTTATAAAACGGAAGTATTTTCATTCCAGTGCTATTTGAAAGAAAATTAGTAAACCATTTGAGTTATAATGTCTATCGCAAATTTTATTTTTTTAACAAAATATTGAGTTGCAAACCGTTGAATTAATGGCCCTCCTAATTTATACAAATTGAAAATTTACTGCGTAGTTGTACATATATATTTTTTTGCGTCTGTCAAATGAGAATGAGCTTAAATCGGCGACGAATCACTTTACCACCCAGATTTGGGTAAGATAATTTGTATTGATTTACATAAATAACCAGGTGCTTTGTTGATTAATGTGGCCATAGTACAGAACATGTACCCTAGTGCTTTTTAGCGGAAAGTGTTTCCAACACACATGCCAACAGTGACTCACTTGCCGCCATGTTGTTTACATCATGTCATCTTAACAACACAGACGTCCCGATTCAGCCTAGTTCAGATAAGAGGTGCTTACCTCTTTTTAACGCTTCTTCATCATATGTGTGTGGTTTTATTGCATTGATAAACGCGGAAAACAAATTTTCTGGTTTATTTGGGTGCCGGTGTCGCCATACAAATTCCACGAAGTAGGCTTTGAACAGTTCCTCTTTCAGGACCATGGTTTTTCCCTACTTCCTTCTATCCCTCCTCCTTCACCCCATATCCCCCCTCCCTCCCCCCTTCCACACTTCCTCAACCCTTTCCACCTCCCTCCTCACCTATCATGCTTTCTGGGATCCGCATTGGAAAGCATCATTCAAACGAGGCCTAGGCCATGACCTCTTCCCACACTTATATCCGGACAAAAATAATCCTTTTTTTGTAACCCACTCCAGCACATTTCTTTTCTCTTTCAACCGAAATTCCACACAAAAATATGTCAACCGCTCACACATACAATTTCCTCCAACGAACACATGAAAATGCCCTTGCAGGTCCAGATGCCCGTATGTGTGGCGTCACACAGTGCATAACGTCATAAGCCCATTTTTAACTACTTTTGACTCTTTTCAAGAGGGAAAAAGGCTAGGGTCCATGTTCTGCACTGTCACCATTAATGTTTTAACTGTGTTCTAGTAGTTTCAATTGCTGGTATTTACTTTTAATGTAAGTAAATTATTGGAAGGGCATTATGTCTGCTATTTTGTGACCCAGTTCGGCTCCCGTGTAAGCTTAGCTATTTGTAAACATACTATGGCTTGGAGGCAGGGGCGGACTGGGTCCTCTCAAAGGGTGCATACCTTGGATTATCAGAGGGCACGAATCCTTGCCCATTCAGAGGCTCGAGTCCAAACACTCATACATGGGCCAGCAACCCAGTCCACGCTGCTCGGAGGTCACATTTAGCCGGTAGCCCTGTTTCGGATGGTCGTTACCAAGTCATGAAATGTAAAATATATAAACAAGTATGGTTTATACCAGGGATGGTGAACCTTTTCATGTTTTAAGGCTGTATAAAGTTAGATGTAATGTACGAAGCGCCACATGTATTGTGATCATGTCAGTCAGTCAAGAAAGATTATTGCGTTAAATCTTCTACTGTTTTACACTTAGGTTCATTTTAAGACTATAGTTCAAATAAAAAAGATGAACAGAATCGTATGAATAAAAATAAAAGGATTTTTCTCCAAAAGTTTAACTGTCAAAAAACTGCACCTAAGAGCCTTGAATGCAGTATGTTCCCCACCCCAGGTTTATACTAAATAAAAATATATAGTCTTGATTAAATATAAAATTAAGAGTTACCATTTTAGCAAAGTTTCTTGATGACTAACAATCTATAGCGCTACCCCTCTTTTTAGAAAAAAAAAAAATCCTAAATCTGCCACTACCTACTCGCAGTTAACTTACTGAATTCGTTATTTTTTGAATATTACTAATCTTGATGTGGAATAAATGTATCATTATTCAAAAATCATATTGAGTTTTCAGTTACGTCTCAAACAATTATTTATACAGCTTTCGGCCCAGTGTAAAATTCAAAAATATTTTAATGACATGTCTTTTATTAAATTAGTAGTTTTTGAATTATATCATTTTTTTTCCATTAAAAAAAAATAATAATTGAAAGCAAAATTAATATTGAATACGTTAACTTATTTGTAAGAGAAATTATATGTAATTATATAAAATGCTTTACTTGTAGAATAAGGCAAAAAGTTATAACAGAATGTGACACATTTCCTGGCTTCGAGCTCAATGAAATCATTTTCAATGTAGCCACTTAACAAGTTCTTACTGTATTTTCACTATTCAGGGCCATTTTAATACATTTGTATGCTCTTAGGTACATTTTTTTTTTAACCTTTTTGTATTAACATAAATTTCAGTAGGGAAAATATGTTGCCCTAACACCAACAGTAATCTGTTGATAAAATCGAAACTAAAACATACGAGGTGTGATCAAGATGTATCATGACTGGTGCTCTGTGCTTAAGGAAAATACAGAGTGAAGACACTCAGCAGATATTAACCTTGAACCCTTCCGCATAGGCACCGAGTCAATGTCATAGCTCCCACTACTTCTTCACAGTAGTCTTAAATGTCGTACTGTGTTGTCATCACATTCATTATGGCAGAGAAAGTTGAACAGAGAATCTGCATCAAATTTTGCCAAAAGCTTGGCGATAACCTGTGCTGAGAATTATGCGAAGTTGAAGGAAATTTATGGGGAAGAGAGTATGAGCAATGCAAGAGTTGTTGAGTGATTCAAACATTTCCAAGATGGCCGTGAAATTGTCGAAAGTCATGAATGTCTGGGGAGGCCCTCAACCAACAAAACTGATCAAAACATCCAAGATGTGCATTCAGATGTGCCAGAAAATCGTCGAACCATTATTTGTGAGTTATCTGAAGAGTACCACATTAGCTACAATTCAGTTCAATCTATTCTGACTCAAGATTTGAGTATGAGACGTGTGTTTGCCAAGTTTGTGCCAAAACTGCTCTCTTCAGACTAACAGGAAAACCTGCTTTTAGCTGAGCTTGATCTCCTTGAATGGTTATAAATTCCCCAGGTCCCGCATCCACCGTATTCTCCAGATATGGCACCCTGTGACTTTTTGCTCTTTCCAAAAATTAAATCCCACTTGAAAGGAAGATGATATCAGGGTGTCGAGGAAATCTAACAGAATGTCATATGGAAACTGCTCGTTAACCCAGACAATGAGTTCAGTCTGGCTTTCAACAATGGAAAAAACATGGGATGAAGTGTGGGACTTTAGACGGGGACTACTTCGAAGGAGATTAAATGCCAAATCCTCAAGTATTGTAGTTTTTTTTGTTTTTTTAGCCCCAGTCCCGATACTTCATGATCATACCTCGTAAATGAACGACTTTGCAAATTTAGGGCTTCTGTTTCGTTCGGGGCCCAGTTAGCGTACATATTAAAATAGCACTGTACTGTAAAATGCAAATGTGTCAACATTCTGAGAAAATGTTCTTTATATTCTCATGAAAATTGATCAATGAATTTTACCATGATACGCATCCCGCAATAAAAGTAAAATTTTTTACAAATATGCCGAAATAATCAGAGTGCAACTAGAAACAGATTCATTCAATTTTGCAATACACATTTTGAAATTCATTACGTAACATGTTTAGTTTTTACATTAAATATTTAAATAGTACAGTGCATTTTAATTGATTTCCAGTATGTTTATATATTTATAGCTAACTGAAGTAAAATGTGAAAATTTTGAATTTGAAAGATATTTAAGTAGAGTTCATAATATTGTAGAAATTTGAGTATCGATCAATAACTACTTTACTATTGAAATGTCACTAAATAGTATTTCATTATTATCACAGACACTTTGAAAATTTTCCTACTTCTGAAAGTGAAGAGGAAAAAATCCAAGAGGATGACGAATACACACCGAAAAAAGTCAAAAGAAGGAAGCGGAAAACTGAAATATGTAATTATTTTTACTCAAATTTTTTTACACTTATGTGTTTTTGATATATATGATTTATTATTTATTTTTGATATATATATATGTATATATTGCTTATACTAATAAACGTAAATTAATTTCATTATCTCAACAATACTTACATAATCCAGGCATAATTGAATATATCCTTACACTCAAAATTAACATACAAAGCATTTATATTGTATTTCAATGATTTCACCCACACAAACCAAATATTTGTATACTCGAGTATGTATGAGCATATGTGTGTGATACGCAAACTGTACGAAGTTCTTCTATTATAGCTGTAACATGGCATAGAAGTTATGCATTTACACACCATGTAGAAAATGAAGGTTTAAATCCTGCTGGTATCTAACCATTTCCTTCCTGTATTTCATGGTTTGATTCCCTAGAACAGCGGTTTTCAACTTTTTTGCATCACAGAGCACTTTTCAAGAGAAAAATTATTCGCGGAGCACTATCCTCGCCCTTATTCCAAAGGCATAGCATTTATGTGCATTTTTGAATACCTAACATTTTTTACCTAACTGCATTTTTCAAGTTGTTAATCGACATTTTATTTTATATTGGTAGAAACATAAATTCGTTTTGAGGCTGGGCCTTACGAGACCCCTTTATTGGCGCAAATTCTAGCGATAAATGTAGCAATTATGGTAACCCACTTCGCCAATTTCAAAACCTATGCCAAATCACGCCGAAGACTAGTTTTTACGTTTGTTTCTTTAATTTAACTCGCCAAGTCAACATACTCGGGAAGTATTCTTTCTTCCAGGACAATATGGGCGTGATTTCAGAACCTCATTGGTGCATCAGCTCAAAAATGACAATGCCTGCTTTGTGACCGGCCACCCTTCCCAATGAAACCCTTGGGGGTCCTCCTCCTGCTTTGTGACTGGTTCCTAAAATGCTGCAATGTGCTATATTTTAATCTTTGAAAACCAATGGAAGTGACATATTTTCAAATGGAGTAGGCAATATGGGGAAAACACTTAAAAAAAAATGCTCATTATGTAAAGTGTTACAGAATCACTTACGTATACAAACATCTTACATTATTTATAATTTGTTATGATTTATTATTTTTATGAGGTAATGTAATGACAAACAATGTGCAAAAATGTCGACAATTTAATGACACTGGTGCAGATAACGTTAGTAGGAGTTCCAATGACAACGAAATTCAATTTTATAGTAGTTTTGAATTTACATTTAGCATTTTTCGCACACTGATGTCGCTATAACTTTATATCTCAATGAAAGATGGTTTTTATATATTTTAAATTTTGCTGAAACAATTTTAAAATCTTACAACTATTATACCTGCGCATTGTAATAACATAGGGTGGCAGGATGTTAAAAATTTGAGTAATACAGGGGCATAAAACGCGCTGCTCGTGTTATTCGTAAATATCACTTATATACTTCAATATAGTATCAGTCATACACAGAAGTCGATTCAGTGTCTATATTAATCATAGGCGCAGAGCTATACGAGCTCGTGGGGCCCGAGCCTCTCCCCTAAACAACTTGAAATAAATTGCAAATTTACATATATTGTAATATAGAAATATACATAATATGGGCTTACCTTCTCCCCACAATAATTTTGAAAACTGTACATTAACGTGTGAAGGCGATTTTTCAAAAGATTATTTAAACGAATATTTTAATTAATATTTTTATATAATAGCTAACAATTTTGGAGTTCACATTTTTCACCCCTCAAGATTACGCATCTTTTCTTTCAAGGAAATAAGAAATTATTAGACAAGATTGTCGTGTTTTCAGCCGTTGTTGTTTGGGTATAAGCTGAAATATACTGCTCCCTAATGATTTTAAAATTCGTGATTTCATCCAAGGAGCAATGGGGCCCGGTTTGTTAAAAATACGTGTGGTACCTGCATTAATATAAGATATACAGTAAACTTAGTTGACACATGGAATTTGCACTTTAATAACAATAAAGGTTTTTTTAACAGTTTTGTATGATAAAAGATTGAAATGCATTTAACCTCTTATATTTAACCAAATTTATATCATAAAAGGGAAACTAATTAATTTGCAACTGAAATCATAAAAATATATTAATTCTTCTACACTTTCGTATTTCTATATCACCATTTAGTTACCAAGTGATAATTGCTTTCATTCGCTAATTAAATTAAAACAAAATGAAGCAAGTATATTTTATCTGCGTGTTTTAACAGTTTCTGAAAGAAGTAATTTAAAGACTAGTAACTACAAAAGTGTGGGAATTGGAAGGTACTTTGACTTACAGTTACTGTGTAGCCGTTGGTGTGGGGTGTGAATTCTGTGCTCACAAAGAAGATTAGGTAGTGTAAACCTTTCTCTATTTATCTTTTCGAGGTCAAACTCTGCGATTATAAAATGGTCAGAAACGGATTTACCTTTTTTTTTTACTTACATTTTGATTTATTGATATACTGCTGGTATATTATCATATAATTTATTGAACGTAACACTATTATATTTTATTATTGATATATTTTATTTAACGTTTGTTTTCCTTGATTTAACGATAACTGTTCGTCATTAGCCTGTAGCTGCAAGTAGAATTTCAGTTGGAAAATTAGATATCGCAGAAAATTTACTTTAATTGA
>QLNU02014176.1:85296785-85309322 GCA_006491805.2 Dysdera silvatica
GCAATCATGTTTCATCTACTTTAAAATTTTGTAATTTTAAATTTTCTATTTTCTTCATAGTAGTTTATTAAAAAACGTACTTTTTAATGCGAATACGTCAAATATTTTATTTTTAATAATAATGGTGGTGCTAGTAATTTGGGAACATAACGATCTGGATTTTTTAGAAATAATGGCGTTATTACTTATAAATTTTTTTTAGTTTGTAATTTATTTTTTCATATAATGTGCTACAAACCAAATAATAATCAATATGTGTACAGTATAATGCTTGAAATAAAATTAACTGATAACACAGGCAGACACGATTTTTGCTAACACAGTTGGGAGTTAATTTTAAGGCATTTTCATGTGCTGAAATCAAACATCATACTATTTTTTTGTATATCATGTCAAGTTTGTTCTCTAAAGTGCTTTGAATGTTCAAAAATGAGCAAAAAATGGGTACTTTGTGTGTGGTTTGAGGTAAAGGAATGATACATTCGGAATTGTATGATGGAGAAGTTTTAAAAACGCAACAATTACTACCTTACAGACGAATATAGCAAAACAAATCTGGAATGTTTAAACAATTTTGTCTTTCAGACATGGTGTTCACATGACATGATGTTCATTGACATAAGTTCAAAAATCGGATGATTATTTGCTCCAATGTCAAAATGCCTGGTCGTAATCCAAATATATCAATCACAAAACACAATTTTTAATACGATTTTCCTAATACAAGGATCATGCAGTGTACTACTAATTTTTTCAGATTTTTATCACCAATTCCTGCGTAAATTACGGGATCAATAGTTTGATTCATATAACATTATAGCAATAAACACGGAATACGATAGTTCGAAAACTTAACGTGATATAAAAAAAATAGCGTCATCTTTGAATTCAGCTTACCAAAATTAGTTAAAAACAAGTGTCACATATGTCAGCAGAGTTTTTTTTTTGTCGGCCTGTGTAATGGATAATATTAATACTGATCGTTATAAATTTCTAGTTATGACAATGTTTACTATTATGTTTACGATGTTTCTATCCTTGATTAATTCGTGTGTTTTACATTTTATTCCACTTCAAAAAGTGTCATGCGTAATACATAATTACATTTGATACTTCAACGTCAAGTATGAAGCTGATGGGCAGCTAATGGAACAAATCAGTAGTACTAGTTAGGTGTAATGTATATTTTTAATTATTTCCCCTTTTCCTTTGTTCATTAGAGTTTAATCAGAGATAATTGCGGAATTGTGCTTCGGAAACATAATTAGCGCCGTGACTGGGTCTACCCGTCAGTTTCGAAACAGCCAACGTGGTGGGATTGTTGTGAAAGAGATCCGTTGTTTCACAACATTCGCAGAAAATTGCCGAATCTGCGAAAAACACGAAGGACACGAGGAGAGGGAGAAAATGGGTCATGGGTAAGTTGTCGATCGAATCCACTTTTCCGGAGGTCAGGGTTCAAGTTGAGTCGGTCGGCGACATGCAATTTCTAAAAATATCAATGTTGTCAATTATTTTAAATATCTGTTAAAATTAATAGTCCGTGCTTGTACACGACAGATAATGGTATTATGATTGTTGAAACCACTACAGGACAAAGCCACTTTTCTCCCCGCTTCAACAATTTAGCAACTGTGAGGAGGAATAATATTCAATGAGAAATAATTTTATGCTGCATTGATTTGGATTCTTACTTTTTTTACTGAATCTCTCAATTTTCTCGTTCTGGAGCTTCATGCAGTTCCTATAGGGGTCTTCTTTCTTCGTTATCCTTTTACCCCTATTATACTGACAATGTGAGGTCTGCCCCCCATTTCATTCAGCCATCTTTTCCTAGTGTGTTCCACTTTCTTTTTCCTTCTGGGTTGGTTCTCATAACTTTCTTAACTCTTCTAAGTTCATGCCGCCAAAGTCTTCTTTTCTTTAGTTTTGTTACAAGTACCAGGTATTCACATAGAGGGTATATTTCTTTGTTTTATTTCCTAATTCTGCATTCGCCGTTGTCATTAATAGCGCCTTATATTTTCCGAAGAATTATTGAATTAAATTAGTGAATTATTATTATTATATGTATCAGTCCATGTTATTGGTTATTATACATATTATGCAATGTTATATATTATATATACTGGCAGGGGGGGTGTTGATGGGGGTTGTAACTCCCACTGGAATGAAATTTTGTATATTTAACATAGGAATACATGCTTTGTAGCTCTAACCCCTCATTGAGCGTATAACCCCCTTATGAATTTCCTGCTTACGCCAATAATTATATATATGCTACAACAATTAATGAATTATTAAAATAAATTAGTTAACATTTAAGTACCACTATTTGCGTCATTTAATAAACATAATAGAATAAGAACTGTTTTTCAATATGCAAACAGTGACAAGGGATTATATTCGTTCCGTTACATTTAGAGTCACTATTTCTGCCATGTACGAAATAAACTCTGAAATTTCATTACAGGTAAATTAATTACAGATTTTATTCATACAAATTATCACTATAGATCAATTAATACAAATATTAATTAAAATATGATTAAAAAAATAATGATCCAATTTTTATCAAAATAAAAATATTGCTTATTATTTTAATACACAATGAATATCATTATGCATTGAGAATAATTAAAAGCATTTCAAAGTTTTTTAATAAAATTAAAATATAATTAGCATTAACGGTTAGTTATAGTGAAACAATATTACTTGTTTAAAGAGCAAAAATAAATAGACGGTATATGATCTAATAAATGGGCCTAATTAATTTAAAATGCATATCATTAGACAATTAATTATGCTTGTGGAACTTGTAGCTTCATAGCTTCAAAAATGTAGTACGAAACATCATTAATTTTTAGGTAAGGGTGTAAAATTTTCACACATTTAATTGTTTAAAGTCATCGTGAACTAACTGCAAGAGAAGCATTACTTTTAAGAAGATATTTTATGAATAGCAGGCTAGATAAAAGTACTTTAATGTTGGGAACCCTGAAAAATTTTTGAACGAAAACTTCACGAAAATTCTTGTAATTTCAAGGAGCTTTCTGTAAGAGCAAATGTTCTTTCTCTTCTTACTTTGCAAATTAAGCATCAGTTATTTAATACGCATGAATTTTTCTGTAATATCGATGCTGTCAGAGTTGAAAGATGGATAATTTCTCTAATTAAATGAAAGGGCTTTGGAAAGATCCACCACACGAATTTGTTTTAATATTTATCGTGCCTCCAAAATTAAAATGACCAATCCGTCTTACAACATCCCTCTCACACCGAATGACTACGCATTGTAGCCCAGGGTTTGGATTTTTGTAGCTTAAGAGATTAGAGTTCCTCGGGAAAATTTAAGTCCATTGCTCCTACACCCGGATTCGATTCCTAATACAGGCCCTGCAATGGCGCAGTGTGGTAACGTGTTCACCTAGTGCGCCGTTAATCCAGGTTTGACTCCCAACAGTGCAAAGAACGCTTACTCAGAGATCTCATAAAGATCGCACTGCTCACTGTAGTCCGGGGTTTGGTTCCCTAGGCCTTAAGAGGTTTGGATTCCTCGGAAAACAGTAGGCCTCGGCGCAACCTGGCCATTGTAGTCCTTGAGCTGTAAAGCCACAAAGTCAAAAATAAAAGATTCCCAATGCTATCGTAGAACGCATGCAATTTTGGTAGCCTCCGTAGTTCGGAGTTTAATTCCCTTGGCGCTGAAGTTCGGATTGCTCGGAAAACTCCGGGTTCCGTGGCAGCGTGAGCTTTGTCTTTCTTGCGCCGAAGCACGTAAATAGATATCCTTCTCATTCAATTTAGAGAGATTGACCTGACGGACATAAGTACGAGAAGACTGTGTATTATATGAAAAGTACAGCAAGGTCCGTGCTTCATTAGGATCAGTAACGGATTAGGGGCGGTGCGATTGGTGCCGTCGTAGAGGGCGCCAAGCTAAGGTGGGGCGACAAATTGGCCTAACGACTCCGAAATGCAAGCAAGGCTAAATCCAATTTGATCATCTAAGCAGTTATGTCAACATAATACAGTCATAAAAGGGATTATTTTGAAAGTAATTAATATTTGGCGGAGGAAGTTCGCTAAATTCAACTCTTCATCACTCTCTGACATTTTAAATGACCATGCTGACCATACGCACGTTTTTAAATTTTTAAAAAGTACTGGCTTTTACTACAGTCTTTGATTTTACCATGTTTGGCGCAGTATAGCCCAGATGCTCTTGCGCCATAAAAAAGCCAAACAAACAAACAAATTTTGGGTTTGTACGGGACGCCATGTGAGCTACTTTGGTCAGGGTATGCAGTTTTTAGAAGAATTAAAAAATGACACGAATGTTCCTGATCTGCGGACCTTCATGAGGAAAAAAAAAAAAGCACCTAGTTTCTGTTAGAATTGGATCCTGGGTATTTCATGTTAGCCAAACGTGTTACTACCACGTCACCTACGCATGGATGGCTTGGATAGTTCAGTCATCAACATTAGAAAGATAGCTCCATAGTCGCTGATATGGGTTCCGCCTGGGGCATGGTCATTTTCCTTTTACCCAAACTCCCATAAATCGTAGTCTGATTTTAGATTGATCTAAAAATTATGGGTGTCACAAAATAAATAATATCTGTTTTCCCTAACCTTCAACATTTTTGTTCATCTTACCATTTCGATGCCTATTAGCTTAAACTGCTAAATAAAATTCTTTATGAGTCGTTTGGACTGTAGGGGCATCATGGTTGGCGACTGACCTCACCCTGTGGTACATTCACATTCAAACTTATTTGGAAGTTCAACTAAAACCGACCATGACGGAAGGCAACGTCGCATTTAAAGGAGAGACGGTGTGGTTGACGGCGTGGCATACAGAAAGGATGACTAATTAGTCAAATATCTGACTAATGTGTTACAGGAACGTTGATAGCCACAGGCGTATTTTTCAGCCTTATCTTACTAAACGTAATTACAGGCATAACATAGATTACTTGAATTGAATTAATTAATTAAATTAAATCAATTAAATATAGATTTCGGAGCTTTGTCAAATTCTTAATTTAAGGTCCCTGTCGGTTATTTCAAATTCGTATTTTCGCAAGTATTCGGGAATTTGGCGCCTTTTGAGACTCTGTCAAAGCGGCGCCAATGGCAGTTCTCCTTTTGTCAATATCTAGTTACGGCTTTGAACATAACCACTTCTCAAATACAGTGCCGCTTGTTCGGCCAACTCTTCCAAACCCTTCCTTATGTACACAAACACGCACGTTTTGAACATAACAATTCGAAATTAATTCAACTGGCTACCAAAAAATTCAGACCCGTCTGTGCAAACTCATTGACGGCAAAATTTTCGTCGAAAATTTGCCACCGTCAAAACTTGGCCATCATATGCAGGGCCGGATTATAGTACAGACAAACGAGATAAATGTATAAAGCCCGTTTTTATTTGAGGGGGCACTGACGCGATGAAGACCGAACACTATTTCAAAATCTTTGCCAATCAGACCTTATCATCAGAGTAATATTTTTGCCACGGCGCGAATTTCCGCGAAATTTAGAATTTTTTGTGAGTACGTAATATACAAATATCTTACCTGTAACAATTTTATTTTCCAAGTTTAAAAATGAAATCTCAGATCGATCGATTAGCGATCGATCGGATATGCAATCATTTTCCTTGGTCACAATATCCTCTTATATACGGGTCCTGCAGTAATTACTGTAAGGAGTCCCGGAAAATATTGTATAGGGGTCCCACGAAGCCTTAATTCGGCCCTGAACGTAGCCACAGCCTACATGGTCTACTGTTAAATCCGCCACTGTTGACTGCAACAATTGTAGGCGAGTCAGGCAAATTTTATACTGACTTTGCAAATGCTTTTTTTACTGACTTCGCAAATAAATTTGAAGCGCGTACTTGAATGGATGTTAAAATTTTCCCATGGTGTTTACCTTTGACCGTTGTTTGCATTTATTGTTCAGGAAGTTTTCTCTAAGCTTAAAGGTGAATCGTATGGAATTGGTTTAGTCCCATGGTGCATCAGAACTTACGGTATTTCGAGGTATCCGGACCTCTTCTGCGAAGGGAACGAAACGCTGGACTGTGATGGTAAAACAATGGAGAAAAACGGTACGCGTTTAACGATACTACTAAGAGCGATATGACAGCAAGGACAGTAAAGGTCATGTTTCGCATACTTCTGAACTACAGTTTTCCGCTTTCAACGGAATCAAACCCTAGACTACGATGGATACGCATTCTACTGTACCATTGGGAGTCGAACCCTAGTTAACGGCACTATAGATAAACGCGTTTTCGTTGCGCCAACGTAGGGCAATGGACCTACATGTTTTCAATTAATCTGAATCTCTTAAGCGCGTGGGTAACTAGCTTTCAGGTTTAAAATGTTAGTCAAAATTATGTGTCTGACGTCAAATGTAGGGCCCCGACCCCCTACGGCAGTTTAGCAGATCGGGCCGTTCTACCAATTATATTTAATGACAAATTATATTTGTTATATTATTAAAATTTCATGTCGGGCCCAAGACGATTTACCCTTTTTGTCCCCTCATCTCCAATCAAGCCCGCACTCCGTACTAATCAAAAGGTATGCATTTAAGATGTCATACCCAATATTACTTATATCATACCCGATAATACTTAATTTGAAATGCATTTCAATTTTTATATCGTTACTTTTTTGACCAAATTGATTCAAATATTCCTGATAGTTAGTCTTGGGTACTTTCGGCATGTAGTATAGAAATGGTCATTTTCCTGTATGCTTCAGCTTAACCTGTACGTTTCATTTTAACCTTTGGGAGCCTTCACCATTAAGGATATAGAAATAACTTATAGACTGTTTAGTTGACTGTGGTTGGCATAATAATTTTCTTACGTTTCAAAGTTATAGTCTGAAATATAAAATACACAGTTTTGCACACATGTATGTGTGACTGTGTATGTGTGCAAAACGTTGTTTCTTTAATTTATTACATGTATGTGTGCAAAACGTTGTTTCTTTAATTTATTACATGTATGTGTGCAAAAGTTACATATGTGTCTGAAATATAAAATACACAGTTTTGCACACATGTATGTGTGCAAAACGTTGTTTTTTTTAATTTATTACATGTATGTGTGCAAAACGTTGTTTCTTTAATTTATTACATGTATGTGTGCAAAACGTTGTTTCTTTAATTTATTACATGTATGTGTGCAAAACGTTGTTTCTTATTTACTACATGTACGTATGCAAAACGTTGTTTCTTATTTACTACATGTACGTATGCAAAACGTTGTTTCTTATTTATTACATGTACGTGTACAAAACATTGTTTTTTATTTGTTACATGTATGTGTGTAAGCAAAAAGGATTGCTAGCGTAAAAGTTCTGGCAAATCATTCAGATATGCTATGTTTTTCCCCCCTTTTTAGTCGCACTTTCATCGAAATATGTACAATCCCATACAATAAATTATTTAATTCAGTGGTAAATTAAAATGCCTTTTTATTAGCATATCTTTTAAATCTCATAATATTATCTTCACAAAACCAATCAAAACCTTCAATTAAGCATAACGCGATACATAATCCACAGTTTAAGTTAATAATGCTATCTAATAGAAGAAAATATTTTGTCTAGCAACTTTGTAGGATTCTATTAAATACGACCGTAAAAGGCGAATACACGCATAAATTGTTAGAATGCTCGCTTACATTTATTTAGAAAATAAAGCAGGATATTTAGATATGCACTTACCCTTGCAAATTCATTTTGAGTTTTTGGAAATAATCACAGCATCAACTATCCCCGAAATTTTGACAAACTATTTGACGCGTCAAATTGCTCTTGCTCTGTAACTTTATCTGGAAGTGGTGTGACGGTTGACGGACGTTCGTTTCGGCTTCATCCCGTGCGTCTCTGCAACCAGACCAACGTCCCTCCGATTGGCTGTTAGCGTGGTCAGGTTTTCCCACTCGGTGTTGCAGCTTTAAACGCATTTTCCCCGAAGATTTATCATCTTCATCCAAAGACAACCCTCGTCGAAAGTTGTTTTCGAAAATTTCCAACATTGAAGTCCAAAAGAAAGTAAATTATGAGATGTAGATACTGAGTAATGCGAATTAATTTTACGGCCTTCTTTCTGTCGTTTCTATGAGTAGAAATGAACGTTTATTAATAAGATTATTTATCCATTTTATTTGGCAAAACATTGGGCATATACATTATTAGAATTGTATTTTAAGTTATAATGAAGCCTTTTAAAACTAATTTTTAGATCAAAGAAATGGGAATGTGTAAACTATATGAATAGCAGACGTTTAAAAATTGCTATTCAATATTTTAAACCTCCTAAAATGTTATAAAAATGCATTTTAAGCTTCTGAAGATAATGAATTACGTGATAAAACAGCGATATAAGAATATTTATTTCAGCTCAGGATTATTGATTTAGAAAAATAAATAAATAAAAGGCGATAACGAATAATTAAAAGTCCTTTTAATAAATTATAATGTGATTAAAAGACATTTGGTTATTAATATTAAGCTCAAAAGTGTAATTTATCGATTAACAATGAAGTTTTGCTTTTTTTTTGTAAATTCCTGCATTCAATTTTTTTAGTTTGCATTTTTTTTTCATTTCTTTACCTTTGATATTTATGCATGAATGCGACATCATATCGCATTGCGTCCATTCATTATTTATATTGTGACAAAAAGTGCAGGTACTGTACTCCTCTTAAATAGATTGCTAAAACTGACACTCTGTGTGTACCTCCTTACGGGTCTCCGGCGTTAGAAGTACCAACTCTAAATTGCCAAGGTTTCATCGGTCCCTAATCAACACTTTTGTGGTTGGATCATCCGAACTCATTTATAAATAAATAAATAAAATAAAGAAATAAAGAAAGAAAGAGTGGTCAAAACACTGGTCAGAAGCTAACCCACAACCTCTCGATAAGCAGTCAAGTGCTCTTACACTTCGAGTTACAGGCGCCGATAAAACTTCTCTCTGCGAGTGAATATAAGAGTGGTGGTGGTGGTGGTGGTGGGGGGGTGATCGATGCATACGGCTCAATGGGTAAAAGCATTTGACTGGTTACCAATGGGTTGTGGGTTTGATTTCCATCAGGCGTCGAGAAATCATTCTTTCCTTTGTGAGTCATTTATCATCAATTATCAAGCAATTGAAATAAAGGGATTTTCTTTTGTTGTCGATTTAAGTCTCTAAATATTTACGTTTAACAAAATTATAGGATATATATATATTATGAAAACAGACTCCCTGCTCGAGATTGAGTATTAAAACTAAAAGTGGATAAAATTCTGCAGCGTAGCAACTTAAAACTAATTTAATAAACTTTAAAATTACTTACTCAAGTAATTTTAAAGGCAAGCATGTGATGCGGCCTTAGAGAAAATAATGTATTTAAATTGCCAATGGGGAGGCTTGACCCCGTTTTTTACGCCACTGATAACCTTACAACTCGGTATCTTCTTCAAGTTGGGCCTCCTATCCACCCTGTATATAACTTAGGATTAAAGATACAGGGCAGAAGTGGTCCCAGAATTTGCGCCGCAGTTCTGAAATAGCCTTTTCGTTATGGTGCCCCCACAGTTGTTAACGTGTTCGCTTTGCTTGCCGTTAATCCAGTTGTCCTACCTTACTTTTAAAGATAGGTGGGTTCTTTCATTCCCACTTAAACAGTTCCTTGAGCGGAATATAAATGTAAAGTACTTACATTTTTGTTGGCTGTCCACCATCATAAATAACTTCATGTTGATAAGATTCGTGGGATCCATTGTTAAGTTGAGAAGAATATGCACTTTTTAAAGACCAACAATTTATTCACGTAAATTAAAAGATATTACAGATATTTCATTTAATTACGTAAGAGGTCATTTCGAGCTATGCCCGGCCGCGCTTACAGTCGGTTCCAGACAAGGTTCAAGGGCATTCTCCATGAGTTTGCTGTATGTTTCTCATTTATAGTTTTGATACATCCGAAACTTTATCCAATGGGACTATTGGAATTTAACCAATGGGAAGAGATGTTACGGGAGCCAATGAAATCCTTTATAGATCCATCTGGATCATGACATCATACTTTCAATGCTTTGGTTATCACATATTGAGCGCGTGTACAAGATTTTCAAGCTAGCTGCTACTATATATTTAAATACATAGGAAAAACGAAATATTTAATAATATTGAATCTTAATTAATTTAATTTGGTTTAAGAGCTTTAACTTTTATTTAAAGGCATAACACCAGGTTTCACTCCTAACGGTGAAGGGGAGGTCTTTCACAGATTAACTGCTCACTGTAGTTCGGGAGTTGGTTCCCTAGGCCTTAAGAAGTTTAGATTTCGAAGAAAAGTGTGGAACCCTGCACAATATGACCACTGCTATCTCTGCGATATAAATTGCAACCAAACTTTTCACTGAAACATTGTAGTAGCTTATTTTATCTTTGTACGCATCTGTTCCTGAACACAGAATATTTGTTTCAAGCGGATTGTATTTTTTTGTACAGTAGATTCTCATTATAATGAACTCCACGAGACATCTAAATTATTTTGTTATAAAGAAAATTCTGTTATAGCGGAATTTATATTAGTTTATTAATATCACATATTCATTAATTTATTAATTTTACATATTCGTGTACATATAACACGTAAAGCATTTTCACCCTAACCAGATAAAATTTTGATGGAAAATAATTAAATTAACCCAGGATAATTAAGTGAAATAAAATTTGAAAATTAAAGGCTGCCCTTTGCTCACGCCATTGTAGAAAATCCATAATTTTTGTTCGTAAAAGTGAATTCATTTCAGAAGATTATAAAACGCTTGGGATTAATGAATACGAAAAAATACATCCTCCGGAACATTATTTTGAGAAGAGACGAAATTGAGCAATTTCTCCAAGCGTGAAAGCACTTCTGAGGCACTTTTTGATTAGTTGGCAGTGTTTTTATCACCACTTTCATCACTTTAAAACTGTGTGTTGTTCTCTATCAACTGAAAAAGTAGAGACAAATGTCACTTGTTCCGTCACCGTTACCTCCCTTAAAAAAAGCAAGTGACATCCTGTTTCTTGCATTTTGAATTCTCCGCAATTGAAATACTTTTTTTAAGTAATCGAAAAGCTTTTTTTTTTCTAAATCTTGATTAAATTTTTCGTTATAACCGAATTTCCAAAAATTTATTTCGTTACATCGGAAATTTCACTGCATTGTCTTCATATCGGTTGAAAAGGTGATTTTTCTCAGTTTCGTAATAACCGATTTTTTTATATTAGTATTAGTTAAAAATGAAAATATACTGTATTATCTGGTATCGTTTGAAGTGAGAGTGTATTAAACATTATACATATTACAAAAAAACAAAACCACCCCTAAAAAATAATCCAATCATCTCGAAATTTCGCATGCAAATTCCTTTAGAGCGGTATGCAAATGATTAAATTTTCAAAGCCAATGAGTGGTAAGTTCGATCATAGCGCGCATTTCTACTGGGAAGCTGACATTGGATAAAAGAGGTAAAAATTGAGGGCGGTTTATTTTTCTTGTTGGCTGCGTTGCAGTTCCCTGGAGACGCAACCAGTAATGCCGTTACGACGTTGTCGAAGACCTTATCGAACCTGGTCGCATTGTTGGGATGCGTGAAGCTGGCTGGTTCTACCGAACAGGAGGCCGCCACCTTCACCTTACGTACACTGCTGTGCAAAGGTGTTGGCAGCAATGGTTGTTGCGAGGAAAAAAGGAGGAATTGAGGCCAAGGTGCACAAATGCGAGGCAAGATTTATTGGTTGTGAAACAGGCCCGAACTGACCAAACAGCATCATTGTCCGTCATCCAACGTGCTATAGTCTCTTCCATACCACCCGTGGCACCTTCCACGATATTGCGACACGTGGCTGAGGTAGGGTTACGCTCATGGCGGCCTTTAAGACGTCTGTCTGCCTTCAATCCCACACCATCAACAGAGTCGTCTGGAGTGGTGTCGTAGCCGGTCATCGTGGCTGCCAGCAGATTAGTATCGCATAGTGTTCAACGATGAATCCCGCTTCAGTCTTGGAGCAGATGACCATCGGATCCGTATGTGGAGGTACCAGCACCAGTAGTTCTAGCCATCCTTTGTTTTACAGAGGCACGTAGCCAATACCCCCAGTGTGATCGTGTGGGTTGCCATCTCATACGACAGCAGAACGCTCCTGGTCATCCTGTGTACAATTTTAATTGACCTTCCACTGTGAGGCCGTGGGTTCAGGTCCTATCGAACTCAAAAATATTTCTTTTCTTTCGAACGTTTCATCATCTAATCACGCCATAATATCAGAGCTGGTATCACTACGCCAATAAACGTTGATTAATATTGTTGTTTAATTTAATCTGCGTAGTGTTCGATTTATACAAATCGTTGTTTACTGCTCATTGTTTATCGCCTTACTCTTTATTTTAAGTTGCGCAATTTTTTCAACGAAGTTTTACTTCATGAATTGAATAAAAATGTATTATTATTATTGTTTATC
>QLNU02014176.1:85320527-85361493 GCA_006491805.2 Dysdera silvatica
TGGATTATATTTTATAAAAAAATGGGTAACAAAAGTCATTATTTGGCAATTGTGTTGGCCCTCTGAGAGAAGGGCAATAATATCTTACAACCGTATATGCGGAGAAAAAAGAGCTTCATTCCTGTATTCGATGGCCTGGCAGTTAAGGCATTCTGGACTCAACAGAAAAACCCTAGTTTAACTCTAGGTCGGGGTCGATGTTTTTTTTTCTCCTATTAAAAAAAGTTTGAGTTTGAGCTAAAATGGTGGATGTCGGAATTATTACGTGTAACAAAATGGCTCACCATCTTTGCGAAAGTTCAAATTAGAGGGAGAAGCAGAGCGTCGTTTTTCCCTTCTTTCTACGTTTAATTATATATTGTAATGATTGGCTTTGTTCCTTAGACTTCGTACGTTAACCCTTTGTTATCCCTAAGAAGAATGGTAATAATGTTTAAAACATAATTATGAAGATGAGGCATCGTTAATTGGGTCTCAGTAGTATACATATAATGACGTTGCGTTCTAACTAAGATGTAGGTAGTTCGGTTCCAGCTAAGGACAATGCTTTATTTTTCTTTATAATCCATAAAATCTTGAGATGGGGGTCTAATTTGATCTATATTACGTGCGTGCTAAAACATCAAAATTTTAAAATCATAATTTTAAAATTATTAATTTTCATTCAACTGTAATTTAAAATGTTTTAAATATCTTTCCCTCTTTTTATCTCCTTTTCTCTCCCCTATTTCTCTCTCTCTCTCTCTCTCTCTCTCTGTAGTTTGAATTATATGTCTAAAATAATTAATAAACAATGAACTATATTTTGTGTTTTTTTGCGTGAGTGCACAGAATGTTGTAGAAGGTACTCGTCAATCTTAGCCGGAATTTCACCTCAAATAACAATAAACATGAAGCACTGCAAAATTCTGAGTAATACATTCTATACACATAATATAATTGAACTTTAGACGTTGCTTCCTCTTAAAAAAAATAATATATATATTGAGGTTCCTCTGACAACCATATTCTTAAAATACTTTTCACCAGCCGCAGCTCTCTTAAGATCTCCATAGGTCAAAAGTGACATCATTATTATAAACATTAGAGGGCTACTGAACGAAGATATCTTTTAATCCTTTTCGTCCTCTGTATATTTTTACCCTATGGTTCTCATGATGTTGAATATGTCAGCGTTATATAAGAATAATATTTTCTTGGTGCCTTTTAGCAATTTTTTTCTTCTTTCAAAATCTGTTTACAATTTCAACCAATTTCACTTTCTCCGTTTTTCGGTGTTCTCCATGGAATGTAATCTACTCGGCAAAATTAGATTTCTATGAAGACAGGGATCTTGTTTCGATTTCTTGATTTGTATCGAGATTTCGAGTTTCTTTATTGGCTTACCTATTGCTGTTTTAGCTGTTTGACGACGATACCAGACGAGAATTTACGATTTTCAGCCTCTAGGCTGCATTAAGTGGCATATTTTGCCACTTAATCGTACTAAACTTTATAAATAGAGGTATAACAGAGATTTTGGTGCTTTCGTCAAATTTTTAATTTGACGCCCTTGGAAGTTATTTATTTATTTTTTTAAATTCTTTTTTTCGCAATGATTCGCACCATGTTTGGCGCAGTATAGCCCAGATGCTCTTGCGCCATAAAAAAGCCAAACAAACAAACAAAGAATAATTCGCGAATTTGGCGCTTTTTGAGCCTCTCTCGAGGCGGCTCCTATGGCAGCTCTCCCTTTGCTAATGACTGGTTACGCCTCTGAATATAACAATGAAAAAATAATAATTCAATTAGCCATCAAAAAACTTCAGCTTCGCCTTTTTGAACTCCTTGGCGGAATTTGGCGCCGTAGGCTTCAGACTACTTAGCTTAATGGTAAATCCGCCACTGAAAGAGATTCTTTTTAAATTTTAAACCTTGTTTAATGAGTAAATTTAGTGATAAATAAAATGTTCAGTATTACTAAAACTCAAAGCTTAAGATTTTTCGTTTTGGAACAACACTTGGCTGTTAATCTCCTTTTCAGTGTCTAAAAACATGACACATTTCCGGGCATACGAGATGACAGATTATACTTGGAGACGAAGAGGTTGTAGCATCTAAATGCTACACCTTAAATTTAGCGAACTAAATTTGTATACGTCCCCCTCAAAGATTACTTCGAAATATCTTTCTTTTTTTCGCATCAGCAGAAACATCTGCTTGTGTTATTGTTTCCTCAAATCTTTCACCATTTACTAAAATTTCAAGATTTCCCCTGCAATAGTTCAAAGATCAACAGTGAACCATACATCGAATGCCACATGGGCCTCGTTCCCAAAAGCATAAATCGCTACTCAAATGATACTTTTGACATTATAGAAATCGTAAAACTCCGAAGTTTGGCAGTACGAACGGCCTAGACTCGATACCTGTCGACACCTTAAGCTCCTTTATTGCCTCTAACCGCGTGATGTTCAGCATCCTCTGTTGCAGCTGCAATTCACTTCCATGCGCTTGCTCAAATCTCTTCGTCCAATAGCAGCTCGACTTTTTAAGTAACTCCTCAAATTCAAACTTTGAACAAAATCACGGAGTACTCGGAATTTGTGTGAGACCTCGTCCTGAGTCTAAATTAATCGCACCCTGCTTCACGTCCCGTGAGCAGCATTTTTTATTTTGTCTTAACTCGTTAAATGACTAAGAAACTTAATATGTACAGAGCGGCGAATTATCCCTCTGTTTGGTTAGGGAGCGGATCGAAGTCCATCCTTTGAAGTGTTCTTATACTCTTGTCTTCGATCAATATCTTCAGTTTCGTAGCATTTTGAGTATATGTCTATAGCTGTGAATAAATAGGAAATAGTACCAAACGCTTCGTTATTGTATGCGTGCGCTACCCCTCTTCTTCTTAAAACGCTAAAAGCTGCAGGGTGTCATTTCAGATTGGTTCCGAGGACAACTGGCACCACCTTCTAAGAATGAAGAATGGAACGTCTGGTGTTAAAGTGAGACGCGCCTTAATTAGCAGTGTGTCAAACCGTTTAAAAAGAGAGTTACTAAAGAGGCAAGGGCGGATCCAGCGAGGGGGCGATCGTCCTCCCCAGGGTTAAATAGGAAAAAATAAAGACGATGAAGAATATTCCATGTGTTATGAAGAATTATTTCGACACTGGCGTAAGATTTAAAACATGACGTTTGGGGAGCCAACATTCTGCCTTCACTTGACAAAGGGAGCAGTTGGCTCCCGAAACGTCGTGTTTTTAAACCTTACGCCAGTGTCGAAATAACTGTTTGTTATGGAATCTCCTGGTGAAACTCTGTATTGTTTCCTTATTTTATGTGTTGTTTGTTACAAATGTAATGAACAAAAGTCTTACACTGGTGTCCAGACTTTTTCCACGAATCTTCAAGCTACTCGTCTTTCAAACTACGTTTTCAGTAAGGGTTACTTCAGCATAACGTAGTTTTTTATCGTTGAAGCGCCGTCAAACTTGGCTTCGAACGCGGATGACAGAAGAGACTTTTAATACACACTCACAGAGATCTTCATATTGATGTAAATAAAGTGATTGACAAATTTTCAAAGAAACCAAGATGGCTAGACTTTGCACTATAAACTTTTTTAAAAAAGTTGCTTGTTATAAAAAAAAAATAATTATAACGTTTTTGTAGTTAAAATGTAAGCTTTTTCTACTGATTACATTGTAAATTATGATTTTGGTTATTGTATATGTCTCCTTTACTAGGTTATCCTTCTGTCATACTTGACTATAATCTACCCTAAACCATATAGTTTAATTAAAGAAAAGCCCATCTTTAATTCATTGTCTTAAATTAAATATTTTGGTGAGTATAAAGGAAGGCTAGTAATATAACAACATTTACCTAAACTATTTAACAGTCCAAAACAAAAATTTTCCTGGTAAGGGCCCCGAAACCGCCCTCCATAATAACATCCTGGATCCGCCCTTGCAAAGAGGTCTTCTCGTTTACAATAGACGGGCAAAATCATGTCATGCTTTGTTTGGCACACTCGTAGCCTTAATAATTGGAACGGTTATGTTCGAGATAGATTATAGTCAGTGGCGGTTCTAGATAAAAAAAATTTGGGGGCACAAATCCTCGCCTATGTGCAGCAGAGCCGTTTAAATTTTTTCGTTATAATTAAAAAAATAAAATCCGGTTATATTTGGGGGCCATGGCCCCCTGGCCCTAGCCTAGAACCGCCATTGGTTATAGAATTTTCTCATATACCCTTCGGCTCGTTTTCATTTGTGAATGACTCTCATATGAAGGATTTATTCTTTACAGCAATGTTTTCACAGAGTGTATTGCGTTAAACCCTACGGTTGTGCGATGCTTATCCAAGGATACCGCATTAACATCGTAAAACATCGCCGAAATTTTCAAGTGAATCTATAAATTTTGTGATTTTCCCCCACGGAAACCCCTTGGTTAGAGTTGACATGAAAAGAAACATCTCTTCGATGCAATCAAACTTTAAAGACTTAGCGACGGTAAAAAACAAAGCTGTTTTGCCCATCGATAAAAAAACTTGTACCATTTTGTAAAACATTCTTACTTCTATATCACCTTTTGTAAGTAATATCCGCCTTTTTGCATGACTTCTTGCTTATTTTTGTACTTATGTCTAAGTAATGGAAAATAATAGCCCTTTACATTTTCCTTTTCCTTGAGTGATATTTACAGAGTGGTTCCTCGTCGCTACGCATGCTTTAAGAAAAGGGTTCTATGAGAGAAAAAGTTTGAGAACCACTGCTTTACACGAAGGTCAATGCAATTTTTTCTTTTTAGTATATTTCTAACAATAGTGTAGAAGTTTTAGTATATTTCTAACAATAGTGTAGAAGTTTTAGTATATTTCTAACAATAGTGTAGAAGTTTTAGTATATTTCTAACAATAGTGTAGAAGTTTTAGTGTATTTCTAACAGTAGTGTAGAAGTTTTAGTATATTTCTAACACTAGTATAGAAATTTTAGTATATTTCTAACACTAGTATAGAAATTTTAGTATATTTCTAACAATAGTATAGAAATTTTAGTATATTTCTAACAATAGTGTAAAAAAGTGTAAGAAGAAAACGCTTTACAACGTTTATTACTCTCGTTTAAATTATACACCCTTCGAAGGTTTTTAAAATCAATTTACTTTCGATAATAAAATAATTTAAAAGCAACGAAAACTCAGTTTGGAGATATGAAATAAATATTTTGATCATCTTGTATTGCTATTCATCCAGTGAGGGGAAAATACGCGTCCATTTACAAATATTTTCAAAGTAAATTTCCTGATTGTAATATTATTACGAAAACACGATTAATTTTAAGTCGTCGCGTAAATCAAGCAACTTCCTTTAAATTATCGAATAAGAAATAAGGAAAATTGTATTTCTTTTTCAGAAAGAAATATCACGCATACAAAGTTGCAATGATCAATTAATATATGGAAAAACCCCGTCAATCCAAACTAATCGAGAGCAGTAGTTCAGATTGGCGAATTTCCTGTATTTTGGCGTATTTCAATATTTGTGTTGTCTAAAATATGGGTTTAATTTTTGCCTTTCACCTCCCCACTTTCATCATCAAAGGAAAGCCTTCGCCAAAAAAACTTTTGTGTCAAAGATTTTGATTTATTAAACCTATACATAGTTATTATGACATACCTGGTGCGTATTATTTTCATTGTCATATTGATGTATTTGAATTAAGAAATCTTTTTCAGCTTACTAGGTTAGAAATTGAGGAGAGCTAATCTTCATGGATTACACAGAAAAAACAGAGGCAGCTTCAATGCAATTCCTGGAAATAATTTTTTGTAAATCCTGGAAATACAGCGCCACTAGTTCGGCCAACCTTTCCGTGCTAATAGAAAATTTGCACAATTAACAACAACAAACTTCACCGCAATTTTGATCCAGACTTGGGATTTCTGTAAGGCAGGCAAATGCGTTACCACTACGTCACAATGCGGCTTAGTTCTTTTCTTGTTTTAGAGGAAAATGAATGAATTTTAAGCGAGATGATGTATTAATATATTTATATTGAACATTTTTCCAGCTTCTAATGCATAGGCGTATATAGAAAGTTCAAAAGGGAAGAGGGGTTATAGAGCTACAACTCCATATATATTCATATATACACATACAGAATTTCGTCTCCATGGGGTTACAATGCCCATCAACGAATGAAGCACTTCACCTAAAAAATTGGGCAGTCGAACAGGTTTTTTTTTTTTTTTTATTTAAATTCCAAATCCTTTTTATTTTTTATCAAATTTAAAAGTTGATTAGAAAAATAAAATTCAAAATTTTATTTTGAGCCCACTATTTTTTTTTGAATTTAATTCCTTTAATATAATTGGAATTACATTCAGGAACAGAAGGCTACGTTTTTAAGTCAGCGCTTTAAACGCGTTAAACGCACCAACGAAATATTGCCCGCCGAGAAAAAGGGCCGAATGAAGCGACGATAGAAATTCAGAGCTTCGCTTCAAAACGGAAATGCTTTGCGAACATGGTTACCATGGCGATGGAATATTTACGGCGAAAGCAAGTACTGTCAGAGAAGAGAAATTTTTATCGCATCATCATGTCAGCTAGTATTGCCAGATCAGAGGTTTTACCTCTGAATCTAGAGGTTTTGCATGGGGAAAAAGGTAAAAATTACCAAAACAGAGGTATGGCTTGATCAGAAATAAAAATTGAGATTTTTGATTACCACAGAGGTTTCTAGAGGTAAAAAATTTTCTGTGGGGGTGTTACTGGTCAAAGAAAAAAAATTAAATCAAAGAATTGAATAAAACTTTGATTCAAACTACAAACAGTTTAGTGTTATATCTGTTAGAATTATTTAATTACCCTGAAGTATTTCGAGGCACGTTGAGTGGTAACAGTAGAAGCGTGTAATTTCGTTGTGTTTTTGTTTCTTAAGGGGACACAGGACCTTTAAATCTTTAAAAAATCGATTTTTTATATATTAGCTTAAAAAATAATATGGATTTTGGCAGTGTTTTAACCCTTAGAAGCCTTATTTTCCAAATTAAATTTAAAAATGTATTTATTGCAGTAGCCAGATAAAGGGAAAAATAATAAAAAAATCACAATACTTATTTTATATATTTATTTAAAAAAAAAGCAGGTATAAATTTTGATACTTTAGGCATTAAGTCCATAAATATGTCGCACTAACTGTTTAAAAGTCCGGTAACAAATTTAAAACTTAAGGCATTTAAGGGTTAAAACAAACCGCATTAAAATTCTTCAATTACTTCTTGCACTATTGTATAAAATAAAAATAACTATTACATATTACCTTGTTACCAAGTTCCAACTTGAACACTCTTCTTCTCAAACTCACTGTTTCTATATTGCGCAGAGATTATCTTCAGATCTATGCGCACTAGAGTTCTGAAATTTTTAATATGCTTTTATATCATAAATACCTATATTTTAAAACCAACTGACAAAGTAAAAATATATTTTCAATAATTTAAAAGAAATATGATATTTAAAATATGTCGATTTTTTATATAATTGCTATATATTATTTTTTATACATTTTAATGACTTATTTCTTCCATATTTTCTGGTTTTAGGTTAAAGCTGGTACCTTTCTTGGTAATTTGTGTTTATGTGTGAATGAAATGTTTATGTGTGATAATGGGAACCGTATCATTAACAGTGTGAACAGAAGATATATACACATTAATAAGCCTGTGAAATGAGTAAATTCCGCCTTTCTTTTCCCCCTTTCCTTGCAATTATATGCTACACTGTACCGCACCATGATCGTTTTAACACACTAGAAGAATAGCGAGGAGCTTGCTAGGAAGGATGAGACGTCCTTTCCACTTTCCTCACGTGACTAATGAATTACGTTTAACATCACGTCATGTGGAGCCGCTCGAAGAGCAGCCGTTAAACTGGGGACACTGCTGTGTCCATCTTTTATATGGTCCAAAGTTCAGATATGCGCACTATGCTACAAGTTCTCAAACCGCCTAGAAAACGCCATTTCCGTTACTTGATTCGTTAGGTTAAACCTAAGAGGTTCCTTTACAATATGACGTTTCCCTTAAATGACCAGGTATGTATTTTATTAGAAACCCCATTTTCCAAGCGGAATAACGATGATAAAAGATTTTTTTAAGTAAAGAAAAGCCCATGCCTGTGTTAAATGTAAGCAAAGTGAAAAACCCGACGTAAATGTATATAATCCCGGCATTTTAAAGATTTCGTTTGTTTGTTTTACGGCTCCAAGAAGACTACAATGATCATGCTGCACCGGAACCTACTATTTTCCGAGGAATCCGAACCTCTTACCTACTGAACCAAACCCCAGACTACAGTGAGCAGTGCGATCTTTATGAGATCTCTGAGTAAGCATTCTTTGCACGGTTGGGAGTCGGGCGGATTAGCGAATGGCTGTGTGGGAGTTATTATTTAAATAAACTTTTTTGTATGCCATGTTTAATCATTGGTGTTAAATCAAATGTGTGAAATAAGAGTGGTTTCGAATGATTTTGGTAACGTTACCCGTGCTCTTCACAAACATGAAGGTTCTTTTGATCGTGTGGATTGTACATTATGTTTTTCAAATCTAAAGAAAAATTTAAGTGGTATTGAGGATGCTTTAAAAGAATACTTTAGGCAATATATATTAAACGCTTCAACGAAAATATGCAGCTTAATGGACGTTTCATTCAATTGCCCGCCCATTCGTGCTGTTCTTTACTTGGGGAAGCAAGAATTAGCATTTCGTGGTCATCACAAAGATGTAACCTCCACTAATCATGGTAATTTTAAAGAATTGTTAGAAACCTTTATTTCGATAAGCCCTGTGGACATTCATGAGCACTTTTGAAAAATCACACCCATGTTTGCCGGCAATTCTAAGACTTAAACAACAATATAAATCAACGTTTATTGGCGTTGATTTATATTGTTGTTTAATTTAATCTGCGTAGTGTTCGATTTATTTAAATAAATTCTAATACTATTCAGAATGAAATAATTGACTGCATTTGGCAATATATCAATGAACATATCGAAAAAGAAATAAAGGATTGCATTTTTTTCTATACAAGTAGACGATTCCACAGATATTGTCCAAAAATCTCAATGTAGTATCATAATTAGGTATGTTATTGCTGGTGGAAAGATTTTTGGGATTTTATGACGTCAGTTCCAATCGGACTGCCGAAGCATTGTTTAACCTTGTATCAAGATGCCTCGAAAAATTTAACTATAAATCAAAACTTATAGGAGAATGTTTTGATGGGGCAAGCGCAATGTCAGGGCACTTAAATGGTCTTCAGTCCAAAATTAAAGAAGTAGCACCACAAATAGTTTTTATTCACTGTTTGGCACATCGTCTGAATTTAGTGCTACAACAAAGCTGCAACAGCATTTCACAGTGTCGCATATTTTTTGCAACTGTAAGCGGCATACCTGCATTTTTTCATCATTCTGCCAAACGAACTCACGTGGTCGATACAGTCGTCGGAAGACGAATTCCTACTTCTGTTATTACGCGATGGACATCAAACTCTAAAATGTTGAGTGTTATAAATAAAGAATGGGATTCTTTAAAAGAAGTATTTACTGAGATTATGAACGATCCAACCTCCGATCAAACTTCGCTTAGGCAGAGTGTCGGCTATTTAAATATATTTAACGACTTTGAATTTTCACTTTTGGTTGTTGTTTTTAACCATATTTTTGGACTTACGGATGTTCTCTTCAATGTACTACAAAATAAGTCATTTGACATTAATTTTTGCATCTCACAAATTAAAAATATTCAGATGCTCTTAAACAGCAAACGAAAGGAGAATACATTCGTGGAAATTTTATAATTAGTGATTTCGAAAACAACAGTTCCAACTGAACACCGTAAGGGACAAAAAAAAAGTGACGCTCGCACGAGATCAAATTTTTGAAAAATATAAAATTCATATTTTATGAAATATTAGATACTATTTCTTTACAAATTACTACACGTTTTCAAGATATGGAAAAGCTTCATTTTATTACATTAATGGATACTTCAAAATTTATAGAGTATTCCAATAAATTTCCTACGGAAGTAATAAATAATTTAAATGTGTACTACCCCAATATATTTACTGACTTCCAAAGATTGAAAAATGAATTAAAACACATATATCTGGATAAGCAGTATAGAGATATGAAATTACAAACATTCATGGAAATTTTAACAGAAAACAAATATATTTTTAAAGAAGCTTATAAACTTTTTTGCTTAATAGTGACTATTCCGTCCACTAGTGTTTCCGTAGAACGGAGTTTTTCTTGCTTAAACAGAATCAAAATCAGTCTACGTAATACGATGTTAGAAGACAGACTTAGAAACTTGTTAAAAATTTCAATTGAAAAGGAACTACTAAAAGAGTTAATAGAAACTCAACCATTTTTTCACATCATCGACAAGTTTGCAAGTCTAAAAGAATCGAACTTATATTCAAAAAATAAAGACTGGGTAAGCATATATTGCATATTTTTATTTTGCTTGTTGTCTCCACATATTATCTCTGTCTGCACAACATGTAGTACCATATCAGGTCCTATATATATATATATATATATATTTTGTTTCCTATATCTGTATATATATATATATCATCATCATCATCATATTCAACCATTATCTATCCACTGCTGGATGAAAGGTCTCAATGCTCCACTAGAGTCTATCTTGAGCAATTCCTTCCACGTCACCCCAACCTGTATATATATATATATATACAGATATAGGAAACAAAAATACAAGTTGACAACATTGAGCTAGAAATTGCTGATTCATATATTTACCTTGGCCAGCTGATTTCAATGGATGGCAACATTATGAAAGAACTCAACAGACGTATTAAACTTGGCTGGAGTGCATTTGGAAGAAACAGTTTTATCCTGAAGGGGAAATTGCCTTTGTGTCTAAAAAGAAAGGTCTTCAACCAGTGTGTATTGCCAGTCCTCTCTTATGGATCAGAGACATGGAGTCTAACAGTTGGAGCAATACGAAAGTTACAGACAACGCAAAGGAGCATGGAGAGGTGCATGCTTGGAATTATGTATTTAATTTTTATTAAATTAATTTGTGTTATTAAATTTATTAATTTATTAAGTTAAATTTATTTATTATTTATTAAATTAAATTTATTTATTATTTATTAAATTAAATTTATTTATTATTTATTAAATTAAATTAAATTTATTTATTATTTATTAAATTAAATTTATTTATTATTTATTAAATTAATTAATTATTTAATTTTTATTTAGTATTTGGAATGTTATGCATGACAGATTATTGAAATTTTAAACTAAAACGACATAAAGGGATAAAGGGCTACAATTTCGTATATTCATATGTATATTCACAAAATTTTATCGCAATGAAGTGTTACAACACCCCCTATGTACACCAGTGAATCATTAATACTGTATTCAGTTACTGTACTGGTGCCAAGAATACCGATAAAAGGAACTTATTTGTTGCCTTGTATAATTTATGATGCTTATATATTGTATGTGGAATAATTGTAGATTATTTCAGTTATTGACGAAGGACGCGCCATCTATCGGAGGTAATTCCAGTTGCCAGTCGCAAACGATATACGTGCGGGTGGGTTTATGGGATACGTGATATATATATACTACCTTTAAGCCTATTACATGGTTAAATAACCAGGGACAATTGCATGAATAATGAGGCAATCATATTATTAGTATGTTTTTATTTTAAGACTTTTTCTATTTGCATTTTCTAAGGATGATAATAGAGGGCGCTATAAGAAATATATGCACTTCTAAAATCGAGGGTTTGGAGATTCTGTTTATAGTTCATCCCCTTTTAGACGATTCATTGTGCTATCTTGAAATGTAAGTTCAAAAATACTCTTTCCACTAATCTGTGTTTGACACTAAATAAGTCTGTTTTTTCCCTACCATTTCGAAAGAAATGCACTATTCATATTTAAGTTTTGACTTTGGCTCAAACTCGGATTTATATAACTGGGCATGTTGGGTAAGTATGCAAGACGCAAAATTTTAAACGTAGTATTTTTTTAATTACAATCAATAAACCGTAGAATTCTATCGATTACCCTACCTGCATCAACTCTACGTTGATGCAGGTAGGGCTGCATCAACGTAGAGTTCTCAAAATTATTGGGGTTGGTGGCCAAGCACATTTTATGTACATTTATACATTACAGTATATGTAAAATCGCATTTTATTATTGACTATTAGGGGTGGGCGCTAGGAACCCACCAGCCCATATAACTCTACGCCTATTCTTACCTGGAAAAGCGTTTTCCCACTTTTGACTTAATTCGAAATTCTTAAAAATTTCGCGAAACTTCTCCACTCACCCAAACATCGTAAAAAATTTGGCCGTCAAATAAAATAAATTTACTGATAATAAAAATATAGTTATCGTATCTTATAATAATGCACATAAAGTAATCATAAATGCTCCTTTCCATAATCCGCCATTTTTCGTCCATTCGCAGGAACTGATCGACGAGGGGGGGAGGGGCGATAAAAAGCTCCTATGCCCAGCGCTGTTCTGAAGAAAATTATTGAGAGTATGCAGTGTTGTCTTAATTAAAGAGTATTGAAATTGCGGGGTTACTGGACTTGGTGACGTCACAGCGCCGAGCTGACTGTCATTTGACTGGTCGCCTATTGTCTATCCAAGCCCAAGGTGGCAGTTACCACTTTCATCAGTTTTTCATTCCTCTCCTGGTCGTACGCAGGATATTATTTTGAGGCTTGGGAGTTCATTCGGGGCGGGGGGGGAATTCCTTATTTGTTTCCTTTCAGGTTTGTAAATGACTAACAATTAAAAAAAAAAGGACTGAATATAATAATAATAATAATTTTATTCAACCCGATATACAATATTTCGTGATACATAGCTTGAGCAGTATAAAAATTATAGAAATGTAAGAGAAGATCTATATTAAATTATTTTAAGTTTTGAGGTTAGAAATGGAAGAGAATATAAAGCCGAAGCTTGTTACGAGATTTTCCTCCAGAATGCGGTGATGTTGACAAAAAAAGGAAAGGGCAGATTTTATGGTTCTTAATTATGTTTATTCTAAAGAGTTCAGTTGTTGTATATCTTTAGCAGAGGGACGTGGAAAACTTGTAATAACTTAAGAACAGACTGAGCGTCGTTTTTACGAATTGATGAATATAAAGTATTAATTTTATTTAGGACTTTTGGTGGGCCTCATTTGAGAAAATTGCGATACACATCTGGATAAATTTATCAAATTATGTGTAATCAGAATTTTTGATTAAAAAAAATGTTAAAATGTTAGTACAACAAATGTTAATGAATAAGTTAGTTGTGCTATTAAGAGTTATTTATATAAAATTATACTATTGTATAAGAGATTATAGATTAAAAACATAATGGTACTTGGATTCAAAAATACAGAATAGCTTAAGGAGGAATAGGAGACGTAGAGATTCCATCCAGCAGCTATCACAAGTTTTCTTTAGGGAAAAAACGCAAATGCCATCGATTCTTTATGACGCACGTTTTGGAATATGTTTAATTGATAAGTGTTTCAGAAAAATAAAAGCAATTATTTTGCAGATAATAAAAACTCTAAAGAGCCCAAAAGACATTTTGTGAGTTCAGTTGGCGTTTGAAAGTTTTCTGTCACGATTTTTGTATTCGCACAGATATTAGAGAACATTGTTTATATACATTGAAGTGACAATGACTTGATAAAAGGAAAAGATATTCAATGTTTGTAGGGGTTACGAAGGTTGAAAGACGACATACAATATAAAGAGTTTATCTTTGCAAGGGGACTTATTGTATTCATTGAAACTATTCGTAGGAAAATCCGGGGAAATTCTCGGAAGCTCTGATGGGACGATCTCCATGGTTTCTTTGTGTTAAATGCTTGTTTCCAAGGCTGCAGCACGGTTCCTTTTGTGTCCTCCCGAGGCACCAATGAAATGTTATCATGACAACTCATTTCAGCCTACATGCCATTCCCTCTGTGTAATTTCGTTTAAAGTTGCCCAAAAACCAGCAAATACAAAAACTTTCTTGAGACCTTGAGAGTATGCGGCGCGTACTCGATATTTTTCAAAATTTCTTGAGAGTATGCGGCGCATACAGTGCGTACCCTTTGGGGACGGCCCTGGTTAGGTTCAAAGTGTTATTCCCCCTAAATCCGCGTCTGCGTTGGATCCTTGGAGACGGCGTTTTTGGGAAGTAACGGATTTGGAGCAGATGAAATTCAACAGTATCAAAAATGTTGTGAAGGAAACGCTATCAGCAAACTCCGAGCTCTAATACAAACTATGACCGGTGTTATTGCCGTAAAACTTACAAAAGTGTTACAGTCACATTTTAAAATAAAGTACTTTTTAGCTCATTACTAATTGTCGAGCACTATCAGGGCCCACGAGGTGGGGGGGCAGCAGGGGTTGAAGCTCGGGGGCCCGAATGAAGTCAAGGAGCGCGGGTTTGCAAGGATATAAGCTGTTGGGGGGCCACAATGTCCCCCCACCAGTTGGAATGTCAGAAAAATTGTTCTCTAAATCCAGATTAATAAGATTTTGTACACTTTTAATGTACAGTTTTTTTTTATTTATTCTTCACTAGCTACTCTCGCTGATTGAAAAAATAATAATAGTAGCTTACGTTAGTTTCTTTTTTCAGCAGTGATCTTGTAAAATAATTAAGTAATAAGTACCAGAAAATGCATTCTCATTTCATAGTTTTTTCATTTGGGGATACAAAACCCTTCCACCACAAAAGAAAAAATATCTATGCCATTACCAAAGGAAGTGGTCATGGGGGGCGGGGGGCGTCGAAGTGTGCCCGTGAACCCGCGTTGTCTCTCGGCGTCCCTGAGTAGTATCAATTATTTTGTGGCATTTTGGTATCTTGTGCACTCACTAAAATTCTAGACATCCTTGAGAAGGAGGTAACAATTTTTCGCAGCCCCCTAGAAGTACTCGTAAAGGCGCCCGTGTTATCGCTCTATACGCAAGTGAGTCCAGGATGAACAACTGATAGTAGCAACCATGTATATTAGTTATATTTTTGTTTATATGTATACTTACGATAAAGTTTACTTGTTCGTTTACGTACAATAAGCCATTACCACGTTAATAAATAATAATAATATAAATATGTTTTATTAAGAAAATTTACCTAAAACTATACCGCCATCTATTGGCACGAAAAGGAATTAATATAAATCATCATGTTGCATCTATACTAAATGCAAGTAAAATTATACAGAAGTTTAAAATAATCCCCCCCTCCCCGTAATTTCCAGGCAGAAAAATATTTCCTCATAGATCATTTACCGTGACTTTGTCCATTATTATGCTAATATTCTTTTTCTTGAATGACGGAATTCTAACGTTTTAGCTGAACCCTCAGGAGACAGTGGGACAATGCAAACTGTAGTAGTACAATAACTCGCAGAAAAAGATAATTTTCGGAAACCTGGTGGGGTACAATCAAATGTCCCTTCTTTGTCGAAGAAGTGCTGTAACCGCTAAGCTACAGGTGACCTGTCATTCCTCTTCCTGCGAGCATTTATAAAGCTTTTTCCTCTATGAACTGGTTATTCTCGGAAAATGGGCAGTACATTGACTACGATTTAAACAGAAGCCGAGATCAGTTTTTTGAATAAGTGAATAAGAAGCGTCAGAAGCGTCGGAAGCGTGACATACGAGGTAATATAGAAGCGATTTTTTTATTTCATCCTTAACCATGGGTTATGGAAATTATAGTACAACAACTCGCAGAAAAAGAGTTTTTTTACCATAATTTTTCACCATACGATATACAGACTGCCTGTGATCACTTAGATGAATGGTGTAATGTCAACATTCTCCCGATTTCTTATTCTAAAGCTGGTATACTCCACCTTGGTTTCTCTAACCCTCATTGTATGCATAAAGTGGGAGACATTATACTACCATCAACCACTGAACAGATAGATCTTGGTGTGATGATTACCGACAACCTGGACTTTTCATCTCATCACAGAAAAATTGTGTCCAAAGCCAACCAGAGTGCTTTTCTCATTTTGAAGAGCTTTTCTATGTGCGACCAATCATCTTTGGTTCTGACTTTTAACACATTCACCTCTCCTATTCTCGAATACGCATCGCCAATCTGGAGCCCATATCATATTCGTGACATTCGTCTTCTAGAATTCCCACTTTGTCATTTTACCAAGCGCATTCCTACTCTCTGGGTCCTATCATACCGTAACAGACTGTTACATCTAGGTCCTCACTCAATGGAATGGCGCTAACTTATATATGGCATAAAACTTTTTTATCAACTTATCCATAACTTGGTATACATTGACCCAGATCTTCCAATCATCCAACTTATTGTCCACTATACGACAAGAGGACACCCACGGCGAGTTCGAATCCCAACTTCTCGCCGGAATTCAAGATATTACTTCTTTACCCACCGTACAGAGAGAATATGAAACTCCCTCTCAGTAAAGATGATGTAAAAAATACTCAAATTTTGGACACATTGGAAACTTTGATGGGAAGAAACTAAGATAGCTAGAATAAAGGAGGTAGTCCCGTCCGCACCTTTCTTCCTATTGGTCGATTCGACACAATCGACCAATAGGAAGAAAGGTGCGGACGGGACTACCTCCTTTATTCTAGCTATCTTGGTTTCTTCCCATCAAAATTTCCAAAATTTCCGAGTTTTTTACATCTCTACCTCTCAGAGGTCTTCATCTTACACGCAACAAATCGGTCCTTCTGTGAAGCCTTAAATGATTACGACCCCTCTGATTTTTTGCGCTGTTTTCCTCATGTTGAGATTGTCCTCGGCCATGGTGTTTTTCATTCTAGTTTTTATGTTATATATATTTTATATCTGTATTTCTTATGCGATTACTCTCGATGTAAGTGTCAATGACCTATCGAGTTTTAAATAAAGTTATTATTATGTCCGTTATATATTGTTATATTACACAGCATCAAGGAGATAATCACTATCCTCTTGATCTGGACTTCTTGGTTCAGTTCAAGTCTCACCCAGAAACCTGAGAACTGTCCATGTATCTTCTTAATATATAGGCGGTGCCCAGTAAGGCAGTTTTTTGTAGGTCTGTTGTCGTTATGTCAGTAATGTCCAGTTTTTCTAGGAAGTTCTTTAAATTAGGTGTGATGGCCCCCAGTGCACCTATCACAATCGGGATGACTGTTATTTGTTTTTTCCAGAGTCTATTAATTTCTATTGCAAGGTCACGATATTTGGAGATTTTTTCGAATTCCTTCTCTTTAATTCTGCTGTCATCTGGTATTGCAATGTCGATGATAAATACCTGTTTTTCCTTCACCAATGTTATGTCTGGTATATTGTGTTTTAAATGTCTGTCTGTTTGAAGCCAAAAGATTTTTATTTGGATGATTTCTGACACTTTTTTTACTTCATATTCACAGTAGTTATTGGTTACTGAGGTCTCATAATTTCTGCAGATATTCCAGTGAATCAAAATTATTATTATGAAAACTATCCTATACATACACAATTTAAATATATTTTTCTGACAAAGTTCATCCTAAAAATTTTCTGATGTGTATATGTGATAGTAGTATTAAAAATGTTTAAACATAAGAATTAATCTAAAAATTATAATAGACATTAGGCATTAACAGGAAAAAGTCCAAAATTTATAAAATATTGAAAAATTCCCTAAATTACTCGGAAAACATTGAGGAAACTCGTGCCGCGATGGATTTACTGTAGGGTGTAACTAAAAATATTTCATAATGTGTAAGAAATTATTTTTTCAAAGAGTTCATTTTGCGGATGAATTTTCTCCTTGTTTCGGTTGTGAGTTTTACGTTTCGCAGCAGATTAAATCAATTAATTAAAACTGAATGTATCGTCACCTTATTTCAGACTTGACATATGTTGGTGTACGATAGATTGTTTGTGGTTCAAACCCAGTAATGTAAGCTCAAGAATCAACTTCTAGAACATTCAACTCTAGGCTTCAACTTCTAGAACATTGGATTTTAAACTTCTTATTCAATAGAACCATTTTTGACTATATATATTTAGCCACGGAACCCTTTTCTTACCACATACTTAGCCACAGAATCCTTTTCTAACCACAGATTTTTCCACGGACCATTTTCTGACCACATTCTTAGCCACGGAAACCTAAAGGGTTATTAATTCTCACCGCTTAAACATAAACATAAAAATAAGCAATACATCAGTATAAAAAGTTACGTAATACTTAAAAAAAAAAGGTGTTGTGAAAGCAATAAAACTTGTATTGATGAAGAGCATCAATGGGACGAACAGTTTTGTTTTTCATTACTCTCGATGAAGGGCTGTTACTGACAGGTCCGAAAGTTTCGGCGATCTTTATCATTTGCTGTTTCACTAGTGTTCCACCTTTTTGTATATAAAGCTTTGTTTTCTATTGTCACACTCTGCAAAGTTTGGTATGCCAAGGACTGTTTTATTTTGATGTAAACTCAAAAGGGTTCCAGTGGAGAATTTTTTTTATACTTAATGGATGTTTTTGAAAATTTCGGAGATAAATTGCTTGAGGAACCCCTGAGTGGTCATTGTGGAACCCCAAACTTTCGCAGAACACAATTTGAGAAACACTGATTTGGACTATCCATTTGAATTTGAATTACATTATACTGGTGCTCATAATTAAAGGAACTACGAGGTGTTTCAGTAGGTAGTTCTCCAGAAATACAACTATATTTTTAATATGATAGGATGGTTGGACACCACGATTTTTATAGCTAAGACTACAGTTGCCCCCCCAACCCCCTGCTTTACGTAGAAACGTGACATTTTATCCTTCACTGTGACACCAGGCGTCGTGCTTGCAATAATAAGACTCATACATTAGAAGACTTAAGAAGCAACACCAGTGTAGCAATCCGAAATGTTGATGAGGACATGTCGCGAAGGATTTTCGATATTGAGCGTCACACTCAAGTATATTTGTCTATCGGTGGAGGACACATCCGACATTTATTGTGAATGATATTACACTGACATAAACACGGTCATTTGTAAACAAATGTCATGATTCTATATAGATTGTGAAGAAACATGTAATAGCTTTGTTGGGTAGATTATATAATGAAGCGCTTTTATGTAAAAGCCAACACAATTTACGCTGTTGCTAAGGAAGGCTAATATTGCGAATGAAATTATATAATAGATATTATAATTAATATAGTAGATATTATAATTAATATAATAGAATTAATATGATATTAGAATTAATATAATAGGTATTAGAATTAATATAATAGATATTAGAATTAATATAATAGATATTAGAATTAATATAAAAGATATTAGAATTAATATAATAGATATTAGAATTAATAAATACTGCAACGTATGTATGATATAGTAGATGGTCCTTTAACTTTGCAAATCAGTGTATAAATAAATGAGTGCGCAAAGATAAATGACAACAGCTTGCAGACACGAAATGCCTTTATTTTAAAAAATAAAGCTTTGGGCGATTTTTCTCACAAAAAATAAGATTTGGAGACGAAATACTGATTTTAAGATGCCCAACATCTTTTTCCAAATCATAAAAATTACGATAAACGCATGCATACGTTTATTTCGATACGTGCCATGGTTGCAATACATTTCTCATTTCCGTAGTGTTGCAATCTAGATAGAAATGAAGCTCCGATATATAACCAGAAGCGTGGATGAAATAATCAGTACATTCACAAAGACTACATTTCTTTCAGAAGTCTTAAACAGGAATTAGGACACACAAGTCTTAAACGCTAGCTAACATTTCTATAATTCTATAATGACTTAGAAATTTCGTATGTTACACAGTTCTTACATAATAAGAGGTATACCTATCTCTACATAATCCTATCCATTAGACAAGGTACTACTCTGAATACGGAAAATCTGTTTTTGGATCAATTTTAACCAGGGGCGTAGAAATTATAGGGGCTAGTGTAGTTTTAAAATGGTCATGTAATTAGAGTTGTAAAAACCCGGGAATTTTGGACACATTGGAAACTTTGATGGGAAGAAACCAAGATAGCTAGAATAAAGGAGGTAGTCCCGTCCACTCCTTTCTACCTCTTGGTCGATTTGACACAATCGACCAATAGGAAGAAAGGTGAAAACGGGACTACTTCCTTTATTCTAGCTATCTTGGTTTCTATGCTCAAAGTTTACAATGTGCCCAAAATTCCCGAATTTTTTATAACACTACGTGTAATTCGGCGTCAGACAGAAAAATGCGTTTTGATATCTATTGGGGGATGTGGGGCCCCATGAGCTTCTGCTTGCTACGCCACTGATTTCAGTATAATTATGAGAATCAGAGCACAAGGAGGTGGCTAAAAGTCAGTAATTTTCAAGGAGTATAACTGGTTATATGTAATTAGACATATTTCGAACGTACACTCGTAGACATGTATACTACAGAGTTTTTACACACTGCAAATATGATTATAAAACAAATAATATATTACGCAATATAAGTCAACAAGTTTAATTGGTAAGGATGTAAAATGGCAGGAGTTGCGAGGATGTAAATAATGTCCCATTAGGAGCAAACTCCAAACAAGTAATATGTGCTTCAAGAAAATACCAAACGTACGTCTTAAAAACATCTAAAACGAAAACATTGAGGTGTATCAAAGGATAATATGATATTTGAATTTCGGTAATATAATAATAAAGTTTATATAAAGGAGGGCCCGAACAGGCGGACACTTTGCAGGGGTAAGAGTGAGGGAGGATGAAGCTATCAGAATCGGAAACTGGTAAATTCACACATAGAACAATGCCCAAAAAGTTAAATTCACACACAGGAGAATGCCCAAAAAGTTTTGAGTGTGAAAACTGTAGATTATAATTTGTTGCTCTTTCAAGTAGCAGAGCGTTGTTTTGCACGCCACTGAGTTAACCGGGATAGCTATTTGTGGAGTTGAAAACAACAGTGGTGTAAGCATAGGCGTAGTTATATGGGCCCATGAAGCCCGAGCCTGCCCGATAATCTGAAATAAATTGCGATTTTACATATACTGTAATGTATAAACGTACATAAAATGTGCTTGGCCCCCCACAAGCGTACGCAGAAAGTTCGTAAGGGGGGTTATAGGGGGTTACAGAACTCCAACTCATATATTCCTATGTTCAATATACAAAATTTCATCGCAATGGGGGGGTTACAATCCCCATTAACACCCCCTGCGTACGCTAATTCCCCACCTCAATAATTTTGAGAACTCTACGTTGATGGGTATGTCGCATAAATGAAAGTTAAGTCTATTCTCTGGGATTGCCTTGTTGCCTGTAACACTGGTGTATACTGGTCCATATTGGTACTGGCCTGCATATTGCACTGGCCTGCAATACTGGTCCATAGTGTAATCAATTGCCACAGGATGGCAAATGAATTGTTGGTTACATGATGGCAACGTTACTGTTGGCTAAAACGAAACTGGCGGTTAGTTGGATGCAAACTCTTTCGTATCTCATTTTAAGCAAAAATGGACTTGTTGTACCATTGTTGTTTTCAGGGCCTCATTTACGGTCAGTTTCACCTTTTTATTGCAAAAGAGAATAGTTTGAATTAACGATTTTGCAACAAATGAAGGGCTCCTTGTGGCATCCGCAAAGGCCCTTTCGTTCGGGCCCTTATACAATTTCGTTAAAAACTGTAAAGTTACAAACAAAATGTTCAATCACCCATTCACAGCAGGCATTTTCAATTTTTATAAGAGCAAACTGGAGGTTGGATGATTATTTTTTCGATGGAGGAAAATTACATTTTTTGCAATAGTGAGCAGAAGCAGGTTAGGTCGAAAAGATTGGTTGCTCAATTACTTTTGAAAATAAAAGCCAGTTTCTAGTTTTCTTTACCATGTGCTGAATGTAGCAATCTGGTTCTCAGATAACCGGTGACGAAATATTTCGCAACTCAGCGAACCAGGAGTTAAAATTTTAGCAAATCACTGCTATACTTTACAGTTGATTCAAATCGTTAGCTGAATGAGTGAATGAACGATTTTGCCCATCCATAATAAAGGAGCGGACCCGTTCAATAATTCGATTGTTGAACGACTGACACATCGCTCCTATATTTAAGGAAACCATAGTCAGCCTCTTTACTTTCAAATGCGTTTTAACGCTTCATAAATTTGTAAACTTAACGTTGTTTATATGCAGTAATATTAATTCGCCTTTGTACAAGATTAAAGTTAGTGCGCAAAATTTTGGTGCGCAAAAGAAGAGTGGAGAAAGTAAATTCTTCCGCGTGGAAATATTTTTGGACAGAATTAAAAAAAATTAATATCCAAAGCATTTAAAAAGCAAAGATTTGCGGAGAAATTATGAATTGAAGTTGCCCTGTTTTAATAACAATATAATAATCAGCATATGAACAGACATCTAATTAAAATATATAGCATTTGACAAATTATATAATAAAATGACATACCTATAAAAACCAATGCTAATACACATTATGCAAAACAACATAATTTTAGCGCAACATTTTTTTAACTGAAAATTTTTGTGTGTTTTCCAACATTTTTAACAAAAGATACGCATTTTCGTTAATTAATTAGTTATTTTTATAGTAGTTTCATGATAAACAATCTTTTCGCTTAGTAATAACTCTGCAAATTAACTTTTACTAAAATCCTTATTTTTTAAATTACAATTTTCTAATTTTTATAGGTTTTTAAGGACATTTTTCTGTACACAATTTCACAATCACTCATATGGGAAATATAAAAATTCAATAACATTGATTTATTTAAAAATATTTACAGAGAGTCAAAATTGATATGTGTTTCTCGTGAATAATTTATGGACGTGGACATCCATGAAAATCGATTGTACCATAAAATCACTCTATCATCTTAATCATTTTATCGATAAACTCAGAGAGAGCCGATTTAATTAAAGCAAAAACCCACGTCATCGATAAAACATTTTCAATCACAAAAATAAGCATTTATATAATCCATTATTGAAAAGATATAACTCAAGAAAAAGGCTTTCGTGCCACTTTGAATAAAATGCTGACATTTCGAAACAAAGCATGTAAAGCCTTCAGCGTTTGTAAATATTTATACAGATCAAAAATACTTTGTCCGTGCTTGAAGTCTTAATTCTTGAAACAAAAATTGCAACTGGTGTTTAAACAGTGTTCTAAATAATGTTTTTTTCGATTTAAATTTTTTGGGAGAGTATTCTTTAGCTTTTTTAAACTTTTCTAGAGTATTCATGGGAGCAGATAGAACAAGTTGGGACTTGGAATTTTCAAGAAATGCTAACTTCAGATTCTTGAGAAAGTAAACGTAGAAATACCGTGCGTAGAAAAAGCAGTACGTATTTTACGGCGCTGTTAGGATCGAACCCGAGTTAATACGACTGAAAAAGTGAGGAGGACAGAATATATTTTTAGTGAATTGGATCTATTTGTCGTAAGGATATAGGGGCTATAGAACCATGTGATCCCTCTTAAGTAGAAGCTTCGGACCCCAAATAAAGAATAAATTGGTAATTAGCAAATTTAATCTGGAATCTCTAATTTATCCAAGTAATCATATTTTAAAGAATTCTTCAAAAAATTGAATGTAAATACAAGTATCTTAAAATTTTAATATGTTTAAAAGGCACACGAATATATTAATTAATGTAAGTCCTTAAGCACTTCTTCAAGTGCACTTTAAAATAAACATTCTCTGAAAATAAATTCGAAAGCATTTTCGAAATGTTCTCTTTTAAAATTACGTTTCTTTAAAGGTAATAGAATCGTGCAACGGTAAAAAAAATTGTTTACGCAAAAATCATTATTTACTCAAAAGAAATTTCGTATTTTCTATTAAATAAAAACTGATACTGTGCAAATATTTTGAAATGTTTCAGGCAAAATGTAAGAATGCATTAAGATAAGACTAACGTTTGTGAATTTAAGAAATTAAAAAACAAAATAAAGAAACTTTTCAAAAAATAAATTTCCTCCCACCTTTTTCCCTCAGGAAACATTTAAAGCATTTTTCAAAATCATGCTCTTGTCCAAATTTTCGCAAAATGTGAGTGAAATTGCGATTAAATAAACTTATTTTAAGGGGACTTGGAGGTTTTAAACCTTCAAAAAAATAATTTATTTTTATTTTTTTATGTAAAAGTGTGAATATTTCTGAGCATTTTAAGACCAACCGTAAACTTCTAACTTAATCAGAAGCTGAGATATAGCAAAAATAGCAAACCCTGTTTGAATAATTTGAAGTTTTAAATGTACCAATGCGCCGTGGTTTCAACTTTAAATACCCTAATTTCAAATTTAACACATTGTTTTAATAATTATTTTTCTTTTTTCTTTCTTTTTTTTTTGAAACAATAATCCAACGGGGATCACATCCAAATATACATGTACAAAGTAAGCGAAAACGAAGCGAACAACTTTCATACCCGTCGTTCACTCTCGCTTTCTGTTGTAAACAAACACGGACGCACGCTTTATCACACGTTTCTGATTTTTCAAACGTTTGATTCTTTTACCATTTTATTTCGTTAGTTATTTGTTATTGCCTATTTCGTTAATTACTAGTTGTTGCCTATTTCAAACGTTATTTGTTGTGAGTTATTTTGGGTTGACGTTATTATTTACTTCAGTTTTACTGGTGATTGCCTTTCATTATTTACCTGACTAATGGCTAAAGCGAAATCTAAGTCGGGAATGCGTCCGAGAAAGAGGAAGCGATGTTTTTATGGGACAAAAGAAGCCAGTATTGAAGATACATCCACTGCTGAATATAGTAGTGCTTCTGCTAAAAAAATGAAACTAGATAATTGCAGTCAACCAGCAAATAATTTTGAATGTGAGAATGCATTTAATGGATATCGAATATTTGATTTGGACTTGCTGGTTAACACGCTTGAAAATTTTGTATGCTGTAAGGTATATGGTGGTAAAATGAAAATTAGGGAGGAATGTCAGCAAGGGCTTTCGTCCAAATTCAGTATTTGCTGGGAAAAATGTGTACTTCAGGAAGCATTTCGCAATTCAAAAATGCTGGGTGTAAAGCATAACATTCCAGAAATTAACAGACGCAGTGTTTATGCTATGCGTACCATTGGCTTGGGTTTGTCGAGTTTGAAGACATTTTGCGGTATCATGGATTTGCCTACTCCTGTTTCTAGCAGTCGTCCAATCTTAACGAGCATTAAAAATGCTCTTGCAATGACTGCAGAAACAGTGATGAAAGAAGCAGCAGTAGAAGAAAAGTCATTGACGACATTAGATGGTGGTGTATGTGTCAGTGGCGATGGCACCTGGAAGAGTCGAGGTTTTTCTTCGCAGATCGGTGTGTGCAGTGTAATCGGTGCTGAGTCAGGCAAAGTAATCGACGTCGAAATTTTGTCCTCTGCCTGCAGAGGTTGTAGCAACTACAAAGGACTGAAAGTTGGTCAGGCGTATACTAACTGGTTGCAATCTCACCAATCAAAGTGTACAAAAATCATACAGGCTCAGCAGCGAAAATGGAAGTCACAGGTATGTGTCGAATTTTTACTCGGTCGGAGACCCACAGGGGTATACGATACCTTCAGTATGTAGGTGATGGAGATACGAAAACTTATCCTGAAATTAAAAAGTTGCGACCATATGTCAATGCTGTAGACATTGAAAAAATAGAATGTATTAACCACATAGGCAAAAGAATGGGCGCCCTGCTTAGAAAAATGAAGCAAGAAAAAAGAGGACAAAAACTCGGACAGCAGACCGTTAAGCGGTAAACGCAGGCTTACTAATAAAATTATTGACCGCTTCTCCGCATACTTTAGAAATGCTATAAGAGAACATAAAGATTCTCTAGATGGAATGAGAAAGGCTGTATGGGCTATCTTTTATCACTCACGTGCCACAGATGAGGAGCCCACTCACGATTTTTGCCCCAAAGGCGTTTCTTCATACTGTAAATACCAAAGGGCAGTTGTCAACAATTCACACCATAATTTTAAACACAACAATTCAGTGCCAACTGCTGTTATGGATGCTATTAAACCAATATTTAAAGATTTAGCACATCCCCAACTTTTAAAAAGACGTTTAGGAAATGGAACGTAGAACGCAAACGAGAGCTTCAACTCAGTAATCTGGAAGTATTGCCCAAAAACTTCAGGAAGTGGTCGGCCCATTGATGAAATAGCAACCTACGAAGCTGTCATCGCATTTAACAAAGTTAGTCAGGGTCGTCTCCAATTTATGGAAAACCTAGTGGTTATGCCAGGTGTCAATGCAAGACATGCTGCAATTGCAGCAGATAAAGTGTGAGTGATGAATGCAGAAAAGCAAGCTTCGATGTCCACAAAAGCAGCTCGTAAAGTTCAACGACAACTGTTTTGTAAAAAATTAAAAAAGGACTTGCAGCATGAAGGAGTGTTATATGAAGCTGGTCGATTTTAATGGTATGTAGTGAAGCATATTTATTTTTATACTTAAACTTGACTTTAAACTCAATTTTCTCTGAACGTCAAAATTGGATCTTGCGCGCATGATATAATTTTTGCTGTTTGCTATATTCAAATAAAATTTGGCAGTTTCCTTCGTATAATCATATTACACAAAATGAGTGAGCTAATTTTGTTATACTAGTTAAAATTACAAGATCATGCACATAAAACTATTAAAAAATCACGTAAATATCCATATTTGAGAAAATCAATAATTTAAAAATTCATATTTTATAAATATATTTATAAATTTAAAATACTGCTCACTCAATCTCTACATACAACCCTCCTTCTTATTATAAAACTGTGTTTTTAGCTCTGAGTTATTGTTAAGTGAATATATCATGCGCGTCGTAAACTTCTAATATTTAAATCATATGAAAAATCAATTTAAATTTTTTATTATTAAAAAATGAAAATATGTTACAATTTTCTATAAACTATGTTATTAATGAGATAATTATCTAGTTTATAAGTTGTGAAAATTTTATAAAAATCAAGTGAATAGTTATTTTACAAATTGTTCCTAAATTTAGTGCATTTTTCCATTGTTTTCGATGACTTAAAACCACCAAGTCCCCTAATACCTAAGATTATTACAGTATTAAGATTATACTTATGCACGTATGTAGTTAGGGAATGGAGAACTGAGATCATTGTGTATGTCAACGATAATTATATATTTTAATATAATAGCGTATTTTAATGAATTAGGGTAAAACCTTCCTAAGGCGACCACCGTCGATTTCGTGAAGAGGTCGTCGCTCAGAGAGGTGGTCTCTGAATGGAGCTAAATTTAGCATTGGGTCTATGGGATTAGGGAATCTGTTCCCAGAAAATAAATGGTCGTTAAAGGAGGTGGTCGTTAAGAGAGGTTTCACTGTATGTACATGTGTATATTATCAGGCTGTCAAATCGTTAAACCACTAACACTGAACAAGCCTGCTATTTTATGATAAATGGGCAGAATAGTTCAATGATTCAACACACCTGTAATACAAGGTGCTCGGAAAGTCTCAGTCTACTTATCGGGTCACAAGACATTAATTACATGACATGTAGAAAATGCCTTACTACGTCTACGGGATACCGTCACGAGGTATGGCTTACATCACAAGGACTTCGTAGCGTGTCGCACAACATGGTGACACGTATCCAGGCATGCTTGGATGCCCATGGCGGTCATTTTCAACAGTTCGTTTAACCAATATGCACCGGTAAGTGGACTGAAACTTTCCGAACACCCTGTACATATGTTAAGTGGCATTTTTATTAACTCTTTAGTGAGCGAAGATTATTCCTTAGAACGAACATATTGGTTCTTTGGTTTATGTATTACAATAATGAAAATTTTCTTTTTCTTTAGATATATTGTAAAAATCCAAAATGGTATACAAAGGGGAGACGGCGGTTAGATCCCCGCCCCCATACGAAACATATTATTTGTTGTAAAATAAAATTCATCATAAGAGAGAGAGAGAATTTTTTTTATAAGGAAAACCGAACCCTTGCATACAAGGGTGTATGTCATCACCATCGTCATCATATATCCCATTCACTACAGACTGAAAATCTCTAAGTGTTCGCCACATGTGGCCATTCTGAAAAATTCGTTTCCTATAATGTTATATTAATTACAAAAAAGATTTACGAGGCTAATTAAAAATTAATTAATATTATAGATATTGATATTAGTTTAGAATTATTGAAATAAATTTTTTGATATTTTGTATTTTAAAATTTATGCAACATCTTTATTTGCAATTGATTCAGCTCACTTTTAAATCGTTTTAATTGGTTTCATTCTTTTATTGGTAAAAAGAAAATTGAATTAAACTTTCCCTCTTTAAAATATTTGTTCAAATCGTTTTTTAAAATTCAGTATTTTAAGTTCACCAAAGACATCATCATTGAAAAAACGCAAACTATATTTTTAACTGGATGTTAAATTTTCTTTTAAAAATTGAGTGATTAACCTACAAAAGACCTAAAAAAGAGAGTAAGAAATACAAAAAGCAGCAATTGAGTACAAAAATTATCACCTTTGTTTTGACACATTTATTAATTAATTTGTAGTGATTTAAAATAGTTGTCATATGCTGTTGTAAAATTAACGGTAAATGCCGTTTCAAAAAATACAAATTAATAACCGGTTTAATGGCGATATTTGCGGTTTATACATTCTATTTGTTTCCACAAATTAATAATTAAAAAAGCTAGATTATAATTAATCCTTTTTATGTTAATTTAATCCCAATTCTAGTACAACGTTCTTTTCCATAGAGAAAAATTATCATTGTGTAGATTTTTACCATAAAAATCACTTTTGATACATAATACATGCATTCCAGTTGTACTAATGTTAGGTTCAGAAATTACATATTGAGAAGATGATGTTGTCTAAAATTTATTTTATGTATGTTGAATTCGTATACCAAATTTTAATAGTGTACGGGTATAAAAAAAATTTTTTTTGACGCCCAGAACGATTTACTAGACACTATCATCGTCATTTCATGAACTGGGACGAATTCGTTTTTTTTTTGTTTTTTTTGTTACACGTTTATCATTACCTGCATCATCTTCTTCTAGAATTCTTATTTTACATCATTAAATGAATATCATACGTTAATATAATTCTATTTGCAGAGCAGATGTTCATTATGTTAATATCATCATTTTTTAGCATACGATATTTCAAACTCCTCTGTTAAGCACTTGGTGGAAGTTCAGCTGTGTTAGTTAAGGTAACGGCGTTAATGTATGATTTAAATTTTAAATATGAAGCTTCAGTGAACCATAAGGTTTACTGAAAGTTAAGGTTGATGTAAACAAGAAGTAAAAGAACGAAAATGTTTACTAGTAAAAAATTAAGTACGTTCTGTATTTACTAAAACCGCTATTGTTCAAATAATGAACAGTGATTTATAGCCACTTCTCCGATCATCGTTGTTTATCACAGTTATTGAGAAAGGGTTGTGGTTTAGTGAATGAGTACGATGGTTCGACGCAAAAAATACAGCACCACACTAGATTGTCTCTCCATATTGTTAAAATCATTGTCGAACAGTACATGTATATATATATGTATTCACTGTATAGATGATATTTTGTTAAAATACTCAATAGTTATGTTGTAATTTTCATAGCATGCACATATTTTACGAATGCTGTATTATCAGGCACTTTACAGCACAGCATGCAAAATTCATTCTACGTTGGACGACAAACACAACAGAAAACATAGGATATATTTTACGTTTCTCTGAAACCCGTTCTCTTAAGCAAATATGCTTAAAGCCAACGAGTAGAAGACATATGCTTGAATATTCTCATAAAGCGCATCAACGGATCTTGCTATAAAGGTTCTCTCCCTGGAGGTACCATGTAGCCATCCATATATATACAGCGATAGCAGCAGCAATACAACAATAATCAATAATTTACGTCCAATATTCGCCAGTACTTGCACAAACATGTTTGGTTCTCTATTTGTAATGGACCATCATTGGTAGATACAGCTGGCGGAAACCAGATGTTAGCAAATTCAAAGATTTGGGAAACTTATCGTCTTTGGAGAAGTTCGTAACGTCCTTCCGTTCTTTAACTAGAATCAGAGTCATCTTGCGTTGACATTATCCATTCTTGGGTTCTTTGTTCGCGCGTTTCTCGAGAGGTTTCCACGCTGAGGTTTGCCAACATTTGTCCTAAGTGCTCCGTCTGTTTAAAAGAAGATGCTTCAGAAATTTCACTTCTGGAAACGGTTAACGTAGCCCTGGGGCTTCGGCAAATTAACCATTTATCACCCAAGTATTTGTAAACCTGAAATAATCAATTTTAAAGTTACTACATAAATTAACGCTATTTCATGAGAAATAATGCATAAAATCACTGTACAGACTACAAAGGAAATCGTAATTCTATATACAAAAATATTGAAGAAAAATTCGATTGAAGTATATGTTTCTACTATAATCTATATATCAATGATCCACAACCTTAAGGTCGACTTAAAGTTTTTTGAAGCCCTCCGGGTCATGCAAAATGTAAATTATTTCACGTGAAATTAAGGCTCCCTGCTCAATCTCAGTCGCGCAAATCTACGTATTTTATTCTATTGACATCTGTACATTTTATCATATCAAGTAACCAAAAATGTTCAGTCGCTGATCAAAAATAAATCCTATGACATATTAATATGCGTATTAAAAATAAGCAGTGTCAAAAAGCTCACTTACAAATGTTTCATACTACTTTGTATATTAATACGTAAATGTATTGCAAATGCAAAGGAATTTTGTTTATCATGCTTATTTAAATTTGCAACAAACAAACCATGCAAGTATAAGGATTAAAAAATGATAATGCGGATTTTGTAACGTATATTCAATCCCAATAGCGCCGATATAATATTGTGGCCCGCAAGGCAACAAGAGGCAGATATGTTGGGCCTTGGATTAAATAAGGTTGAATACCTATGCTATATGTGCGTTCTGAATGTACAGGGTGTATACAAAATGGCGGAAAAAGTTCACTACACGATTCCTTGTGAAAAAGAGGAATAAAAATTGTCTAGTGTAATTTTTGCTTAAAATTAATATTTAATAAGATAATTAAGACCAAAGATGAACGAATCACGCGCCAGACACGCACATGATTAGAAAAGCAAACCAAAGAAATTCTTGGAGAGGCGCGGTTTATCACAAGTTGGTTTCATTCGTCAACTTGTAACTTGAAAATTTAGTTGCGTGTCCAAATACGTCATTGGAATTCCGAAGTATGGCAACCTAGTGAAGGTTTTTTCATCACCAAAGAAAGCCAATTGAATACCAATCTTTTTCTAAATCTGGTAACTTTATAAAAAATGTATCTTTTGGCATAGGGAGAGTTCAAGTATTATGTAAGCAACTTTGCGGGAGTGGGTGGCTTTTGTGCTTATTTTCCTATGTTAGTTAATATTAATTTTTGCTTACTAATGGGGGTGGTGTTGAAAATGGCCAAAATATTGCTTACGTAATACTTGAACGCTAGCATAGTCGCTATCTTGGGGGGTGGGGGGTAATTTCTTTATAGCAAGTGAGTAGAAGTAGGGTAATAAAGAAGGGGGAATAGCCATTTTGAAGCCATCTGCCCCTTTTCCCGGCATTTAATCCTGTTGTTTTTGTATTCATATATCATGAGACAGCAGTAGCGTGCTGATAACCTCCACAGTAGGGAAATCCCGCGAGGAAAAGGCCCCAGTTCGTCAGTGTTCATTTTCCACAAAACTTATAGTAAGTACTTTGAGAAAAAAAAAAATATCTATTATTTTACAATTAATGAGGCAAAAATTAATCATATGAAATTTTCTTTAAAAAATGAAATAGCGATCATCAGTTTCCAAACAGAAAAGATGGTAAACTCGGAAGCAGCATGAACCTACTCCAAATGGGCAGTGGGGGAGGAGGTCATTAACAACTCGGTATCTCCAATGAATTTGGCAAACCAAATGACTTACATTTTTTTTAAGTGAACACTTAATTTTAATAGGAAGTTCATCCTATCCACGTAAGACTTCCCATATTCACAACATCTGCCTTTTTCGTCTTTCATAGTTATGAACATCGAGCTAAAATACTACTATTAAAGCCGAATCAACAAGTATCTGCTTTAACTCGTTTCATTTCCTTCGAAACTGAATACCCAAGATGGTAAATTATGAACTAGTTTCGAAGTTATATGATGATATGCAATTTGTGCTGGCTTTGCTGCTAGACTTTCCTGTGGAAAACGTTGCCTCATAGATACTCTGTAGATATCTATGAGGTATTCCTTATAGATATTCATATATTAGTTTTGTTTAAAATATCGGAAAATGTGCACGTCGCGGACAGTGGCGGATTATGTATTTCAAGGGCAGAGGCGCGGGTCTAGAGTTCACTTTACTATACCGTGGATAGCAAATACGTCGCAAGCCTGCCAGACGGGCACAGGACGGAATGTCCCTGGGACACGACTGCTTATAAAATAAGAGAAAAATACTATTAATTATAATACTTTCCCCACAACAACGAAGAAAAAAGGTTGAACCTAGTGGCAAACAGCACATTTGATCCGTATACTTCCCGTCAGTGGTATGATTGATTTGGCACGAGAAATCACCAAATTTGGTGTATGCTGTTGATTATGACGTAACTAAACTAACTCTTGGGTGGAGTTTCCATATCCCAATTCAAGTAACACGTGACCTAAGCAAGTTAAGCCAGTTAAATCTTCGCTTCTCATCTGTTTTCGTGGAAAGGGGCGCACATAAGGGGTATATGTAATTGCATTACAGCAATTCTAAATGGGTTGGCTTTGCCTTATTATTGGTTCAACTATGATTTGAAATAACTTATTAAATATTGATTTTAAGCAAAAATTGTACTGGACATTTTTTATTCCTTTTTTCACAAGGAATCGTGTAGTGAATTCTTTTCCCGCCATTTTGTATACACCCTGTATGTTTGCTGATCAATGCTGACTTAAAACTATGTCATAAATGTAGAAAATCAACACTTCGTTAGTTGTGTAGTTAAAATGATATAAACAAATATATAAGATATTTTTATATATAAAATATAAAACTATGCGACCGTACTTACTCAAATAGTGTTCGACTTCGTTGGCAATTTTGCCTTTCAAGTTTACACAACGGGTCATCTGGTATGGGACCGAAGCTGTAACGTCACCACCAAATTACGATATGTTTGCCCACATCTTGGAAATCAAAGAATCGAACCCAGAATAGCCCTGACTGTTGACTATGCCACGTTAGAAATAATAGGATTATTTTAAAGGAAAAATATCAATCACCTCTTTAATGTCATATCTTTTGGAGGGCTTCGGATCCATGAGTCTTCGAATGAGTCTATGCAACCTTGGCGTGAACTTTCGAAAATCCTTGGGCGTCCTGGTAGTTTTCCTCTTTTGCCATTGGACAAATTCTGAAAACCTTGAGTCTGTGATATCCGCCTTTTCCCAAGGAAACCTAGCCAATAGTCCGGCGAAGATAAACATACCCATTTGCCATACGTCGGAACCAATTTCCACATTGTATCCCTCCAAGTGGACTGCTTCCCAAATTTCTGGAGGACACGTCGGTAAAGACCTCGTTCTCTTCTTTACTAATGTTTCTGCTCTGCGGGTCAACCCAAAATCCGTCAGCTTGACTCTAGTGAAGTCGTCAGAAAAAAGGAGCACATTTTCTGCTCTCATGTCACGGTGTACGAGTCCCTTGCTGTGCATGAACTCCAAGGCTGAAGTAATTTGCCGGATAACCGTCTTCAAGTCCTTTTCGTCCATTCCTCCGGTTCTTTCGATGACCTGCCACAAATCGCCACACGGAGCCACCTCTTGGGCAAACATATAATGCTCAGCTGTTTCAAACGCAACATCGTAAGTGTCCAGAATATTGTTGTGTGGAGATAGAAAATAGCTGTAGTGGAATTCTATAAGGAAGTCTCTGATTGGAGTAGTGATTTTAGGAACAGCCTTGAGAGCGACTTCTGAAGAAGTGTCTCTGTGAATAGCTAAAAGAACTTTACCATAATCTCCAGCTCCAATTTCGCGAACTACATCGTATTGGTCAACAATTTCGAAAACTGGTAGCTGCATTTCACGTATCTTGTGAATGCTGCACAAACGTTTCGAATTCATGCTGGAGGGCTGGTGCAAAACACAATTCGTTGTCGTGTCAAGTGATCTAGAAAATAAAAAAATACCCTTATAAAGCACCTTCCTTTTATTTTAAGAAGTTTACACAGTCACAATTTAAAAATTATATAATGGCTATTTTCTTCCATGTCTGTATAAAGAAGAAACATCTCAAAAAGACACATTACAGCCCTTATTCGCACATATTAGCAAAATAGTTTTCTAAGGAATTTAAGGCATTATGGTCTAACTCTCAATTTTTAATCGAAATATTAAAATTAAATTTTAGATTTGTAATATTTATGAGACTGGAGATAGAAAAATAAAAAAAGTAGATTTTTTCACATATAGGAATTATGTACCTAACAGTAATGCAGAATGTCTGCAATCGAAAACTGAAAGAATGCAGCACGTAATGATTACAAACATTCAAAGTGTTTTGCATACTATATTTAATAAGATTCAAGAGCTATATATATATATATATCAAAGGACGAATTAATATCATTGATATTTATATCAATTCAGAATTAAGGAAATCCATTTCCTGATACTTTGTATGTTAAATTTTACGCAACGTTGTGATTCCACTTCGCAGATATTTAGCTAATTTTTGAAATTGTTTCAGTAGTTTCACTCATTTATTAAAAGGATCTAAAGACCGGATGTTACATCCTTCGTATAAAAAATATGTAAAGGGAAAAAGTTATGTAAGTTAGCAGTAAAGCCCGCAAAAATAGACTATTTTGCAAAAAGATGCGAATCGCTATCTCATGAAAAGATTAATATGCTATCGAGATTTTCAACCAAAAGAAATACCAATTTTACCTTTCAATTACAAATAATATTTCCATTGCAAGACGTTTTGGTCTGTTGTGTTGACCACGATATTTTACAAAACAACTATCAATTGCATTAAAAGAATTTTATATGTTGTTCGACGAAAGTTGCCACACACAGGTAAAACCTGAAGCAAAGGTATTCAGTATCCGTTCAGATTGGGCCACAAAACAAATGCCCCGGAATTGAAAACTGAACTGTAACTTAATTTTTGACGAAAAATAAATTGGTTTAGACGATCTGGACCGATATCCCAACTCCTTAGAGTCAAAGTGAAAAAGAAATCTCTCCAATCGTCGATTTGTTCGAAAATTATTTATTAGTTTAGTCTAAAATTGTATCTCTATTATTTTTGTAAATTATCGTTTAAATTCCCAACACTTTTTAGCCTTTTTAGAAATGATATTTAATCCTTTCTGGTCATCAACTTAGAAGTGAAATGTGAATTTTGCTTAAATTACACACAATGAATTTTCCGCAAAATACATTTCGATCTGTACACGGTCTTGCACTTTCTAAATTCTTATTTTCCAAATTTCATTTATTCTTGAGCTTTTATGGCATAAAACTTCAATATGCATTTTCTCTTTTAGCTATTTGGTCAAGTGAGAGTATAATTTAATGATTAAATTTCCAAGAATTTCGTGGAACATTTGATAACTTTATTACAGAGATTGTTCCAGTATGGTGCTGCAATTTTTAAGCAGGGACCGCATGAGTATTATATACAATTCGTGAATATTAATTCATAATAAAGAACATTATTATTTATAATCATATAATAATCAAGTTCTATTAAATTCAAATTAATAGACACATTTAACAAAAACCAAGTTTCCATTTAAGTTGCTTTTATTACTTTAAAAAAGTTACTGTTACAATTTCATCTAAATTAGAATTCGTCCGAGACTACATATAACCGATGGTTTGCGTGCAGGTCTGATGTATGGAAACCTAAGGTGATGCCAAAACATCGAAAGAAAACTTCAGAAAAACAGCGTGAGAGGAAATTGCAAATGGATCACTCCCATTTGCTTTGCCCTCGATAATCAACCGGGTCACTCGTCAATGGCAAGGTAGAAAGTAGGCTGTACAAGTCGTCGCCGGAAGAGGAAATTGAAGCCATGGTAAAAGTGGCTATATCCAATTTTCTTGATGCATTCGAAAGAAAAAAAAGAATCGAGAAAGTTTGTTTTAGTTCGAATGTTTACGTTCCAAGAAAGCGATATGCTGATCACTGTAAACGTTATATCAGTGGCGTACAGAAGAGGGATTTTGTTGGGAGTCATATCCCCAACAACGCGATGAAATTTTGTATACAGAGTGTTCCGAAAACACCTGATCAAAAGTATATAGCCATGATCTTTGTACAAAATGGACCATAGCGACCCTTTACATGGGGGGTCGGAAATAAATAACCACGGAGTTATGGCTATAAACAAATAACAAAGCATGATTGGACAAAAAAGGAAAGTTACACATATGATGAATGTATTTGTCCGTTGTCCAATAGGCTTCATCTGGGCTGTATTATTAAAAAGCAGGTTTCTTTTTCTCCGTTTGTCTCTGGAATGTGGGAGTTAACAATTTCGAGCCAATGAAAATTGTGATTGAAAGTTTGGCTCGCCCCTTGAATTTAGTTTCCTAAATTTGTCCGTCGCCAATTTTTGGCGAGAATGTCGAATTTTTGGCAAGCTATTTACAAACCGAAATATTGACTTTTCGGCCATTAAATCCCCTCCCCCGGGAAGCAAAAATTAACATTGAAAATAAACTAACATAGGAAAATAAGCACAACAGCATCGTCCCCCCCCCCACGCCGAAGGTGCTTAAATAATACTTGAATGATCCCTATTAAATTTTTTCCATGGTAAATGGAAATACAAGTCCTGCGACCCGGCCACCATGCTGGCGCCTATAATTCAGAATCGATCAAGACATAAGCGTACGGAAGTGGGATTCATGTGGGCCATAATCTCCCGCAATTGGGAGAATATTAACACTAGGTGCAGGGGCGGACTGGGTTCTCTCAAAGGGCGCATAGCTTGGATTGTTGGAGGACGCGCGTCCTACAGCTCATGAGGGCGCACCGGACCGGGGGTCCGTTGGCCGACAGCCCCGTCCGCCCCTGAATAGATCTACCGAAAGCTATGATATAGAGGTAAACCTTCTCATTCGAACCAACCCCTTTTAGGAATTTTCTGCGTACGCTACTGGATCAAGGGTAATTTTTCGATACTAACTTTTATTATCAAGCTATTTATTATTAAAAAAAAAGGTAAAACATGAGCGAAAATAAAAGAATATTTGGAGTATAGAAGTTTATGATTGGCAGGTGGAGGGCATTGACGTATCCAGTACGAATCTCAGAGGTGGGAAAGGTGTCGACTTGTATAAGAGTGCACAAAGTAATTTTAAACAGCATGGTTGGGGGAGGGGCGTCCCAGTAGCGCAGTTGGTAAGGCGTCCGTATACGGATCTTGTTAACGCATGCTGGGCGGAGGGTTTGTTCCTTTTAGTACTGGGCGCCCTTGGCCGCACGGGCCCCTGTGCAATTCACCCTTCCCCCTATTGCCTGCCCTGCCCTTCGTAGCAAAAATTGAAACACTCCTTAGGTAAACTTCTTTAATCGGTGTTGCGAGTCTCGAGATATTTATTTTTCAAACTAAACTTCTTGTTTAGAACCAAGAGGGCTCCCACGGATCTTGAGGCCTCCTATGTTCGTAGTGCACCACTGAGGGATATTGCCAGCCCTACGTAGGAGCCTTAAAATCTTTATTTATGAAATTGCGCCAATTATTAAATCAGGTCGCCAATCTCAGCAACCACAAAAAATGCCAACACGCCCGGAAAGCTGTTTGACGAGGCAATGTAGCAACCCCGCGCTGGAGTTGAAATTTTCGGGGGAGACAACTTCTTGGTTTGTAAGCGCCATTGGTCATTATAGATCCCGCCTCTGCGAAATAAAAGTATGCATAACTCCGTGGATATTCATTTCCGACCCCCCATGTAAAGGGCCATTATGGTCCATTTTGCACAAGGATCACGACTATATACTTTTGACTCGATGTTTTTGGAACACCCTGTATATACATATGATTACATAGTTGTAGCTCTACAACCTCCTCTCTATCTAAGCCCTGTAAGCCCTCTTTATAAACCTGCGTAAGCTAAATGTTGTGTATGTACGTAATTTTATGATATAGATATATTGGTGGCTAAAATTAAAGCTATGAACGCAAACGCTCAGTTAACAGGATATTGAACAAACAGGATACTGAACTGCATCAAATATAAAGAGTCTCGTATTGATGAACACCAAAGTAATAACGTGTACGTAAATGGGCGGCTTGCATTTTTTTTTTGAGTAAATAAATTGAGAAATATAACGTTTTTCTAATAATGAGAGATTTGTGTACGGCGTTTTTAAGGATCAGCATGTTTAATACTAAAAAATTGACGCAACGATTTTTATTCAAATATTGTGTGGTTCCTGGAGTTTAGATGCCTTTGTTATAAACGCTTCCGAGTGTGATTTCTATTTAATATTTAGCCGTTCAAGCTTATATTTTTTATTACTGACGAATCTAGTAAACACTACTTATGGACTAATGATTCATTTTCATAACTATTATTTTATATTAATCATTAATTTATTTGCCATTAATTATAACTTAATAAACTATGACTGATTATGACCAAAGCTTAATGGAAGTAATTACTAGTTTACTCATCAATAGCAAGGTGGGGTAAGACGAGTACATATGTAGGTGTAGCCAGGAGGGTTTTTGGGGTTGTAACCCCCATCGCAATGAAATTTTGTATATTTAACATAGGAATATATGAGTTGTAGCTCTGTAACCCCCCATTAAGCCTATAACCCCCTTATGAACTTTCTGCGTACGTCTATGTGCGCATAGGAGTCATGGGTGTAAGTAGAGTTGTCAAAAACCCGGGAATTTTGGACATATTGGAAACTTTGATGGGAAGAAACCAAAAATTGGTTGATTATGTCGAATCGACCAATAGGAAGAAAGGTACGGACGGATCTATCTCCATTATTCTCTTTATTCTAGTTATCTTGGTTTCTTTGTTCAAAGTTGTGCCAAAAATTCCCGGGTTTATTACAATTCTAGATGTAAGATACGCATGTTTCATTTGAGAAATAGTTTATAGCAGAAATTCTTAATTTTATCTTGTGCCATTCCTTCATTAAATAACTAAAATCTGTCGTGTATATATGGATTATTTGGATTTATTTGATTCATAATAGTGTTGAACTTTGAAATTCGAGCACGAAGTTCTAGACTAGGCGTCTAGAAAAAAATGGGGAGGGGAGGGGAGAGCTATGAAAAGTCTAGACATAGAAATAGCGTCTGAATCTGAAGTAAAAGGTCAAACAGTTCCAGAAAAGTAGAAATCAATCGCAAATATCTCGAAAATATTTTCGGAAAATCTCAAAACCAATTTAGATCAAATAATCCTTTAAGATATTTCATATTCTGCAGAATAGTAATAATAAAAATACCTGAATCCTTTCTTTAAATTTGACGCTTAGTTAATTATTACTGGTTTAAGGCGGTTTGGATATTGAAAGATTCATTTCACTGAATAAATGATTTGATAATTATTCTACGAAAGTTAAATTGAAATGCATAGTTTGAACGGTCATTTGAAGGGCTCTAATCGGATCAGTTTAACATCTTAATTACGCTTGAAGTATTTAGCAACTTATCAAAGTAAATGACGCGTGAAACTTCGGGTGGCCAGATCCCTTCTAACGGAGATTGTTTGGCAACAAGCTTATGAAGTAAACGGAGTATTAATTTCGTTAATTTTCGGGCTTAGACATATTTCTGACAGTTTAAAATTATTTACATACGTTTCTCTTTTTAAATTGATTTTAATTTAAGCCCTAGTTAACAACAACGGCGAAGGACAAATCTGAGTTGGGGGGGGCGAAGCTTTATATAAAAGCAACGGGTTTTAGTGTTAACTTTGCTCTATTGACTTACATTATGAATAAGTTAACGGGTACAAATTACGCATTCTGTCTAAATTACCTGATACAAATTATCCATTCCATCTAAATTACCTGATTCAAATTACATTTTACCTAAATTACCTCTCACAGATTACATTCTATTTAAAATAACTGATACAAATTACATTCTATCTAAATTATCTCATACAAATTAAATTCTTATACAATAATTTCTGCCACCCACGTATATATTATAGCTCAAACTAGAGCTTTTTTCTTTTTGGAGAAAAAGAGACGCTTTCCCCATCCTGGATTCGAACCAGGGTCCCTCCGTTTAGCCCGGAGTGTCTTGACCGCTAGACGAATGAGGACAGGAAACAACGCTCTCTTTCTCCGTATATAAGGATGTAAGATATTATTACCCTCCGCAGGGATAACACAATTGCCAAATATGGTCAACACAAGAAAGCCTCCGGGGCGAGAATTTTGTGAGTTTTCGTGGGGGAAATTTATTATACTATAATTTTTGCCACCCACGTATTAATTACAGCTCAAACTAGAGCTTGTGTAATTTTGGAGAAAAAGAGACGCTTTCCCCATCCTGGATTCGAACCAGGGTCCCTCCGTTTAGCCCGGAGTGTCTTGGACCGCTAGACGAATGAGGACAGGAAACAACGCTCTCTTTCTCCGTATGTAAAGATGTTAAGGTATTATTACCCTCCGCAGGGATAACACAATTGCCAAATATGGCCCGTCCAGGATTTGGCATGTTGCCAATTTTAGAAACTGTAATCATTAAGTTTGCGTTTCTTACTATTCTGACAAAGGTCAAGGAAGCCTTCAAAATGAACAAACACGTAGCATTTCTATTGCAGAAACCCACAATGCTAAGCAAGCGTGCCACAACTGCTTCA
>QLNU02014176.1:85361593-85377150 GCA_006491805.2 Dysdera silvatica
GCCCTATTAAATTTTACACCTTAATTATCTGCCCTGTATTTTTCTTCGCTTCCAACGTTTTATGTCTGCAAATGATCCATAGCATGAAATGGCAAATTTCACTGTTGAAGTTTGCTTCAGTCAATTCTTGACGAGGGAGAGTGATGTCTAACCAACACAGGTCAATACGTTCTACCCAACGTTAAACATCCACGCTCTAAAGGAGCGGTCGCAAACCAGTCTTCCGCAGAAAAAGCTGGACATTATTTTCATTTTTAATGTTTTATTAATAATAAAACAAAAATAATATTCTAAGAAATTCTCATATTCTGAATGACAATTTCCACCTTTATATTGCACTAAATTCACGAAATGTGCTTGATTGGATCCTAAACGTTTAAGCACTAATTTCTAACTTTCTGTTAAAATAATTAATTGTAAATTTTTGTATCTATAGACTGTACTTGAGATAATTGTCGGCAATTAGTGAAAAAAAAACTCACTCGCTGCAATGCGGTTACCAGGAGAAGCCCTGTATTTATCTTTAAAAAAAAATTCATATTGATGGTCCGCGGGATTTAAAATTATGAATTTAGTGGTCCGTGAGGTCCGAAAGGTTGGCGACCGCTGCTCTATAGCATTATTTAATATTTAATGCACTAATATAGTGTACGGCATGGTGTGCTTTGATTTAAATTAAAATTTTGGTGCAAAATTCATAATGCTTTGTCCTAAAAGTATCATGCTATCGTAAGTAATTTGTTATTATCTTTTTGGCTGCAGTTTTTAACTTACCCAATGTAGTATATGTAAATATTATTTTATGAAATTCCGTAATATTTCATAAATTTATGCTGAATGGTTTTTGGGGTTAAGTTTAATTTTACGATGTAATCAAGATTTGGTATCGTTAGTTATATTTTTATAGCGGTCAGAGAAAAAGTCCATATACACACTAAATACATATACATACACGCTAAAACTTCTATGTTGCATTATTGCCAATTAAATTAAAACCTTAAAATTTTTCAGGATAAGCTTAATACTTACATGCCCGATGGATTTGAGAAACTATCCACTGGATAGACAAACGTGCTCTATTATAATAGCAAGTTGTGAGTACTGATACTTGAATTTATAATTATATAATAGTTAGCTATTTTATTACATGTTAATTAATTCCACAAAAGAATTTTTGCGCATTATGCTGGTAATAAACAGACAAAGTACTAATAATATTAAAAGTACTAAGAAATGTACATTTAAAACAAAAGATGCATGGGTAGCAATTTCTAATTATACAGCGACATAAACAGAAGAGTAAAAAGAAGTATACAATAATTTCTGCCACCCACGCATAGATTATAGCTCAAACTAGAGCTTATTTGTTTTGGAGAAAAAGAGACGCTTTCCCCATCCTGGATTCGAACCAGGGTCCCTCCGTTTAGCCCGGAGTGTCTTGGACCGCTAGACGAATGAGGACAGGAAACAACACTCTCTTTCTCCGTATGTAAAGATGTTAAGGTATTATTACCCTCCGCAGGGATAACACAATTGCCAAATATGGCCCGTCCAGGATTTGGCATGTTGCCAATTTTAGAAACTGTAATCACTAAGTTTGCGTTTCTTACTATTCTGACAAAGGTCAAGGAAGCCTTCAAAATGAACAAACACGTAGCATTTCTATTGCAGAAACCCACAATGCTAAGCAAGCGTGCCACAACTGCTTCATTGCAAAGCTTAAATTATTTTCATTATCGTCGTAAATAATTACATGGAAAAATTGTATTAGTATTTACTGCAATGCTGTAAGGCACACGTGATTTAAAATACTGCGAGTATCTAGGTGTAACTTCAGATACTGAACCATTAGGCCATGTAGAGAATCTGTATTATCCTTCCTGGAAATAAATGTAGAATTATATTGTCAATGTAGAGGGACGATAAGACAATGGATTACAATTATATTTTATTCATTAAAGGTTTCATTGCACTCTTTGGGGACAATTTGGCTATGCAGTGCGAGACGTTTATTATTTATTAAGTTGTAACACACGGTGCATCGAACGTACGCTTTTTACTTTTTTATTAAGTTATAACACACGGTATACTGAATGTACGTTTTTCACTTATTTAATAAATTATACCACACGGTACATTGAGTGTACGCCTTTCACTTCTTTATTTAGTTATAAGACACTGTGTATCGAGGTAGGCTTTTTACTTATTAAGTTATAACACACTGTGCATTGAGTGTACTTTTTTATACTTATTAAGTTACAACACACTGTGCATTGAGTGTACTTTTTATACTTATTAAGTTGCTACAACGCACTATGCATCATGTGAAAACTGTATATCGTGAATTATTAAAGATAGACGATTTCTAATGAAAATTAAGTGTTATAACCATTATAGAACAAGTGATACCATAGGTATTAACTAAGCTTTATCACATATCTTATCATTAAATGAACCTTATCACTACTTTTTTTTATCTCTTTCACTAAATAAACTCCATCATTTATATATTATCATCCTTAAGCAAGTGTTATCACTTTAGGAAATTAAATGGCTGTTACCGCTTAATAGAAATTAAATAAATATTATCATCAAAGTAAATTAAAATTCTTACAAAGTATGTGAATTAAAGTTTGGTACTTCTATAAATCATTTACATGTTAGGCTTTAACCCTGCTGTTCTGTTTGGGTCTATTTAATCCCAAATCAAATTTAATGCTAAGCCAATTTATTACAAATTGTAGTGGTGTTTTGCTATTTAAAGACTTTGTCACTTTAAGTATGATATTTACTTTCGTAAAAAAGAAATTGACTCTCTTTTCAATTTTTTGAAAAAAATGTTGTTTTTATATATATAGCGTTCGGGTCAATATGACCGAAATTGGTTTTGCGCATAAAACGTTTTATATGTGTACGCACCTCACCCAATTTCAGGGTTCTAGCAGTCGTAGAGTAAGAAAAAAAGTAAAAGTAAGTGAAAGTGAAAAATAATGTAAAAACATTTACATTATTTTTTCCCATTTGTATTCCTTAATTATATTATCTGCTGTATGTTCGATTCGCTCCATATACATCTGATGAAGGCTGCCCTTTAGCGCAGCCGAAAGCCGGCTCATGTACCAATAATCTAACAAACCGCTCAAAGTTGTCTGATTGCTTTTATTATATTGATGAGCATGTTCATAGGATTTCATGCGATGGGATCGATACCTTAACGTGACCCTTGCAACATTGCTAAACTTCTCAAGAAAACTCTAGGTCATAAGGCTAAATAAGGCCTGTAACCAGGAATGAAGAGGTCAGTGGGGCACAGGGCACCAGAAGATTGTTCTATATACATAAATAATTTGATGGAGCAACTGAGGACACGCCCTTGGCTTGGCCACAGGCCTGGCTAATATATTATATTTTGTATAATATGTATAAAAACTATTATGGTATTTCGCTACTGAAAAAAAACATAATTAATTTACTCCATTTTAATTATATTTTACATTTCATTTATAATTTCTGTTTTACGGTATACCAAAATATTCCCTCTTTTTTTATTTTTCCATTAATTTTTGTAACTATATAATTTTTTTTCCAAAAGAATATCTACTTTATAAAATATGATGTTTTCTAGAAGAAGCTTAAGACGTATTTGGCATGCTTTCGTGTTTTTACATCATCAGCAAGAAATCGTGAAAATATTTAATTAAATTTTTATGTTTGCTTCCAAACTCCGGCATTTTTACAGGCTTTCATTTAAATTATATATATACACATATTTTACGTACATATCATGGCCATCCTGCATAACTTGTGTTTATACGTAATATGAAACGTATTTTTTAAAAAAAAAATCGAACTTTTATCTCCTAAGTTATACAGGTATATCAGGGATGTATTACGTGTAAGCAGTTATTAAATTTTGAACTGCATCTAAAGCAACTACGTCTCTTGTACATGCAACGCTTTATACAAAAAATAAATGGCGAGGGTTGGAATTGAAGGAAAGTAGCCAAAGTTGGAGCCTGAAGCCTAATTTGGAAATTTATTTAAATTTACATTTCACATTGAACTCCTAGAATTCTAGGCCGATGCATCAGCCGCTGTTTCGTTGTAGAATTCCGGTTTCATTTACCTTGGCGATAAAGGTTTTCAGTTTTGGAGCAATGATCGCTATTTTGGCATAGAAATAATCAACACTCCGCCATTATCTGACGAATGTAAACATTGGCGCAACTTTTAAGATGTCGCCAATAAATACAATTTCCAACCACCATCACGTGATACAATGGCAACAAAATAGTGGATATGTGCCAGTTTTCTCCTGTAGAAGTCTTGATTTCACCAGTAAAATGTACATCGTAATTGTACACACTAAACTAAAGCAGCCCAAATTTAAACATACACTTGGCGCAATACGACGTTTACTGCATTTGCGCCGTAAAATTTAATCTTATGAATATTGGAAACTCTACGCTGCATCCCTTTGACGTAAGAGCTACAAGTCGCATTTTCAGTGTAGGATCGAAGTTTACACCCATCCGCACAAAATTATTGTATATAAATTAGTGCCTCAAATCACCTATTATGAAAAATATTATATAATATCCACCTACGAATGATACCGATGATTAATGAAAGATATATGAAAAATCTTTATCGATATCAAATATATAAAATAAAAATGTTGAATTTTATGGAAACCATTGGAGTAGGCAGTGTGGGATTGATAGTGGTCATAGCCCCCATTGTGATGCAATTTTGTGTGTGTGTGTGTGTGTACATATATATATAAATATATGGGGTTGCAATTTTGTAACCCCATTATAAGAATATTACCCATGAACTTACGCTAATATGGAAACCTTCCGCTAATGTTCTAGATCAGGGGTCTTGAACCTTTTTCAGTCCAAGGGCCAATTTTGCTCATTCTTGTTGGCCCGCGGGCCGCACTACTGTACCAGCAATATGAGAACTGAACAAAAGTGGATCCGGGGGGCGGGGATGATCCCCCTGGGTTCGCTTTTGTTGCCTTTTTTTTCAGATCTCTGTATTGGTTTGCCCCTCCCGAAAATATTTTCTGAATCCACCGCTGGAACTGAATATACATATATTACAATGTAACATATGTATGAAAGCAAGAAAACATTGAGCATACTTTAAGACTTAAAGTATAAGTAAGTTTACTTTAAAGTATTGTAAATGTTTTTTCCACAACTGCAAACAATTGTCAGTGGAAAGTGACAGCTACATAAATCTCATTAATCATAATTGTAATGTTTAATTTCATAATGTGAATTACCTATGTATGTCACTTATTTTAAGTTTTTAGGATAAATCCCATGTCATTAATTACATTTAAAATGTTCAATTTCATTATGTATGTTTCTTAATTGGTCGTTAAATAAAAACATCTGATTATTATTTTGTATGATTTACTTACACTGTAAATTTTACAACGTAATCAAAATAAACTATGGCGGGGCGGATACCAGGCATGTCCGGCCCGGGTTCTCGTGGGCCGTAGTTTGGATACCCCTGTTTTAGATCAGGGTTGTCCAATCTTTTTGGACAGCGGGTCAATTAAAATTTTTTTACGGATATCGCGGGCCAGCGGTTTCAGCGAGTTTCAACAACAACAACAACAAAATCATCCGCGATTTTTTCTTATTTCTAAAAAAAAGTCTAAAATTGTTGTTTTGAAATTTTTGTTTATGCCAAACAGTTGTCGGTGGACCGAATTAACACTTCTGGCGAGCCGGGTTGTGGCCCGCGGCGCCGAATGTTGGACAACCCTATTTTAGACGATAGCTCAAACAGTGCTTAAGAACTTTTCATTATTAATCTACAAATCCTATTGTCGTTTTAAACGCAACTAGTAACTCAGTAGTTTAGTGATCATATCCATCACCTTTGGATTCAGCTAGGTTTGGGTTCGATTCTTACGTACACTTCGTTGCTTTTGAAAGTATCGAGGGGTAGTGTGAATCGTCTATTATGGCGCCTCTATGTCAAAATGACTGATAATTATCTGGCAGTTTGAAAACTGTCAGATGACAAATTGGTTAGCGAAAACCAAACTTGATGGGCACTTGGGAAAGAAAAGCAATTGATGACAGAAAATTAAGTGGTTTATGGCAATCATCGTGTTTTCAACAACATCGACTCGATGTTGCAGTTTCCATAATATCTACTGCGTATAAGAATAAGAAAAATTTTATTTAACCTATTTACTGCTTGCTGATACATACTATACATTCTATTATTTGATATTTTTAATGTTGCGTTGAATAGTTTTGAGGTGAAAAAATGTGGACTGGTGATCAAGTTAGAAATGGATTAAAGCAGAAAGCTATAGCTTGTTACATGAATCTCCTCCGAATGGTCAACGTGTTACACAAATCGTTTTTTACTGTCTTTTTGATTTGTTCTCTAAGACGCATTCTTGTAGAAATAACGATGAAGAGAACTTTAAAATTTTTGTAAGATATTATTACCCTTCACAGGGATAACACAATTGCCAAATAATGGTCAACACAGAAAAGCCTCCGGGGCGAGATTTTTGTGAGTTTTTCGTGGGGGAATTTATTATACAATAATTTTTGCCACCCACAGGTTTTTGCCACCAGGGTCTCTCCGTCCCTGTTTCCAATCCAGGATGAGGACGGCGTCTCTTTTTCTCCAAATACAAAAAGCTCTAGTTTGAGCTACATAAACGTGGGTGGCAAAAAAAAAAATTGTATTTAAATTTTTTGTTAATTCATGGCCTCATTTGAGAAACCGTGATAACGGACAGGATAAAGCCCGCGTTGACGAAAGTATTTTATTTCAAATATATGTCATAATCGAGTTTGAAAAAGATAATTTTGTTTTAAAATTTTAGCCTATGACTTTTCGATTTGGATTTGCCCTGTGATTGAGGAGTTAGTGCGTATAACGAACAGCTATGTTCGCTGTTCACGTTAGTGAAGGAGGAATAAAAAAACCGCATATTTGGTGAGTCGTCAAATCTGAGATTATCACAGTTTTGTCTAGCAAAAGAAGATGTCTATAAATCTTACAAATAGTAGCCTATTGAAAAGCTTTTTTTTTTGCAGGAATCAATAATTATCCGAACATTTTAACATGAATGAAAAAACATAGATGCCAATGTATTACTATCATAGAACGTTCCACGTATTTTTAGAAATATCAGTATTTATGCTTTCATTGTGAGAGATAATATTCATTCAGGTGGATATTGTTTGCCGTAGAGGTAGAAATTCCATATTAGTGTCAAGCTCTGAACCATTGACCAAAATATTTAATCTTTGTTTTGTCGGAGGACATGATGGTGACATAAATTGGGCGTTTCAGCTGAGTAGAAGTTAATGGCGGAGTCTGTATCATCAAGAAGCTATTTATGGCTGTCGGACATTGTCTTGCTCTCGTGTTTGTATTACCGGGCACGTTTCCTGGGATGACCTCCTGTGTAGTTGTAAGTTTCAGTTCTTGATTTTATCTTTTGAAGAATACGTTACGCGTATGGGCTACGAACAGGTCTTAAATTAGACGGGAGACTACTGGAGACCTGCTCCGGTACTTCTTCATTTTTGGCGATTATTTAAATATTAGCCGGAGCGCCTCCAGGGTCATGAATTGCTAAAAAAAGTCATAAATGTCATGAAAAGTAATGAATTTGTGATTAAGGTCAAGCATTTTGTTGTCCATAAAAATGAACATAAACAATTAATATGATATATCGATTCTTTTGCAGCCATTCGATTTTTAATCGATTTATCATAATATTAGGGCTACTGCACTTTTTTTGTTAGAAATTAAGCCCCGGCTACGTCAGTCGGTCTCCCAGTTTTAAGAAAGATATAAAGAGCAATGTGTGAAGAAATGACTTCACTTGCAACGCGATTCATTTCATATAAAGAAAGACCAGAAAATATGTCAGTTCCCGAAAAATTCTACCGCTGGAAAATCACGAAGACATAAATGGAGAGATACGCGATATGTCGCAGAAAAGGCCCCTGAAGAGGTATCTTCAAGTACACGCCATCACGGCAGGGGAATTTCATCTTTTTTGTTGCTACCTCGTTATCGCCCTCTGCCTTCTCTGAAGCTTTTAACAAGCGCACCGAGATAAAAACAGAGTTTATCTAGCACTTGACAAGAAGCATTTGCTTTCCGTCATTTTCTTCCAAGAAAAATATTTTCATCCCAAAACTGAATATTTTATTCCGCAGGCTTCTATTACCAGGAATGCTGAAGTCAGCAAGTTACTGTCGGAGAGTTGCACTAGATTTAGCAATCAATAACTCAGAGTTCGCTGAAGAAATTGATTAGATTTGCAGAATGCTTTAAAATCCTAAGTATGTAGCAGAAAGTTGATAAATTAAAGAAATTCGACTCATAAAAAAGATTTCATATTCGCTTATCTTTTGCCTTATCAACTTCAACGTATCTCCACAAACAACTCACTGTTAATTAGTTTATTAAGTCGTGTCAACTTCACTGCAGCAGAGTTAGTTTTCGGCAAGAAGTAGCTACCAATATGAGGAGAGAAATTCAGAAACTATAGTATATATTTCAATATAATCTCATGTTCTCAACAGGACATGAAAACAAACGAATGACATGTCAGTTATAACGCCGATAATAGTATATATTGCTTAACAATACTAGGGTATAATATTTTCATAAAATTTAGTTAGTTTCAGTACAAAATTGAAATTTTATGAGGTAAAAATCAATAAAATCCAAGATAAAGTTCGCGAACTGAGCATAAACCCAATAAATAAAAATTTGTGTTTATCATCTTAGAGTAGCAATCGAAATCGCTGGAGAGAAATGAAAGGTAGACTGAAAGATAAAATGAAAGAGTGAAAAGTAGAATGAAAGAATAAAAAACAAATGATCAAACATGGCGAGATCAAAAACTATGAGAGAAGAAGACTTATAATCACTGGCGTATACAGGGCGGAGTCGATGGGGTCAAAACTCCAATTAAGATACAATTTTGTATATACACATATAAATATGTGGAGTTTTAGCTTTGAACTCCTTCCCTTATGAACTTTCTGTGTACGGTACTACTTATTGTATGGCAATTTTTTCTTTCCAACTTCACTAAAGACCACTTTTCTAAAATAATAAAACGCAATCTTGAAATTCATTTTAATTTGAATCATCCATGTAGTTTATAATGAATGCTCAATTCGAGGGTGTGAGCTTGTAAGTTCGGGTAGGTAGGTCCATCTGATGACGAATCTCTTGCATAACAAATTATAAGAATTAGGATAGACATTCTAATACCCATGTGAACCCGGATTTGAGTTTTGACCCATTTGACCTACAATTTCTTACGCAAGTATTGCGCTGCTCATTGAAAATTTAGGAGGAGGAGGAACCAACTTGATTTGTGGCCAAAGTAATAGTTCCTGATTTGTCAATCTATGACTGCAGGGCATATGAGGCTAATGCTGCTTCAAATTATGTTTTGTTTGTTGTCAATTTGTTACCCATATATGTTAGAAAATTAAAATGAGCAGTATGTTTTAAATGCATTTTTTAATTTAATTTTAATTTTTTTTATGGTAATTTAATAAATATTACTTTGATTGGATATATTTGCATCGCTGATTTGTAAAGGATTAAACACATATTCACCATTGGTTTTAAGATCGTAAATTCTTTTTAATCAACAAAGTAGCAAAAGAAAGATTACTAATCCAATTAGAAAAGAATTAAATTTAATCTGCAATTCCCCCCAATTCATTGTTTAAAAAAAAGGAGGAGGTAGCAAACCAGTATTGGAACATCTGTTGTACAAAAAATAAAATTCAAAAATTTACTAATGTACATCAAATTTCAACACTGATCAAACGGGAGGAACACGTCACACGTTAAATAAATGAAAAAGGAGGGTAGAGAGAGAATGGACGCCCGTGGAAATCGCGTGATGCGCAAATTCTGCTGTTAACTCGAAATAAATTTCGTCCCAACGCTGACACGTTGGGAGTTGCCCGTAGAATTCGCGGGATAGGGAGTTAAAGAAAAACTAAATACAAATTGCATGAAACGGTTTTCAGATAAGTTGAAACGAAACTCAGGGAATCGAGGGAAACTTCGTCCAAATTAAAGATCATTTTGTACGAGAAACACTATCAAACAGTGAAGAAACTTTTAATATCTACATAGTAACTTTGCCTGCTCTAATAAAAAGCTCACTATTCAGCGACAGATCCAGAAAATTGCTTCCATAACCCTAGTCTTCACGTCACTCCAATTCTTCCTTTCTTTGAAAGAAATACTTTTGATAAAAAATTACCACTCTTAAGATTTAAATGCGAATATGATGGTTTACACAATTATCCAAACTGATATTGTAACTAATAATTTTATATAATTAATAGTATATAACAAATAATAATTTATTTTTGGACACTTAGCTTCTGCTTTTTACGAGTACCATCCCTAGGTATATACATACCTTGGGTGCCCGCCTGCTCAGAAATCCATCATCATCACTATCAAAGATCAAACTTGACTTGACTTATTAGTACAGGGAGAAAACGATGTAGCTACATTTTTGTAATTAGAGTTTCATGTACTTTTCTGATAAACACATTTTTGTTGGGTAATGGAAATTCGAGTAGTTAAGAGATTTGAATCAAAATTCGAGTTTATTTCTGGTCTCCGTTTCCGCCTTGAATAGTTTTGGGCCTTAGAACTCAAAGTAATCAATTTAAAAAAAAAAAAAAAAGGCCATACTTTTGACATTATAACTATTTAGAGGATAATAGTGAACCCAAACTATCAACTATTCGACTCGAATCAAAACTAATTTGTTCAGTTTTTACGGTCAAACTTGTCTTGGTCGACCAAATAAAACATATTGCTCAAAGCCGCGTCCACACATGCAACAGAACACCGTATCGTAACACCGTCGCGCACCAAGTCTGGACCGCACTCCGTAACAGAACGCCGTAACATTTCCGCGTCCCACCAGTTGCCGGTTTTTCCTCGTCGCTTCAGAGGAATGTTACAGGGCTATGTTGCACCCCATGTTCGTGTATTTGGACCTGTTTGCGAACAACAGCGTTTTCTCAGTGCGGACTACTGGATATCGGCGTAAACTGATGGGACACAGTGATATTACGCATTGATGATAGGCGGCGATGTTCGCCCCGTAACATCATCGCGTAACACGGGATGTTACGCGACGATGTTCTGTTACGATGTCCTGTTGCATGTCTGTACGTACCCTAACGGGCATTTCAAACCATGTACAAACTCTTCTCCAGTGAGAATGTAACCTCAGGATAGGGATGAAGACATTTTCGTATAGAAATTACATGGGACAAAATGGTATATTCACATTTTGTGAAGTAAAGCTTTGCTCGTGTTTCTGTAAACCTTGCGTAGAAAGTAGCAGCATGGGATAAAGGATGTTTGGAGAAGCCTTCATTGACAGTGAACTGGAAAATAATTGAATAGGTAAACAGTGACGTTTAAAAGGGAGAGGGTTCAGGGTTTCCAAACTCCTCCCACTGGATCTTAGGCCCATTTTTCTCTTCAACGACGAATAATATAATTTTCTTTAAAGCTATTTGAACGCCTGCATAATTTTTAAATTTCTACGCACATGTATGGAGATGTGCATTCAATATTTTTTCATTCAGCAGTAACTTGAAGAGTAATTGAACGTGTTGATATTAAAGTTTGAAAGTGGAAAATGGCACGGTGGTAAATAATTTTTATTTCCTTATCTGTTCCGTGAAATTAAAGTAATTTTTAAAATGTTTACATACATATATGTAATAAATATTCGAGAGTCATTTGTAATGCATGGTGTCTCCAGTTATGTCTACGAGAGATTATCTATTCCGAACGCGTTTTCAAGTGCTAACAATCTGTGAAACAGAAACGGCCTCACGTCAACGTTTATTGGAAAAAGTAAAACCGGGTTTTCCAACTTTCATATGTTTTTATTGCAGCTCCATTCTATTAATATTTGTTTTAAAACGTTTTTCCCAAGCATTTTAGAGCTAAAAAATATTCGCGAGAAATAAGAATTCATGAATTTACGATTTTATTAGAGTTAGCCATATGACCATGGTTCAAGCTCTCACACACTTAGGCAATACAAATAAAAGGAAAACTGGATCATTAAAATATACGAAATATAATAAATATTACGTAATTGTAAAAAAATACGCTAGTTTTAATTAAAGCAATCATATTCAAACGATTTTTTGTGTGTCTCTGGGACATTAATTCATTTTTTTCTTAGGCATCCAATCTGTAAAATTATACTATGTGTAAGATTTCCTGTAGACATAAAACATTTTCTTGAAAGACGTGTAAGTGGGACATGTCTGAAGTCAGAATTGCAAACTTTGCTAAAATGCGAATAGTCCGTACCAAATATTTACCTTGAGGTACAAGAATTATGTCTTTCATAATTTAAAAGCGTTTTTTTTTCGAGAAGGTATCAGCCGCATCGTTCATCTAAATATATTTTTTGGCAATCTTCCTCCTGTGTTCCACTTTGGAAACACCGCGGGAGTTAAGTGCCGTGTTAATATGCGTTTGGCTTATATCAACACCGAACATATTTGAAGCTTCGTGAGTGAAGGGAAACATGAGCAATCAAGACGTCGAAAAAAATTATAATTAAACCTTAAAGGTTATGATTTGAACGCTCAGCATTATAACCCTCTGATGATGGATAACCATTTCTAATTTGAAATACGTGATACTTTTACAACATTTTCTACAGATGTATACATTACTAGCAACGCGTTTGCATTAACTTTAAAATTCTTAATAATTCAAATAGTTTTGTGAATTATATTAGTAAATACATGCTTTTGATAAAAATCTAACGTGAAGAATTCTGAGCGTTGTTTCTTTATGTTAGATTCGCATTAATTAACTTTACATCTACTTCAACATATAATACGTTTAAATTTAATAAGTTAACGCCAGCTCTGTATTACCGAACGTATTCTAAACTTTTAGAATACATCAAGCGTTCGCTTTTCACATTTTTCGACTAGCTAGCTTTCTCGCCACATGTTGCCAAAAGGACTCCAATTGGCGCTATTTTAACTACCTTTTAACATTTAATTTCCCGATTTCCAGGGGGATATAGCTGCTCATTTTCATACATTAAGGATTTTAATATATCTGCATTAAGCTCAATTAAATTCGTTAAATTCGGCATGTGAGCTTTGAGGATGGGGGTTTACTTGTGAGCTTTCCTGATTTTCTCAGTCTGTAATGTAAATACTAGCCAATCTCCTAAAAATTCCTCCAATAAGCAACCCCCTCTCTCTCTGTCCAAGGGGGCCGGTGACTATACGCTTCCCCAACTTCCCAAATCCTGTAATAACTTGTTTAAAAGTTAGCATTTACTGTTCTTTTTTTATTCGGCTCAGCATATTCATACGAACAATCTTTTGCAAACATGAACCTTTTCAAAAGTAAATTGAGAAATCGTCTCATTGATGAGAATCTGAAAATCAAGCCTAGAGTTGTAAAAAACCTAGGAATTTTGGGAACATTGGAAACTTTGATGGGAAGAAACCAAGGTAACTAGAATAAAGGAGGTAGTTCCGTCCGAACCTTTATTCCTAGTATTCCCAATGGTCGATTGGAAAAATCGACCATTAGGAAGAAAGGTGCGGATGAACTACCTCCTTTATTCTAGCTACCTTGGTTTCAATGTTCAGAGTCTCCAATGTGCTCAAAATTCCCGGGTTTTTACATCTCTAATCATGCTTGACATTAAAAACAACAACATACAAACCTGACAGACAAACTTTCTAAGCAAATACAAGACCATTCTTCCCATTAAATATGATAATGTTTTAATTTGAATACTAAAAAGTAATTTTTAGATACAAATAAGATTATGTTTAAGTATGATATCTAGTTTTAATCAGTGTAGCTAGTTCTAACAAACTTCTAAAAACAGGGGTTTTGTTTAGAAATTTGGCTCTCAAAAGAAATTTTACCCTTTGCACTCCAGGCTGTTAAGCCAAAGGAATCTGTGCCTTTATGTACTCGAAATAACGAAACAATACAGAGTTTCACCAGAACAAAGAGTTTCGATTGGCGGTTATTGAATACGATTGCGCTTGAGTTAACTGCTCCTTTGTCAAGAAGGCAGAATTTTCTGCCTTCATTCTGACAAAGGAGCAGTTGGCCCTTGGAAACGTCGTGTTTTTAAACCTTACGCCAGTGTCGAAATAACTGTTTGCTATGTACTGAATGTCGCTCCAGAAAGCGGAATGCAAAGGTTTAAAATCGTTGTACTGTTGATATTTGCCTTTGACTAATGAGTTTACCGACCACCTCTATTGTTACCAAAATATTTAATTTGCGACCATGAATTAAAGCTGGGCTTTTCTTAAATTAAACTATGTGGCTTAAGATAGATCATAGTAAAATGATCTATTGAGTCATGAAAGAAAGATAAGACAGTAAAGAAAACATATACAATAACCAAAACGATAATTTACAATGTAATTAATAGAACAAGTTTAAATTTAAACTACAAAAACATTGTAATTATTTTACTTTTTTTATAACAAGCAGCTTTCTAAGAAACTTTAAGTTAATAGTGCAAAGTCAAGCCATCTTGGTTTCTTTGAAAATTTGTCAATTACTTTATTTACATCAATATGAATATTTCTGTGGGTGTGTATTAAAAGTTTCTCTTCTGTCATTCGCGTTCGAAGCCAAGTTTGAGGGCGCTTTAATGATGAAAATCTACGTTCTGCTGAAGTAACGCTTATTGAAAACGTAGTTTGAAGGTCGAGAAGCTTGTGGATTCTTAGCAAAATGTCTTGATCGCATTTCTCTAAAACTTGGTAACTCCGGACGCTAGTGTAAGACTTTCGTTTATTACAGTCGTAACAAAAAACCACAAAAAATATTCTTCGTATTAATTTTTCCTATTTAACCCTGACGGAAGGGGCGATCGCCCCCATCGCCCCTCGCTGCGCAACGAACGTACGTGTGTGTGTGTATTTAAACATTTATATTTGTATATGTTTGAATATTGTATTTTATATTATTTATTTTACCTTAATTCTGTTCAACCTTATTCATTCAATTCGCCCTACTTTTTTATTTTACATAATATTCATCTTATATATGCATTTACTATTTTGCACTATAATATATATATAATAATAATAATAATAATAATTCATGTTTACATAAGGAGGAGTCCACAGCTTAGAAATACATTTCTAAATACAATATATTACACAATAATATATAAGGATAAGAAAAAGGTCTTTTCGATGCATCAAACTTTTTAACTTTTTTTCAGAATAAGTTTCTATTTTCATATATAGGGAGATCCGACTACATATATAAAATTATGGTTAATGATTTATATATGATTTATAAAACCAAAGTTAAGAGTTTGTAAGATCAAGGTTAATGTTTTATAAAATCGGTTAATAATTCATAAAAAAAAATGAATCTTATTTCCGTTTTTCGCATTTTCATCACGTGATGCATTTTTTTAACGTAGGGAATCAATTATGGGAATGAAT
>QLNU02014176.1:85383105-85410285 GCA_006491805.2 Dysdera silvatica
TGCGAAAGGCCATCGGGACCATCTAAGTTCCACTTTTTTTCATCACTAAATAACACCTGCAGCCATTCGTCACTGTATGATATGTGCTGCCTTGCCCATTGTAGTCGTGCTTGTTTATGATGTAATTGCAAGCAGGGCTTGCGGCGCATTTTTGCATATCTCAAATGCCTGCATTCTACAATCCTTCTACGTATGGTTTCTCTTGACACTCGCATTGCTAACGTGTTTTTTATTTGATTTGCAGACAGGCTTTCATTTGAAGCCAATCTTCGTATTTGTCTATCATCCCGAATGCTGGTCACTCGAGGCCTCCCAGATCGTGATTTTGGTTGATACTGATCACCCCGGGATAACACTCGATAAATGCCTCGCTTTGAACGGTTCAATGCAACAGAAATTTGAGTAACAGATTTACCTTTAGTTTTCAGCCTCCAAATCTTCAAAATCTCGTCATTCGTAAATTGCTTTGACTTCGGCATCGTTCTAAGCATTCTAAATTATTTCAGGCCTTATATAACAACTCTGGGAAACGCCCCTTCGATCACTTGGGAACTTCGCGCCGTTAATTTGCATAAATCTGACATATGTGCCTAAACATTTGTGGCATGCAGATTCCAATATTACGGTGTTGGGATATTTTGTTTCAGTACTTTTGGTAATCTTTTAAGTTGCACAATTTATTATTGGTTCTAGGATTATTTAGATACAATATCGGCGAAGTTCAATGCAAATTCTCGCTTTTATTTATAATTTGCCTCTGTGTCTAAATCCAGTGGCCTGTACCAGGAGAAGCTCTGTATTTCATCTTTTTAAAAAAAAATTCATATTAACGGTCCGCAGGATTTAAAACTGTGAATTTAGTGGTCCATGAGGCCGAGAGGTTGGCGACTGTTGCTATATACAAGAGATGGGTGTCTATATATATATAGATAAGTATTATATAACAATCAATCTAAAGGTATAAAGTTTAGAAGAAGAAGATCCTATACTCCAGACAGTAATTTATGACTTTTAAGTTCTAAAATTGGTTAGAACATTTCAATCTTAAAACTTAAATTAAAACATAAAATTAAATTTAAAATTTAGATAGTCAAATGCATTAGAACATTTTGAACAAAATGCGCGTTTATAAAATTACCCAGAAGTAAATAATACGTTCTCGGTTATCCAGTTTTACGAACATTTCATTTGTTAGTCAGAAACTTTATTTTAAAGCAAGAAGAACAAAAAAAAAATTATAAAGTAAAATTTTTGTCGACAAATTGCTTTCGTTTTAAACTACGCGTAAAAATAAAAAATATCGTATTTCATGAGAAATATGTAACACCGTAGGTGCAAAAGCAAAATGAAACTTACGCAAAAAAATGAGGAAGAAATTAAAAAATTTGCATTTAAATAAAATCTGTCTCCTCTACTTAATATGCTCTACAGAATGCAATTTTGCGCATGAATGAAGTAATAACGTAGGTATTACCAGTAGAGAGAAATCTCACTTGAAGCAAATTTTTCTCGTCTTTTAGATGACGTAAAATGTAATTAATATATACACTAGAACCTGTCTAAAGTGACCACCTTTGAAACTGGACTCCAGTGGTTACCATAGCGTGGTGGTCAATATACACGACAGACTATGGTATGGGAAAAACTATGTCCCTACCAGTTCTCTCATAAAAAATGGTTACTTTATCCAAGTAAACAGTTTACCAAGGTCGTCACTTTACCACGTTCTACTGTAATTAGTATGAATAAATTAATATATAATTTTTATTAATGCATTAATATATAATTACGATTAATGTATTATTATTAATATATAATTATTATTAATATATAATTGTTATTAATATATAATTATTATTAATATATAATTATTATTAATAAATTAATACAGTGGAACCTGGTAAAGTAATCACCTGAATAAAGTGATAATTTTTTATAAGAGAGAGCTGGTAGGGACTTAGTTTTGCCTATGACGAAGTCTGACGTGATTAGTGACCACCTCTTCATGGAGACCATTGAAGCCCAGTCTCAAAGGTGGTCGCTTTGCGCAGGTTCTACTGTATATATTTAATACTAAATAATATATATAGTCGCAGTTGATGCCTTCCTAATTAAAGCCTCTTCTTGAGTTCCTTTTCTCTTCTTCTTACATTTATTAGTTAAGCTATAATTTCAAAAATCAACAGAAATAAACATGTTCTATTTTCGACTTTAACTACATTTATATATAGATTTTATATATTATATATATATATTATATATTATTTATATTATATTTATATCTCACCAAGAAATATTGATATACTTCGATACTCTTTTAAATATTGAAGAAATTTGCAACTCTTTATAATAATGTGCTCCTAGATTTATTTCTGTATTTTTTATGGTTTTGTAATAACGTTCGTTAATTTTACTTTCAGTTTTTCTTCACTTCAGAAGAGTCTCGCAATGAGTTGGGCTTTCTGTTCGCTTTCATTCAACATTCTGTTTAATATCTCATTCCATTTAACTTCCAAGTTACAGTTAGAAGAAACGTATCTACAAAGAATGTCTAATAATCAACAGCCCCATATTTTCTAATCCTAGGCGCTTTCATATATAAAATTCATTGATTGTTCTTCACTATGAAAACTCACATTTAAATAACTATCACAGTAAAACCCCTCCTTAGCGGTCACTCACAGATCAGAAATATTTGACCTTAAACGAGGGTCGGTCGCAAAAGAGGGGAGGATAATATTGTAAAGGAGTTTTTGTCGGGGTATTTTTATCTGACCTTATCTAAAGAGTGTCCGTTAATCGGAGAGGATGTAACTTTCGTCCGGCCAGCGCCCGCTTCAGATTTATGAGTGAGGAAACACCTGTAAAACAAGTTCGCTGAATCTATTTATTTTTCTAGGTGGAAGTATGCCTACTGGTTAATATACAGTATGGTTCCATTCAACTCGGTACTAGTTTATTTTATAAATTTTCTGGTCCTTTCTAGAGAAATTTTCTTTTCTTTTAAATTTTCAAGGCCTCAGCATTTATTTAGATTGTGAAACATTTCGATGAATCTAAACGAATTATTCAATGAGAATATGAGCTGCGTTATGTTTTAGTTAACATTCCTAGTTAAGACTTTGTCGATGACTACAACCATAATTTTTGTTTCAAGTTAAAATTAATATGCATCTGTAATTAAGCTATAAAACAATCAATTAACCCATGAAGGAATCAATAATCTGGAGATATAAAGCTATAGCATCCTAATATATTTTCTTCTAACATATGCTTATAAATCTTTTGCTTATAGAACTGATGACTATAAATTTAATGCAAAAACATTTACCTTGCGTTGAATTTGTTAACAAACAGACTTCCCTATCTATCTCTCCGGAGCTGTGAAGATATGACGTGAGTGATCGAGCATATTTGTATATAACAAAAAAACCCATTATCATTTACAAAATTCCTAAAAATAAGTGATGATCACGAAGTGTTCCAGCAAAGGTATAATTACAATTTTAAGTTTTATGGGTTTCTACTCGGACTGCCGCAATATGCTGATGTTCAAACGTGGCCGAAGAGATTTGTTATAAAGACAGTTAAATAAATTTTATAATGCACAAGGCTTGAACCATCGTTGTCGAATTACCTTCTTTTTAATTGTCAGTAAGCAAAATTTAGCAATTAGCGATGAGAAAGAAACATACTCTATAGAACGTTCTGTATAACGGAAGTGACTAATATAAGTTTATATTCATTGGAAAATATATTACACGATGTGCGTGTGTGTGCATGCATGTATGTATGTATATAGTATATATATATGTAAAGACTATTTACTGAAGCCGGTTATTTCACAGAATGGTGTAGTATATGGACTATTTTTTAAACCAAATCACAAAAAGATTGGTATTAAATTGATCGAAATGCCCGTTGCAGCATATGTATTTATATAAATCAAACACTACGCAGATTAAATCAAACACTACGCAGATTAAATCAAACAACAATAGAAATCAATGTTTATTTCTGCGAAATAATCGGCTATATATATGTGTGTGTGTGTGTGTGTGTGTGTGTGTGTGTGTGTGTATGCGATACCAACTTCAAATAGTACAGGTATATGCACCAACATCAAGCCATACCGACGAAGAGGTTGAAGAATTTTATGAAGAAATCAAACAGTTACACACCAAAGGGAAACAACATATCAAGCTCATCATGGGGGATTTCAATGCAAGAATTGGACAACAGGAACAAGGAGAGACATCGGTTGGTAAATACGGATATGGGGAAAGGAATGAACGTGGCGATCAACTCATCGAATTTGCAGAAGCTGAAAATCTTAGCATCATGAATTCATTTTTTAAGAAGAAACCGCAAAGAAAATGGACATGGAAACACCCAAATGGGGGAACTAGTGAAATTGACTATATCCTGGCAAACAAGAAATCAATTATTGAAGATTGCAGTGTACTGAACAGATTTAATACTGGAAGTGATCATCGAATGGTGAGATGTAAAATGCACTTAAATACTAAATTAGAACGACAGAAGCTCATTAGGAAACAAGTAAGTAAGAGGGTGGATTTAAAGAAATTAAAAGAAAATACCGAGGCATTCAAGTTGGAATTAAAAAATCGCTTTTCTGCACTGGAAGGACTTATTGATGAAAGTGATATCTCAGAAGCAAATGAAAACATTGTTAAGACAATAGTTGAAACTGCTGGGGAAATTGGTGGTGTAACCTGTAAAAAGCACAATAGCAAATTATCTGAGAAGACGAAACAGCTCATGAAAAGGCGAAGAGATATGAAGGTGGACAATCAAAATACCAGTTCCAGGATTGAGTACATAGAACTTTGTAAAACTCTGCGCAAAAGCATGAAAGAAGACATAAGAAAATTCAACTGTGAGCTAGTAAGGAAAGCCATTGAAAATAACAAGAGCCTTAGGGTTGTTAAAGGAAGTTTATCTGTTGGGAAGAAACACATCATTGCATTAAAAGGAGAGGATGGCACCGTAACAAGAAATAGGGAAGAAATACTTAGAAGAGTTGAAGAATTCTACAAAAATCTATACGAAAGTAACAGTGGATTAAACGAAGACATTGAAATAGTCGAAGGAACAGCTCCTAAAATCTTAAAAGAAGAAGTTTCATTTGCAATAAAAAGTATGAAGAAAGGAAGAGCCCCTGGTGATGATGGTATTACATTAGATATCCTAAAAGAAGCTGGAGAATATGTAGAAGACATACTTGCAAAATTCTTTACCAAATGTCTTAACAGCGGTAACATACCAAACCAATGGGATTCTGCAACAGTAATTCTTTTGCATAAAAAAGGTGATAAAGAGGATTTGAAACATTTGGGTGAGAAAACAAACTAGAGTAGAGGACATCATTGTTAAAGTAAAAGGGCTGAAATGGCGATGGGCTGGGCATATTGCAAGAAGAACTGATCAACGATGGACAACAGAAATTCTGAACTGGATTCCAAGAGACCACCGAAGACCTAGAAAACGTCCTCAAACTAGATGGGTGGATGAAATAAGAAAACAGGTTGGGGTGACGTGGAAGCGAATTGCTCAGGATAGACTTGTGTGGAAAGCATTTGGAGAGACCTTCATCCAGCAGTGGATAGATAATGGTTGAATATGATGATGATGATGATATATATACAAAAATTATTCAAATGTAGAAAAATAAACACGGAAATATATATATATATATATATAAATGCAAACAAATGCAAAAAAATAAACGCGGAAATGACAGAAATAAATTTTTAGGACCCAGAGTTAGTATAACTAAAAGGTAAAAAGGTAATCGTTTCCGAGCATATTAAAATTGCCGAAGTTAATTACGTAATTATGTCAAAAGCGCACATGAGGTGAAGATATTTTTTGATGTTAAAAGGGTCGTTTAAAGATCTTTTAGCTGTTCTGGTGGTAATGGTCCCATTAACATTCTTTTAGAGAACGGAGAACTGCATTTGTTTTACTTTACTTTCCTTTCTCAAAATCATTCGGGCTTTTATTTAAGCCATTATCTTTATTATACGCTTAAAATATAATTAGTTTATACTTTGTCTTAAGAAAAGATACGGTTAAAAATATTTCTTGAACTGCTACTTTGACCAACAATACAATTGTGATGTTAAGTTCATAAAGGAGCTGTTTTAGGAATGTAACAAATATTTTTTTGCATGTGCCTTCCTTTAATATGCGTTCTCATCACGTAGGTGAACGATTTTCCATTTTAAGAAATGCAAAAAATAGTGGAAGGTATTGAGACATTATTACACGCCATTATACAGCTTTCTTGATTTAAGATACAGCAAAAACATACTCTCGTTATAATCTTTCAAGAACGGCACTCTTTTCCCCACTTTCTTTTATTGTTCTTATTAATATAGATTAGTCTCTGTGACAATGCCATCTGTCGGCCATTAATAATATTTAACATTACTTTAAGTGCAATTCGTGTTGCCAAATTACGATTAGAAAATTTTGAGTTCGTTCTATGTCCCTGAAGAAATTTTGGAGACAACAAAACCCAGCCTAGCTTCCAGTTTTTCAAGACTCTCCTCGGCTTTGGATTGCTGCCAGAAGTGTAAAAAGAAAGGAACATCTTTCGTATGTGCTATGTAGCCTATTGAGATGTTATGAGGAGATTTAAGGCCAATATTTTGTGATTTTACGATGGAACAAATCCGTTCTCTGCCTATATCTCGGAAAATTCAAACTTTTGTACATTGTTAGTCGGGTAATACGCTTGGCTAGGGCCGACACATACATCAGGGGTAATGTATATATATATCATCATCATATTCAACCATTATCTATCCACTGCTGGATGAAGGTCTCTCCAAATGCTTTCCACACAAGTCTATCCTGGGCCATTCGTTTCCACGTCACCCCAACCTCTTTTCTTATTTCATCCACCCATCTAGTTTGAGGACGTTTTCTAGGTCTTCGGTGGTCTCTTGGAATCCAGTTCAGAATTTCTGTTGTCCATCGTTGATCAGTTCTTCTTGCAATATGCCCAGCCCATCGCCATTTCAGCCCTTTTACTTTAACAATGATGTCCTCTACTCTAGTTTGCTCTCTCACCCAAGTGTTTCTTTTTCGATCTCTCCTAGTTATTCCAAGCATGCACCTCTCCATGCTCCTTTGCGTTGTCTGTAACTTTCGTATTGCTCCAACTGTTAGACTCCATGTCTCTGATCCATAAGAGAGGACTGGCAATACACACTGGTTGAAGACTTTTCTTTTTAGACATAAAGGCATTTTCCTCTCAGGTTAAAACTATTTCTTCCAAATACACTCCAGCCAAGTTGTGTTGCCAACGTGTGTTGAGTTCTTTCATAATGTTGCCTTCCATTGAAATCAGCTGGCCAAGGTAAATATATGAATCAGCAATTTTAGTTACTAGAGAAAATCAAATCAAACTTTAGACGGATACAATTTTTCGCATGAGATGATGATGATTTACAATTTATTGATTTGGTTAATCCGTCTTGACAGCAAAGGGTAAAGACTTTGGGGTCTGACAAAGCCCCTGCTGGTCCGAATTGGGTATAATTAGTGGATGTGGAAATAATAAATAAGAAATGAAAGAAGATAAAAGAGCTGCTTGATTGGTGTACGTATGGAAAGTATGAATTAAAAAAATAGTGGAAATATCATAACACACACTCTCTCTCTCTCCAATCGATGTCTGCGGATATTTTATTTTTATTTTGAACAAAAGAATAAAGCAGACCCCATGCAACCGAAATGTCCCGGGTTCGAGTCTTTTTCTCTCAAGTTTATATGTAACTTCTAAATTGCATTATATATTCGTTTACATTTGTGAATTTAAGCACATATTGGCGCTGGTTATACATTGTGTTAGATAGGTACGTAGATCTATATTTTTTAATTTATGATTAAATTTACTAAGTAATGCAGGGGTTTTCAACATTTTTCAGTCCGAGGACCAATTTTGCTTATTCTTGTTGGCTCGCGAGCCGCACTACTCTATCGGCGATATTGGGACTGGATAAAAGCGAATCCAGGGTAGGGGCGCACCCTAGATTCTCCTTTGTTTTCATTTTTTTTCATGGGTCTGTATATCGGTTTTGCACCCCCCCCGAAAATATTTTCTAGATCTGCCTTGGGACTAAATATATATATTAGAATGGTGAATACACATTGAGGGGAAAAACATTTACAATACTTTTAGTTGTTAATATATAAAGCGAAATCAAACCTTTTAGTGAGATTTATAGCACTGCTTATTTTTAACAATCCTGTCAATATCAGGTCTTATTTTTGATATTGCAACCCTAAGAGTGCTTACAAGGTGGACGTCAGTTATTCTGATGCTAGCTTCTGATTTTTTCTTCAGTCTTGCAAAGAGCTGTTTGCGGACTAAGAACTCCCGAACAATGGCATCATTTTTAGAGCATGAAATCAGATGGTTAGAAAGATGTTTCGTCGACTTATAATTCGAATCTTGTCGATATATAATAAATACAGTACTCTCTACAACACTCTCTACAATAGTATTATATGGACCGAGAAAAATTATCGTTGTAGAGGGATTTATCGTTATATCGGATATCGTTGTTGGGAGATTTTATTGTGTATTCATAGAATAGAATACAATGAATCCTGAGTTAATACTTTTTAAATCACTGTTGCACTGCAAATCAATAAAACTACACCTAATCCCCATATATGCTAGAAAACTGAAGTAAAACACGATTGAGGGAAGACCGCGTATTACTTTAGTTCTTTAGCATTTTCAAATCAAATCAAACTGATTTTATTTGCCATGTATATTAAAAAGTGGAAGTGAGTAAAACCAAGTTAATATTCGCATCCCCGTGTCTGGCTCTATATTTTAAGATATTTATTACGAAATGTGAAAATGTGAGTAAAATAAAATAAATAAATTTAAGACTGAAAGGGAGTTATTTTCGTGTGAAAAAAATTGGTATTTTTTTCAGAAGCCGAAGAGCCGGGGGAAAAAAAAAACTATCGGCGAGACGCAAGTAACCTCTCAGGCCGCGAGTTGAAGACCTCTAGAGTAATATATCTGAGTAAAATTAGTGTAGCGCTATATAGAATAGATTAAAAAAGGTAATAAAAATGCTTAATTTTAGATATTGGGCAGAAGAATGAGCAGAGACAGACACAGACTTTCGTTTTGGGGTGTCAGGGGCAGAATTTGCTACGGTCTTGGAATAACACCCTTCGTTTATTGTGAAAGTTGGAATTTTTTACAGTGAAAAAATATATTTTGGGAGTTATGACACGTGTGACATCCCCGTGTCTGCTTTTGAGAATGACGAGTATCAGACTCGAGGCTGAAGTGTTGGCATTTTATTGCGGATTGTTTCACAGCAGCCATCGTGTTCTCCGCCAATAGATAGTGCTGACCTCAGATTACACTACATGTTTACATAGAGTCCGCTGTTGTCACTGTCCGACTAAGAACAGCAATGTCTGTCCGAAAAGCGTCGATGCGCATTGCAGTATCCACAATGTAGTAACGGATTGAGGGTGGTGCGACTGGTGCCGTCGCACTGAACGCCAAAATGACCCAACGACCCGAAGTGCAGACAAGGCCAAATCTAATTTTATCATCTAAGTGCTTGTTCTTCAATAAGTTTCAATGAATCAAATTAATGCTCTTTAAGCTTTCTGAATGCATTATGTATTACGTTTGCTTCCACACATTTTCTGAAACCGATGCGAATAAATTTAGGCTAATACAGAATGAATACTGTGTATGAACTTTTCGTGTGGTGCATTAGTGGCTGGTGGTAAAGTTGCAACCTTGAGCAACAACCAGTTTTTCATTACAAGGAAAAAGAAATTGTGTTAATATTTTTATTGTTATTATTTTATTAGAATATGTTCATTTAGCTTGAAATATGTCACAAACTAATCGAAGTCATCATAAACATTTCAATAAACGGTCCGGTATTCTAAAGAGCATATCTGCTAGCCGCCCGTGCAGCCGCGCAGCAACAGCGAGCCGCTACGGAGCTATATGCGGATAGAAATGCTAGACACAATAATTGTATCCATCAGACAGGAAGACTAGGGTGTTGCACAAAATATGCAAACCGCGCTTTTCCCCTCTCTTGTTAACCGCGCGGAAAAGTTCTGCACAAAATCCTACGCTATCGTTATTTGTGAGTTTCACATTCTTTTCATAACGAACATAGTCTGCTATACGATTGCTTTTGAGATTACATTTTGCTAATTCGTTATTCTTTTATTATATCACTAAAAATACATAATTAACGCTGCCTTTAATTATAAGTTAATGGCGTTTTTAAAATTCAAATTGAATTGTGTAAAATAGCAACAGGCCCCTATATTCCATACTATTTCTTGCTTTTTCTGTTCTAATTCTCGGCACACAAAGCTCCATCCCCTCAATCCCGCCCCCACCCGTCATTGCCTATATACAAAATGCGTACAGTAAAACCCCGATTATTCGAAATAAAGGAGGCAGACTCGATTTCCGATAATCCAGAAATTCAACTCATAGTGCAAAGTACAAAAAACCTCACTCTCTTCAATATTTATTTAAAAACGCGTTGTGGTTATGAAGTCATAAATTTTCTCTTATAAGGCGATTTGCTCACGCTTTCCCCTTCCATAAGGACCAGACTCTCTGCGTTTAACCATTTTGGTAGGACACGCAGTTATACGGCAGCTATTGAATCTTCTAAGACCTAACCACCGAGCGGGAATCTCGATTAGGACAAATACGTGATTTCAAGAAATTGTGGATTTCCAGAAAGAAATCCACACAATTGTGACTGGTCGCCGGTCGCACACAATTAACCACGTGTGATATAACACACGAATTCTCTGCGGGCAGTGAGAGGAAAAGGCACCTCATGCCATGTGTGTGCTGGTGTCCCTCTTCCCATTCGTCTTAAGGGACATTCTGATTTCACCAAAACACGCAACAATAAACAAGTCAGTCCAAAAGATAACCACTACAAAGATAAAGCACACAGTGAGAATGCTGAAAGGTTATTGGACGTCATTGGATCGTTGTTTTAATAATTTTTCCTCGCTAAAATCGGAGCTTCTGGATAAATCTTCGAGGAGGAGAGGATGTTTATGTCCTGCTCCGACTGTATTAATTTTTCTAAAACTCCCGTCGAACTATTATTAATATCATTATTTTAAGGAAATAATCCTTATTGTTGAATAAATAAAACTTAGAAATAAAAAAAAAGGGGGAAAGAGAGTATTTGTCTATTATGGGGTGAATGATCAATGCGATTATTGGTGAATTATTATTATTATTAATAATTATTATTGAAGTGTGTATTAGTAAGTATTTATCTCGCTTGGATATATATACAAGGACGTAAAGAGTCCAATCGAATTGTAAGTACTGTTTATTCTATTTTTGAAGAATTTATGAAAAATAATAATTATATAGATGAATGATGGTAAAAAATTTATGTTTGGAAGCCCGATATAATATCTCAAGTGATATTAAAAAGTTATAAATGATAAAGGAAGTTTTCAAGAACATTTTCAAGGAATATTAATATATGTTATTAAAACATGAGAAATAATAAGAACGTAAGAAACTGATAAATAAATAATCAGAAGTGTTGATAAATAAATAGCCAGAAGTGCTATTGAATAATAGTTCGAAGTGTATAAAGAGAGAGTGGAACTTTTCCTAATGTAGATATTATTTCGAAAATATTTTTAACAATGCCAATATCAAATGCAACAGGTGAAAGATCTTTGTCAGTTTTAAAACGCGTTAAAAACTATTTAAGGAATACAGAATAGGTAAGACAGATTGAACGACATGGTCGTATTTTATCTGAATAAAAATCTAATACTGAAATATTTCCGAAAAAAATCCTCAGTTCCTTACACAATTTTTTTTGTTTTGTTTTAGGGCTTGGGTCTCAAAGCCTCGAAATTTTTACGGCCAGGGTGCCTCAATAGCCTTAATCTGCCAATTGACTCTGTTTTAAGACGCCTACGATGCCATTCCTCTGAGGGTAAAAGCCGACAATTAGTATCGAAAACAAACCTTTCAAAAAAACATGTGTGTTACTTCTTATTACATGTGTATCCTCTTTATCTACGTAGGCAGTAGAAATATCGGCTTGAAAATGTGCCTAAGACGTCAACACTTGACAGCGGTCACATGAACCTAATTAACCTCCCAGAAAGCAAAATAAACGAAGCCTACTCCGATGCTCCATATGCACACACATGTCGAAATCATTATCTCTTCTAACCAAATAAACCTGTGCCTTTGGTTTTATTTCCTCTTCTTCTCCTTTTTCACCCGGACTGCATCTGAAAGCCACACTCCCCTACCACCTCGGGGAGTTGAGCAGGGGCGGACAAGGTCCTTTCAAGAGGAGCATACCTTGGATTATCGGAGGGCGCGAGTCCTATAGCCCATGAGGACGCAAGTCCTATCGCCCATGAGGGCGCACCGGCCCGGCGGCCCAGTCAGCCCCTGTTCACACTTTATATTTACTTTACCTTTCACATTTACTTTACCCTTATCATTTACCCACCTTCACATTTATTTTACCCTTATCATTTACTTACCTTCACATTTACTTTACACTTATCATTTACTTACCTTCACATTTACTTTATCCTTATCATTTACTTACCTTCACATTTACTTTACCCTTCACAATTTACACAAACTACGCCCCAGTGTCTCTAAGTGCCGACCATTTGGCAATTATGCTAATCCTGTGAAGGATAATAATATCTCATATATATAAAAACAGTTTTATCTTCTAATATTACCACATCATCGGCTATGATAAGAAAAATTTCCCGTCGTTAATGCATACATTTATTACATCATGGAACGCTTGCAAATTACGTCTGGATTTCGCAAGTCAAATATATATGAATTTGAAAATCGCATGTAGATATGTAGAAAAAAGAATACAGAACAACTGATGTACGAACGCTGATTGAAAGGCAGGCCCCGGCGTGCGCTGAGGGGGTGTTGAGGGGGTTGCAACCCAGTATTGTGAATGAAATTTTGTACAAAGTAAAATCTCTCTTCACGACAATCTCTATTCAGAGACCACCTCCCTTAAAGACCACTTTTTCCGAAAACAAATTTCCTCCCACCCCACAGACACAATGTAACTTACCTCCATTCAGTGACCCCCTCTCTTTCTCTCTCTCTTTAAGCAACCACTTTTTTTCACAGAACCAACGGTGGTCGCCTTAGTGAGGTTTTACTGTGTATACATATGGATGTACAGAGTTGTAGCTCTGTAATCCCTCACTGAGCTTCTAACCCGACTTATGAACTTTCTGCCAAAGCCTATGTAGTCAGGTATCCATATAACATTTACCATTTTGTAAGAATGTCACATACGATGTGTGCGAGATATACAAAGACTTTATAAGTCTTCATCGATCGTATTCAAAGGGTTTGAATGGTGATCCTTCTTATTTGGCCATCGTGGCATCTTTACCAAACAACTCGATACTTCAACTTCAATCAAGTTTTGGAATACTCGGGTGGTTTCCCCACCGGCGGAAAACTTTTGTTGATATAAAATTCGACAATCTTTCAACTTCAGAAGCAAATACGTTCTGAGACATACTTAAAGACGTCAACTTAAATCTTATCTAATATTAATACCACGAAATGCACAGAAACAATGCTTAAATATCAGCGAAATATAATGAATGCAATAATGCTTATTTGTCATTGCTTTGTTCAAGTAGTATTTGTACGTTAGATGGATCTGCAAATTATATTTCTTTATTATAATATCAAGGACAGATGCTCAGCTGTGTGAAGTTAGTACATTAAAATCATTAAAAATATTTTTATAGACACATAAATTTTATACGAAGCCATATATCTGCAATGAATCTAGCCAGGCTATAGGTCTTTTTACAAAGTCTGTAGCAGTCGAGCAGCTTCTTTTTAAATAAACTGCTAAGTTAAAAATGATACTAACCATTACTTTGAATACAGGATTGGGGACAGGGTTCAATTTCCTAGGGGCCCGGGATGCAAACGTGATTGGTTAGTAGGACCTATTCTGCCGAAAGAGCCCATAAATACTGTTTCCGGCCTTGCTTGAACATAGCGGTAGACATTTTAGGAACCTTTTGAATCCATTCTATGAGTTATTAATTTTGAAAGTTATTTCAAAAGGTCTTAAGGCGATGTCAGTCGTCTAGTATTGTACCCCTACTATGAACAACTGACGAATATTGACTATATTTGGCAGTTTAAACTTTTAGATACTAAGTGGTTAGATAACTAAAGATGACTGGCGTTTAAAAATAAATTAAAAAAATTCGTAAGCTTCAACACAAGATTAAATTTAAAAGAATACTTAAGATTCTACTTCTAAATTAAATCCAATAGATCCAAGTAACATCTAGATCCTGTTATTTTAATTTGATGCCTGCATCTATGCTTGTGTCAACTCAACGCTTCATCCTGCTCTATATCGCAGTTTCTCAAATAAAGCCATATACACTAGAACCTCGATTATCCGTCTCCCGATTTACCGTCTTTCTCGCCTAACCATCGGCGTCAAATTCAAGTTAGGGCCACTCCGTTAACATCGACAATGAGACAATTTTACACACTTGTGAGGCTCTACCCGCAGGAGAAAACATTGAAATTAATGACGTTGGTGAAGGGATGGACATTGATAAACTTGAAGCAGGTTTCGAGTTCCGATAATTAAGTGACGATAAATTCATTCAGCAAGTGTTGAAAATTCATTTAGCAAGTGTTGAAAATTCATTTAGCAAGTGTTGAACATTCATTCAGCAAGTGTTGAACCCCAATGATCCTAAAGAAGAAAACGATGAAAGTGCATAGGAGGCTGGAGAACCTAAAAAAAACAATTACCCATGCTGAAGCAGAATGTATGCTTTCTAAGTGCATTGACTGGTTTGAACAGCAGACTGAAGCAGAATGTATGCTGTCCAAGTGCATTGACTGGTTTGAACAGCAGACTGAAACAGATGCTACTCAGCTATTACCGCTTCGAAGAGTACGGGACATGGCAGCCAAAAAAGCACGCAATGTGCTCAAACAACAACAACAACAAAAAAAACTTCGTTTTTCAAACAAAAAAAAAAATTTTTTATACATAGGCATGTAATGTTTTATATTCGTGTTTCATTAAATACAAATTCTCTTGATTCAAATAAACTTCGTTTGTGCCTTCAGCAAATTTCACAACGTATTTTTTTTTAATTGTATAATTTTAATAAAAATGTACTATATTGTACTGTAAATTTCCCCGTTTCCGCTTAACCGTCTTTTCAATTATCCGTCAAGGATTTGGTGCCGTGTCTGACGGATAATCGAAGTTTTACTGTTACCTACATGAACAATGCTTTTTTTTATATAATAAATTCAGATAAATATACACACTAAAAATTATTGTGATGTTCGTTGATCCTACATAAATAATGCCCCCATGTGAAGGAACCCTAAATTGGTAAAACTACCATTTTTGAAATACGTTGTGTAACTGATGGAGAGCCTCGCAATAAACTTTTGATTTCTACTTTCCTCCATTTTTTAACCTATTATTGTCAATATTCTCCGAATTTAACCAAATCTCAAATGTATCGTCCGAATGATATCGTAACAGATATATCAACGATCACTATATATCGGTTGAATAAAATCTAGTTCATCGTAATATCTCGATCGAACTTCTCGTAATATTTAGATCTAATTGGTTCTTACTTTGTGCTTATTACTTTTTCCCGTCCCGTTCTACAATATTCTTTTATTACGTCATTTTTCAAATTTAATTCAAAATTATTATTAGTAAAGTTATTCAAATAATACAATAATTCTCCAAATGTGGTAATGTTTAACTAATATGAAGCTTTACTTATTGGATTATTAATTAAAAATAATAAGCAAAAACAGAAGATAAAATTGCGTTGGAAATACCTTTTGATATTAATGGTGCTCACTAAATTTACGCGATGCTATTACGCTCATCGTCGAGGAAATACAAACTCGATTAAGTAAAAATGAATATATGTACCAAAAAATAAAAATCTTAGGGAAGAAATATAATCAATGAAAAGTAATTAATTAGTAATTGATTAGTGATGAACCCGTAATTCTTCTAACAGTGAATAATTCGACTTTTTTAAACGGCCAGTTTTGCTCTTTTTCTTTGAAATGAGATGTATTTCGAATAAAAAAAGTAACTTTTCTATAATATACTCTCCGCATTATTTTCTTCCAAATAATAATTTCACATAAGCTCAAAGGAAAGATTCTATTTAACGAGTACTTTACTCAAACAAGATTATACTCGAACATTGCACTTTACTCAAACAAGATTATACTCGAACATTGCACTTTACTCAAACAAGGTTATACTCGAACACTGCACTTTACTCAAACAAGGTTATACTCGAACACTGCACTTTACTCGAGCAAGAGCTCATTCTTAAAGAGCTTGAAGTCATCAAACAACATCGCTATATAGAAAAATAAATATGTACAATATAAAGCATACATATACTACATGAAAATATACAATTATAATCACATATGTACGGATCTGGAATTTCTGATTTTTCTACAGATACAGACTGCTTGATAAAGAGCAGATAAGCTTACGAAACCTTTAGAAAATTCTCTGATAAATTCGAGTATATTATTATTTTATTTATTTAAAGCTATTTATTTACGAAAGAAAAAAATGAATAGCATGGTAAAACAGCTTAGGATGGACAGTCATAGAAAGAATTTAAGAAGATTTTGATCCAAAAGATTATGATTATAAATAACTTGAAACAGATAATTGCAGATAATTTATAACAAATAATGGTTATGGATAATTTATAAGAGATGATTATTATAGATAATTATTGGATATATATTATGTTAAAAAATACAAGAACGTAGGTTAAGATGGCTTGGACATATGGAGCGGAGAAGTGAGGAATATGTAGAAAGATAATGGATAGGCTGGTGTTGATGGGAGAGAGAGGAATACCACGGCTAAGATGGAGGATAGGGTAACGGAAGATTTGGAAGAGTATAGATGGAATAGAGAAGAAGCCTTGTATACGAGATTGTGGAAAGAAAGAGTAAAAGAACATAATACTGATTCCATATAAACATGGGCAAATGGCAAAATGAAAGAATAAAAAATTGGAGATACAATGATAATATAGTAGTATTTGATAATTCTGATTCATTCAATAATGGAAAGATGAGTTCACGTATGTCTGACAGTTATTATTCCTGTACTAGAAATATCGCGGTAAATTAATACAAACTCATATTATCAATATTTTATTAACAAATAACGAATGAAGTTAAATAGACAAAAACTTCAGCGCTTACATTTTTTCGGTATTAATAAAAATGTCTTCAAAAGTTCTTGATACAATGCTACTTTTAAATGATATTTTTTTATTCATTCGATAATTCTATTCTGTTAGAATTCTATTCAGTGTTCCTTCTGCAGATCAACAACGTTCTTCCTTAATAATAGCAGATAGTTAGGAATTATTCTATACAATAATTAAATGATAATGATAGTGCCGATGATGATTTGTTGCATGATAATCTGTATGAAATTTTCAGCGGGACGTGGAAGATAGGAAATTTAATCTAACAACTACAGACGTTAAGGTTTTGCAATTACTATATCGATTTTGCATTAAACGTTTTCGTTCGAAGTATTAGATTTGTGTGGCGCTTTGTATTGGGTGGACGGAGAAACGCAAAGGAAGCAGAATTCGTTGAAGGAAATGAAGTTGCATTGATAATTCATAACGACCTTAACATTGGTCCCTTGGGACACGTAATGGATAATGCATGGGTGGAAGCAATGTGGATTTTAATGTAGGCTGTCAAATAAATTGTTAGACATTACTCTTCGCTGTAGTTTGCAGGCATTCTGGCAAATTTATAAATTTATGTCGGTATTGAAAATTTGGCTTTTATCTGCTGGTTAAATTGGAGAGTTGAGTCAATAATAGCAGCTTCTAGAAGAACGCACCGAAATGAACTTATTTATTATTAAACGGACAATTGTTCTATTTTGATTGAAATGCGTTGATATTTTTCAAATAGACCTTTAATATGCATTATTTTTAAAATAAAAATTGTTCTTGAATTGCTTGCTGCATTTATTTTCTGTGTACTTTTCTTAATATTTTAATTAAAAAGTTAAGATTAAAAAATGTCACGGAGGACATGTTAAAAAATTTAATTAATTTTACTTCAGAAAATTATATTTATTTTTTGCAAAAAATTTACATTAGTAAAAAAACTTCAGAAAATATGTAAAAACAAATAATTTGGCTCCTCCTAATTCTATATAAGAAAACTCATTTTAGTTATAGGCATAACTAACGAATATGGAGGCTCAGCCACTGCTCGTAAAAAATATGTAATAGAAATATTACGTTAAAAATATGTAATAGAAATTCCAAATGAATTTTATATGCGGGGCGTTAAGGTTAGGGAGCTCATAAATCTCGAAGACAGTTATGCTAATGGATTTAACACTAGAAATTTTACATAAAATATTTCCTCTTTCGTTCTTGAAAATTTTATTTCGACTACCTTTTCTACTTTAAAAAGCTTTTGAAATATATCTTCTATGTCTTAAAATATGTTTAAAACATATTTTTAATCTTAAAACGTGCCTTTCAGTGTTAAAACGTAGTTAAAATATAGTTTTTTCAATCTTCAGATTCATTTAAAATGTCTTTTAATCTTGAAAAGTGTTTTAAATATAGATCATTTTTTCCCTAGAAAGTTCGTTTAAAATCTATTATTTCCCCCAACATAATGCATTTACAAATAATTTGATTTCTTAATATTTTGATTTTTTTAAATACTTCAATTGACTTTATTTTTTTCATCGTACAATACTATCTCATTCACGTTGAAAATTTTTATGCTGAATATTACTTTTTTCTCTTCAAAATTATACTAAACATTTTTTATTCCTTGAAACATCTTATTTGAGACACATAAATTTTGATTGTAGAAAAAATTCTTTTAAAATTTAAATTAAAAAAGTTACTTTCCGATATTTTTTAAAAATTTGTTATACATGCATTTCCCATAAATACATAAGAAATATTTTTCTGACAATAAAGAATTTCACCTTTTTATTCTTATAATTATATTAAAACTTCCGTGTCCTTTTAAGTAGTGATTGTCACGTAAATTCATGGAATTAATCGACGATGTTTTAATTGCTCAAAAAAATATTAATTAAATTAATATGTCCGATAATTTTTACGATATTTTTCATTTCCTTAATAAAATTTTGTTCTTTTTAATTTATTCATTCTAATTATTTCCGAATAAACTTTTGGGTATGGATTAAATTAAATTTAAATCAATTAGCAGCCTCGATAATAACTCAGTGCGAAATGTCTATAAATTCCTAATTAGTTTCCTATTGCAATAAACTAAATATATTTGACATTTTCCCATGTCCCTTTCACTCAAATTTCATGTTAAATTAAATTAGAATTTTTGGAACAATAACATCACATCTTACTGTTCATGAAAAATTAAAAAAAATATACATGCATTCGTGATGCCATTTTCTCAAGGAAACTAATATTTTTAATTAAAATAAAAATATAAATATAAACGTTTTAATTATAAAGATATAATTATAACAGTTCATACTACAATACGCTGAAGGTTGAAACAGACTAGAGATTTTTCCAGTAATGATGAATATCGCTGTATAAGACTAAACGTTTTAATATATCTTTGATTTGTATATACAGGGTTTGTCCCAAAAGTTCCCGAAATGATTTTTTTTAAAATCATTTATTCAATATCAGTTTACAATCTTTTCAGAACTTTTCAAAGTATTCTCCCCCTGCTTCGATGCACCGTTGCCAACGCTTCACCCAATCATTGAAGGCGCCCTGGAAGTCGTCAACGGGAATCTCCTTCAGTGAGGTCGTCGCGGCTGCTTTTACCGCCTCCAGCGTCCCATGCCGAGTTCCTTTCAGGGTTCTTTTGATCCTTGGGAACAAAAAGAAATCCGCTGGTGCCAGATCGGGGCTGTACGGCGGCTGGGGCAGCGTTGCCACACCCATTTTGGCCAGCAACTCGGAGACAATGAGCGCGGTGTGGGTTGACGCGTTGTCATGGTGCAAGATCCAATTGTCGCGAATTTCGTTTCGGACGCGTCGAACCCTGTTGCGCAACCGTTTGAGCACTTCACAGTAAAACTCCTTGTTGACTGTTTGTCCTTGTGGCACGAATTCACTGTGAACTACACCTTTTCTGTCAAAAAACACAATGAGCATTGCCTTGATTCGCGATTTGCTCATCCTTGCTTTTTTCGGGCGAGGAGACTCCTTGGTGTGCCACTCGCTGCTCTGGCGCTTTGATTCGGGATCGTACTGAAAAATCCACGTCTCGTCCCCTGTGATCACTCTGTCCAAAAATTCTGGGTCCGTTTCGTAGCGTTCATGCAATTCCTGGCACTTCAACAAACGCTGCTCCTTCATCTCACTCGTCAGGACTTTTGGCACCATTTTCGAGCAGACTTTCCTCATTTGAAGATCCTCCGTTAAAATGCGATGAACGATTGTTTTGGGTATTCCACACTCCTCTGCAATCACCCGAACACTTAATCGTCGGTCATTGTCCAAAACTTGACGCACTTTTTGCACCGAGTCGTCCGTTTGTGATGTCGACGGGCGTCCAGAGCGGTCGTCGTCGTTGACGGACTCCCGACCTTCCCGGAACCGCTTGTGCCACATGAAAGTTTGGCTTTTTTTCATCGCCCCGTCACCGTAGGCTTTCCGAAGCATTTCGAGTGTCTCCGCCCCGTTTTTACCCAGTTTCACACAAAATTTGATTGCATAACGCTGCTCCAAAAACTGGTCCATTTTTTGATCGACGAGGGTGCAGTAGATACCTCTGCGCGGAGCGTGACCCTGCCTCAACAACTGCCCGCAGGCGACTGATACCGGTCTCGTTTCCAAGCTCAGATCCCCCACCAACTTCTCCGCCCGAAGCTCCGCCCCGTCAGCCAGCGTTGCCAACTACAAAAAATCATTCCGGGAACTTCTGGGACAAACCCTGTATATATCGATTGTAAACTTTACTATTTTCCATAGCTTTTAGTTGAAGTGATGAAAAGAAAAGGCTTTTACAAGGATTTATTGAATTTGTGAAAGATTTAGCTCTGAAGTAAAACACCGAAGTTCGGTTCCCACATTGCTTAACCCGTATATTTTAACAATTAATAATATAATTATTATTATTGTTATTTATTTATAGCAATCACATAATCTTAACACAATAATCTGTGCATTTGAAGTAGTATCAAATAATATCTTTATAACATATATCTTTATTTCCTTATAAGATATATTTTTTTCTCGTATACCTAAAAAGCTCCAGATCGAGCTCAAACGTGGGTGTTGAAATTTATTAAGTATAATCTCTTTATTTATTCAGCGTAGTTTTTTGTGCGAGCGTTTATTTTACAAATAATTTGCTTTATAATTCTAACGTAAATATGCCATTTTTTACTATTTATTTTGAATTATCGTTTCATCTACGAAGGTGGAATTATCATTGATTACTAGTATATGTAATTATTTTATTTCATATTATTTTCAGATCTATAATCAATAATATTTATGTTCTATTAGGAGACCACAGGACTTTCAATCGCCCATAATGCGCCTCTAGACCAGTATTTTCAAACATTGGTAGTCTATGAACTTCCAGGAATTCCTTTAACTTATCATGGAACCCGCAGAAAGGTCTGAAGAACTCCGCCCTAGCACAATAATGTTATTTTTTTTTCCTCTGAAAGCATTGCCAAAATCAGGATACTAAGTCCTACCAACTACTATCCGTTATAAATAAAAAAAACATTATGTCCTTAATAAAATATGAAAAGCATCCAGTATCAAGTTTTACATCCTAATTTAGATTTACTTTTAATTATTTATACAAAGGTCAGTGGCGTATGAAGGGGGCTCAAGCCTCCCATTTGATAACGAAGTGCACTGTTCTCTTTAATGCTGAATCACTTGATGTTCTTTGTAGTTACTTGAGATCCCCCCATAATTTTTGAATTGCTACATCCCTGACGAGGATATCACTTTAATAATATTATTGTCCGCATCCAATTTTTACTTGTTGCGAACGGACGGTTTTTCAAGCTATGATATTAGAAGGATATTATGTCATTATTGTTTCTTGTAAAATTTGCTGAAGATCTTGCGGATCACTTGATGACGTCACAGACTACTTAGTAAGACGCTACGGACCACTTGATAGGACGCCACGGATTACTTGGTAAGACGCCACTGAACACTTGGTTAGACGCTACGGGCCACTTAGAACGCCGCGAACTACACATGCAGAAACGCTACCTTAGTGTAAATTCCTCGTACTGCGACGAATACAGGATGGTACTCGTACTGTATTAAGAGTGCTACAGTAATTTTAACATGGTGTACTTTTTGTAATCTAATCATGCGCTAATCTAAAAACATACCCAGTAATTCAGTACCGAAACAGGAGAAAGCAAGCAAGAATTCTGTGAAAAATATAACATAAAATATTAATGACTTTTCATTTTGACGTTTTATATACAATATATTATTTTCTTGGGTTTGGAATATATTAATTTATACAGGAGTCTACGGCATATGTATAGCATAAATTTTATTATTCTGCTGCTTGCGCGTTCGTTATCCTTTTATTTTCAGTAATCCGGCGGTAGCCAAGTGGTGTACATGTTGGATCAGTCAGATGGCAGTGCAGCGTACCCTTGCCAGGAAACACGTAAAAGGATTTCATGGTGACAATTCATTACAGTATGCAATTTAAAAATTTGGATCTTGGTAAAGGTGGAAGGTCTGAAGGTGACCTTGACGACTTCCATCTTGAACAAGCAAAGAAAACAAGCGGTGGTTGGCCCCAAGCCGAGAAACTAAGAATTGAAGAATCAGTCTCTTGTGTCGTATATGAGCATTCTTCTGCTGTTGTTCTTATTTTACGCTTTTCGTCTTCGTCATCTTTCCTCGCTCCCACTGTTGTTCGACTTTTGCCACGCGTCTGTCAGACATCAAGTTTGCTGTTTGTCTTGGAACAGGTTCCTTATAGATCTTAAGCGTTTATGCTTTATGTCAAGCCGCCATTCAAAACTTTTCAATGGCTAAGTGAATCAGCTTGAAACACATATTTATTGAGGACTGACCTTTTCAAAATTGGTGTTCACAAAACAGTGTCGTAGCATGAGGGGGGGGCACTGAGCCAGCGCTGCGCAGAATTCTTAGGGGCGCAGCATTTCAATGATGGACTGGTGGAAGAGGGCGTTAACGGGTTTTAGAGGGTGCAATGCTTAACTTGGCCCTGGCATCGCCAACCCTCACTACGTCACAGAATAAGTTATGGATCCTCTTATTGGATCGAATTTATGAAGCATGGCTTTCAGTTGTGATAAAATCTCAATAAGCGAAATGGTAGACAAAATTATGAACATTGGACAAACAAGAAGGTTGTGTAGATTTGTAAAAATAGTTCAGATTTCAGTGAGGTATAAAAAGGAATATTTCTTATGTGTTTCTATATACTAATATTTATTTTGTACAAATATAGCTATATATACTGCTACAATTTACATATTAATATAGTACACATAGACCTATTCATTCACGTAAAATTTTATTAAATAAAATATTTTTCTTATTATTGTTTACTTTTATTATTGACGGATAGCTTGAAATTAAATGTACTTGCATACATAGGGGTAGGCAGAAAGGGGCGATAGGCTTAATGGGAGGGGTTACAGAGCTACAACTCATATATTCCTATGTTAAATATACAAAATTTCATTGCAATGGGGGAGGGGTTGCAACACCCAAAACTACTCTCTGGATACGCCCATGTTTGCATATATACATTACAGATGCACATTGACAGAAAAGGGGTTATCTTTTATTATAATCTAGTAAAGTAATAATCAAGAAAATATTGTACTTTATTTTAAAATCAAAGTAAGCGCCCTTTTCAGAATAGATTCTGTAACGAAACAGCGTATGTTAGCTTTATAGTTAACATGCTTTGCAGAAAAATATGGAGCAATTGGGACACTGGCGAAAATAGAGGTGGTTAATGTGGGTCATAGGTCCTACTACGATGCATTAGATTTAGGGTCAAAAATCTCCCGGACAAAACGTCGCGTGGACAAAATATCGCGTAGCTGAAATGTCGCGTGGGCAAAATATCGCGTGGATAAAATATCGAACGGACAAAATAATTAGTTATTATTTTTTTAATTTCCTAAGGTCTTTATTTGACAAAAAATTTTAATTTACAATAGCTGTCATTAAATGATATTGTTTAAACTTAAGAACTTTGTACTCGAATTACACAAGGAAAAAAGTAAAAACATTTTCAACTTACAACTGCAAATTACGAACAATGCCACCTTAAACTGATTGATAAGAATAGTCTTCAGCAAGAGTCATTATTCTGTTAGTGGTGTCTCGATACTTTTTTATTTGTCTAGATCCTTCTTTTCTACCGATGGGTTGTTCCATTTTATTTTCGTACAATGGTTAGTATATCCTCTTTAAAACTCCTAAAAGTTCCAGAAAGATGAATGATGGTCTCCAATAAAGCGCTAAAATCACGATGCCAACCTTTAGTTGAATTATTTGTTTTGATTATTTTCAGTGGCGAGTATATGAGGCGAATTACTGAAATTTTCCTCCCAAATCGATAAGAATGTTGTGGAAATCGGTTATAACGAGCGCCTTTTATAACGACCACCTTCATATAACGACGGAATTTTTACAAAAAGTTTGATTGCTTATTTTATTTTTTAAATTGCTCGTTAAATCCGGGGTCCAAAAAATTCTCTAAAAGCAGTTCAATTGTATTGCGTTTAATTATTATACCAAACAAAATCCATATTTTCCTCGCTGTATCCAGAAACTCGCTAAATGCGGGCTCGTTCTAAGTGGGTCATGTTGTATATTTTACATACCCAACCCAAATCCCTCTCTGGATCGGCCTCTGCTATTACCGAAGATTATATTAATCGATCAGTACAAGATCATCTTTGTGATATTGCCTGCAATTTACAGTTGCAAGTTTAATTGTTTTATTTCTATTTTTTATTTTTTTATTTTGGCTTTGTGGAATTGAAATATATTAATATTCTTTAATTTAAACAATATTCTTTAATTTAAACAATATTCTTTAATTTAAACAATATTATTTAATGACAACTATTGTAATTGTAAATTAATGTCAAATAATACCTTAAAAATTGGAAAAAAAAAAATAATCTGTTATTTCTTCCGTTCGATATTTTGTTCACGCGATATTTTATTCGCGAGATATTTCGTCCGGTAATATTTTGGCAGCGTGATTCTGTCCCATTGCCATTTTGCATATATACATATGCACATATGATTGAGATTATAAGTGACGTATATTATAAATTGGCAAATCCAAGCCAAGATACAATGCCTAACGTGTAAGTTCACCAAGATTTTAAATTATTTCCGTAACTATTTCGAGTCGTAGGACCAAAGTTGCAATAGTTCGAGTGGAGAGATCTAAACGGCAGTTTCTTCAGCAAAAAATTGCATAAAGTTTTGCTATAAAACTTTATATATATCGCAAATGTACGAAAAATCAGATTACGAAGAATCGGAAACTCCACAAGGAACCATAAAAATTGCGTCTTTGGAAGTTTATTCTGTGCGAATTGCGCGAAGGTTTTGTGACGCAAAAATCTGAAGTTTCAAATTTTCAAGCAATACGTTGACACATACAAATTATTCGTAAAACTTAGACTTTGAATGAAAAGCTTGATAATTATAAGACATTTTACAAATCATAGTAAGTTATTTATTGGCAATCGTGGCTTTGTGGCATTCTCACTGATGGCTGTTTCAAGAAAGATAAAGGTAAGTATAGTTCAAGAAATAAATCTTTATACCTTAAGGACGGAATAGTGCAGAAGAGCGGCGTAAGTTGGCATCGAGATTACGATATTTTTAAACCTAACCAAGCATAATGGGGATCGCGCAAACACGTACTAACGAATTCAGGTGCGATATTCGTAACTGCTTGATCATTGGATTTGTTTATGTTTTATGACATGAAGATAGCTGAGGTCATATGTCAGAACCGAGGATCCTCAGGCGAAATGAGGGATCCCTAGGGGGACAGAGATTCGAAGCCGAGAGATCTCCTGGCGTATGCCCGTATCCAGGAGTCGGGGAAGATCTGAGGGAACAGTCCTCCCGAAACTAAATTTTTAATGGGACTTGGCTACGGCCTTGCATGCTGTAAAACTTTTTGAACCTCCCGAAATAAAATCGTGGCTACGGACTTGTCCAGGTGGCAGAGATTCGAATCTGAGGGATCCCCAGGCGGCAGAGATTCGAATCCGAGAGATCCCAAGAGGCAGAGATTCGAATTCGAGGGATCCCAGTCCATGCCACATGGAGAATCGAACCCCGAATACGGATTGATGGTAAAAGTGGGGAGGGCTCGCTATCAGCAGGGCACAAATTTAGGTTTTCCATATTGGCAGACACGCGCATTACCACTACATCACCATAAAAATTTCAACCACCGGAACACAGAAAATAAGTGAAGAGAAATTGAAAATTTTAATTTGAGGATAGTCTCTTGGTAAATGAAAATTGTAAAAGTATGGGGTTCCCAATCACCTTGGAGATAAAAATTCGCAAACTAATTGCAAACAATATTTTAATTGCAAACAATATTTTGAACTGAACTTTAGGAGACATGGTCGCGTGGAATTCAGCTACTCGGGGCAGAAGTGAGGACGGTTATTACTGACTTTTCCAGGTTTGATCAAAAAATCTTGTTTTTCCCTGACTTTTCCTGCCTTTCAAGGACGGTTTCAAATTCCCTGATAATTCCAGGTTCTCCGGGTTGCGTGGGGAACCCCGAAGTAGCTATCATGTCAAAAGACACGTTTGTGCTTTTGCGGCACAAAGGCAACAAAGATCACGCTATGACAGAACCTACAGTTTTCCTAGGAAGTTGAATTGCTTTTGCGGCACAAAGACAACGAAGATCATGCTACGACAGAACCTATAGTTTTCCTAGGAAGTTGAATTGCTTTTGTG